>OY979674.1:22715830-23205830 GCA_963855955.1 Luperina nickerlii | reverse complement strand
CATCCATCCATCCATCCATCCATCCATCCATCCATCCATCCATCCATCCATCCATCCATCCATCCATCCATCCATCCATCCATCCATCCATCCATCCATCCATCCATCCATCCATCCATCCATCCATCCATCCATCCATCCATCCATCCATCCATCCATCCATCCATCCATCCATCCATCCATCCATCCATCCATCCATCCATCCATCCATCCATCCATCCATCCATCCATCCATCCATCCATCCATCCATCCATCCATCCATCCATCCATCCATCCATCCATCCATCCATCCATCCATCCATCCATCCATCCATCCATCCATCCATCCATCCATCCATCCATCCATCCATCCATCCATCCATCCATCCATCCATCCATCCATCCATCCATCCATCCATCCATCCATCCATCCATCCATCCATCCATCCATCCATCCATCCATCCATCCATCCATCCATCCATCCATCCATCCATCCATCCATCCATCCATCCATCCATCCATCCATCCATCCATCCATCCATCCATCCATCCATCCATCCATCCATCCATCCATCCATCCATCCATCCATCCATCCATCCATCCATCCATCCATCCATCCATCCATCCATCCATCCATCCATCCATCCATCCATCCATCCATCCATCCATCCATCCATCCATCCATCCATCCATCCATCCATCCATCCATCCATCCATCCATCCATCCATCCATCCATCCATCCATCCATCCATCCATCCATCCATCCATCCATCCATCCATCCATCCATCCATCCATCCATCCATCCATCCATCCATCCATCCATCCATCCATCCATCCATCCATCCATCCATCCATCCATCCATCCATCCATCCATCCATCCATCCATCCATCCATCCATCCATCCATCCATCCATCCATCCATCCATCCATCCATCCATCCATCCATCCATCCATCCATCCATCCATCCATCCATCCATCCATCCATCCATCCATCCATCCATCCATCCATCCATCCATCCATCCATCCATCCATCCATCCATCCATCCATCCATCCATCCATCCATCCATCCATCCATCCATCCATCCATCCATCCATCCATCCATCCATCCATCCATCCATCCATCCATCCATCCATCCATCCATCCATCCATCCATCCATCCATCCATCCATCCATCCATCCATCCATCCATCCATCCATCCATCCATCCATCCATCCATCCATCCATCCATCCATCCATCCATCCATCCATCCATCCATCCATCCATCCATCCATCCATCCATCCATCCATCCATCCATCCATCCATCCATCCATCCATCCATCCATCCATCCATCCATCCATCCATCCATCCATCCATCCATCCATCCATCCATCCATCCATCCATCCATCCATCCATCCATCCATCCATCCATCCATCCATCCATCCATCCATCCATCCATCCATCCATCCATCCATCCATCCATCCATCCATCCATCCATCCATCCATCCATCCATCCATCCATCCATCCATCCATCCATCCATCCATCCATCCATCCATCCATCCATCCATCCATCCATCCATCCATCCATCCATCCATCCATCCATCCATCCATCCATCCATCCATCCATCCATCCATCCATCCATCCATCCATCCATCCATCCATCCATCCATCCATCCATCCATCCATCCATCCATCCATCCATCCATCCATCCATCCATCCATCCATCCATCCATCCATCCATCCATCCATCCATCCATCCATCCATCCATCCATCCATCCATCCATCCATCCATCCATCCATCCATCCATCCATCCATCCATCCATCCATCCATCCATCCATCCATCCATCCATCCATCCATCCATCCATCCATCCATCCATCCATCCATCCATCCATCCATCCATCCATCCATCCATCCATCCATCCATCCATCCATCCATCCATCCATCCATCCATCCATCCATCCATCCATCCATCCATCCATCCATCCATCCATCCATCCATCCATCCATCCATCCATCCATCCATCCATCCATCCATCCATCCATCCATCCATCCATCCATCCATCCATCCATCCATCCATCCATCCATCCATCCATCCATCCATCCATCCATCCATCCATCCATCCATCCATCCATCCATCCATCCATCCATCCATCCATCCATCCATCCATCCATCCATCCATCCATCCATCCATCCATCCATCCATCCATCCATCCATCCATCCATCCATCCATCCATCCATCCATCCATCCATCCATCCATCCATCCATCCATCCATCCATCCATCCATCCATCCATCCATCCATCCATCCATCCATCCATCCATCCATCCATCCATCCATCCATCCATCCATCCATCCATCCATCCATCCATCCATCCATCCATCCATCCATCCATCCATCCATCCATCCATCCATCCATCCATCCATCCATCCATCCATCCATCCATCCATCCATCCATCCATCCATCCATCCATCCATCCATCCATCCATCCATCCATCCATCCATCCATCCATCCATCCATCCATCCATCCATCCATCCATCCATCCATCCATCCATCCATCCATCCATCCATCCATCCATCCATCCATCCATCCATCCATCCATCCATCCATCCATCCATCCATCCATCCATCCATCCATCCATCCATCCATCCATCCATCCATCCATCCATCCATCCATCCATCCATCCATCCATCCATCCATCCATCCATCCATCCATCCATCCATCCATCCATCCATCCATCCATCCATCCATCCATCCATCCATCCATCCATCCATCCATCCATCCATCCATCCATCCATCCATCCATCCATCCATCCATCCATCCATCCATCCATCCATCCATCCATCCATCCATCCATCCATCCATCCATCCATCCATCCATCCATCCATCCATCCATCCATCCATCCATCCATCCATCCAAGAAGTGAATTAAAATTAAAAAAAAACATGCATTTTCCCTATTTGTGCGATAACGGAGATATCTCTCTCTCTCTCTTGCAAAAAAGGATTTGAATGTCTATGAAACACGAAATTCAGCCCACTTTGCGGCATCGAGGTGTGAGCGGGTTGCGGGGCGCGCGTGCCCGGTTTTGAAATTATTGTTTAACAATGCGTCGCCTTAATAAGAATCGATCGATTACCGCCTGGCAAATTTTCTTTGGGTCGTGTAGTAGATAAACATCCTGGACAAGATGGCATAACCAGAGTCTACAGCATAAAAAGTGGCAACAGTGTAACGAAGAGATGTTGTTCAAAGTTATGCCCTTTACCCATTGCTAATGAGTAAATTAATTTATGTTTGAGTAAATATTTTAAGTTATTAAAGTTATGTAAAAGTATTAGATTAATAAAAGAACTATGTCCTTTTGGTGGGCGGCATGTTATGTCAATATTATAGATTTGTTAAGTGTTTATTAACGTATGCATGTCCCCCCCACATTCAGTCGCAATAAAACAGTCATAAAGCATACACGCATTTTAAGTTTACTAAATTCCTGCTAAGCAAAAACGCACCTTAATCACATTAACACTAGGTGTTGGTGTTCGACAGTAATGAAGCGCATTAAATCTAGGGACACGTTGACGATTGTCAAAGTAAACATTAACACAAATAATGATATAATTGATAAAAAAATTAATTCAAAACAAAAAATGTATAGAAGTTAGGAGGGTTGAATGATTTAATAGAACTGTTTCGTTCATCGAGATTGAACGGTGGGTCGCAAGGTTCCTTGGCGCCACTCGTTCACCCTTTAGAGTATAATTTGTATGCTCCTCCGTCGTCCCCTCTTCGATCCTCTGAGTAAAAACACTAAATCTGGTTCGGTATTACGTTTATTTCCACTTAGAGCTAGTGCTTACAAAATACAAATCTTAATTAGGAGTAACAGTCTATCCAGCGCGTGCGGCATCACGGTTTCCACAGCTTGAGCAGCCCGTCCTCGCCGTACGTGGCCAGCAAGTTCTGGTGCGGGTGGTGCGTCAGGCCGATCACCGCCTTCTCGTGGATCTGAAACAGAAGCCGGCGTGAGCGCGGGAGGGCCGGAGTGAGGCGCGGCGCGGGCGGACACTCACGGTGATGGTGCGCTCCAGCTTGCCGGTGGCGGTGCAGAAGGCGTACAGCACCAGGTCCTCGCCGGCGCAGTACACCAGGCGGCCGCGCGCGCTCAGCGCCGCGCTCACGAGCGCGCCGCCCTCCTGCTCGCGCCGCCCGGAGGAGAACGAGCGCACGATCTGGCCCTGCATGTTCATGATGACCACGGTGTTGGTGCGGTTGCACACCACGAAGTGGTCGGGGTTCTTGGGCGTCAGCAGCAGCGAGTTGACGGGCGGCTCGCCACTGCCGAGCGGCTTGAGCGTGGCCGTGCACTCGCCCGTGCGCACCGACCACACCTTCACGCTGCCGTCCGACGAGCCGCTCAGCACGCCGTGCCCGTCCGGCGTGAACACCGCCTCGTTCACGAACGACGCGTGCCCGCGGAACTCCTTCAGCACCTTGCCCGACTTGAGTCCGTGGATCCTGCAAGCAGAGCGAGGTCAGCACGCGGCGCGGCCGGCGGGGCGCGGCGCAGTCGCTCGCTCACCTGATGGTGCGGTCGAAGGAGGCGGACAGGATCTGCGTGTTGTCGCGCGTGAACTGCAGGCAGGTGACGCCCTTGGCGTGCGCGCGCTCCAGCTTGCGCAACACCTGGCCCGAGGACACCTTCCAGACCTGCACAGAGCACGGGTCAGCGCGGGCGGGCGGGCGGGCGAGCGGCGCGGGCGGCGCGGCACGTACCTTGATCTTGCCGTCGTTGGAGCCGGCGGCGAGCGTGTCGCTGTCGCGGCCGAAGGCGAGGCTGAGCACGGCCTCCTCCATGCTCATGTACTCCTCGTGCGCCTGGTAGCGCAGGTCCTTGCGGATCTTGCCGGTGGTGAAGTTCCACACCTCCACGAGCCCGTCCACCGAGCCCGTCACCAGATACTGCCCGTCTGGCGAGAACCTGTGAACCGATTAATAAACCAGCAGCGTTGATGCACAGTATTGCAACAGCATACAAAAAAACAGTGTTTGATGTTTGCTTTGGAATTAGCACGAACTTATTTTGTTGTTTCATAACCTTGTCTGTGGCGACCCGTGTCCGACCCAGAATCTCCATTTCCTCAGGAAACGGACCTATGTAGGTACACATATTTACCTGACTACGGCAAAGACAAAAGGGTTATGATTTTAACAGGCTATGTATGTATCTTTATCTGTAACTGTTGCCTCATAACTCCTGAACATCTGTTCGACAAACGATTGACTCAAATTCAGTAGTGTCGACACTTTGCATGTATCTGAAGCATGCATGTATCAGAAGCTAGTCGGTTATAATTGCTTTGACAAAAAATCTATTTACAGTTTTCACTTCGCTATGATTTTAGTATACTTATGTATAGACTAGCTTCTGCCCGCGAATTCGTCCGCGTGAAATTTCTTGTTACTCCGACCCACCCCGTCGCATCGCATCGCCTGCCCGTATTGTGTATTACTGTATTACTTCGTTTTTGCTTAGCGTTCTTTCTGACTTTTTTTCTTTTTGCTCGGCTCCTAAAGGTCATAGCGTGATGTTAATAGCCTATAGCCTTCCTCAAGAATTGGACTATCAAATGCAAAAAGAATTTTTCAAATCCGAGTGGTAGTTTCAGAGATTAGCGCAGCTTTATAATATTAGTATAGATATCGGCTACAAAGTGAGCGGAAGATTCTTAATTCCATAATTATTATGTTTGTGTCAGTTACCTGATATGTCCTGCATTTCTACACCGAATCTGACTTTTTATTATTTTAGAGAGCATGTTTGCAATGTGGTCTCATATTAATACAGTGAGGATCTGATGAAGAACTCAATGTATCCAAACACACTTCCACGCAACACTTTCATCCCCTTTTTAACCCACTTAGGGGTGGTATGTCAAAAATCGGAAAAACACATACCTAAATGATTCCTTGTAACCAGAAACCTAGCCTCCAACAAACGCGGAGTAAAATTATTGAAAAATGTATGGTTAATATGAAGTTTATACTGGTTGTCACGTAACTCCGCGTTTATTAATAAGGGGGGCTAATGTTTAAGTTCGCGCCTCTTCATGCTGCATCACTGACCTGGCACATTCCACGTGTGATTTTTGTCCGAACTTAATGATCTTGGAGAGCTGCGTGGGGCACTGGTCGTCCTCCTCGTCGCGGATGGCCGCCTTGCCGCGGAACAAGTCGATGGTGGTGCCTGCGGAGCGCGCTCGTCAGTCCCGCCAGTAGCGGCCCGCGCGCCCGCGACACCGCAGCGCGGCGCCGCGGTCACGCGGACATCACAATACAAACACCAGCCGTGTGAGTCATACCTGGCGGCAGCAAGCCCTGGTGCTGCTGCCACTTGAGCGCCTGGCCCAGCAGCGCCAGCAGACGCGAGCTCGGCACCACGGACACCTCGCCGGCCAGCGCGGCGGCGATGGCGGCGCGGCGCCGCTCCTTGCCGCCGCCGCTGCCGTACGCCTCGCGCGGGTCGAAGTACGAGCGCGCCAACAGGTTCTCTGCGACACGAAACGAACGCCTGTTACAACCCCCTCACTACTCGTGTGCTCGTATAGTCGTGTGGCGGGCAGTTACCCAGGTGGATGTAGCGGTCGGTCTCCTGCTGCTTCATGAGCAGACAGGGGTGCGTCTGGCGCAGCAGCGAGCGCGCGGCGCCCAGCTCGCGCAGCTCGATGAGCTCCAGCACCACCTGCTCGTACAGCTCCATCAGCTTCTTGTCGGGGAGCTTGAGCGACGCCGTGGCCTTCAACACCGTGTCCCAATGCCCGTTGTTGATGTCCGCGCAGAACCCGTCCACGCTGTCCACCGTGTTCAGCGACACGCCCGTCTCCTCCTGCAGAACAACGCCTGCTGCACTAACTACAACACATTGCGGAAGAAGCCTTGTGGGTGGAAACTGTTTCTATTTCTATTTGGAAATTGTTGAAATATTTGAAGCCGTAATTTATTGGCGTATTTATTGGCCGTAATTCATTGGCGTAATTTGTGATGGCGACTACACTGAACTGCTTCGATTCCGACCTGACACATGGTCAGCAAAGACGACACACAAACACACACGTGACATGGTCAACTGAGAGGGAGTCAACAAATTAAGACGGCATGTGATAAGGGGGGGGGGGGCAGGCATAAGCTTTGTGATGTCACATGTATAAATCTAAATCATCATCTACCTAGCCTTTTCACAACTATCCCCATACAATTTAACCAATCCAATAATAATAAAAATAATATCAAACTTAATATAGATAAAATTAAACAAGTGCCACATACAATTTTTTTTTTTTGGGAATTTTTTGATCAAGATATAAACTGGAAGGAACACGTACATAACGTCAGTGGCAGAATTAATAAATTCGTATACGCCTTGAAGCAAGTAAAAAATTTAACAAACATAAAAACTGCTATTATCTTACCATGCGTATGTGGAATCATTACTGCGCCTGATATAAATAGAGCGTTCATCGCTCAAAAGAAGTGCTTAAGATCAATTTATGGACTTCGGCAGGACGATAGATGGCGGCCAATATTTAAAAAACTTGGTTTGTTACCGCTTCCATCTCTCTATATCTACGAAATATGTATGTTTGTGACCAAGAATAAACAATTATTCAAGACAGCAAGCGATGTATATCCTCGGAGCAGACGTGATCCTTATGGGCTGGTGTTAAACGATTTGCCAAAGCTATCCAAATATAATAAAAGCTGTCTAGCAATGTGTGTGCGCACTTATAATAAAATACCAAACAATTTCAAACTATTAAATGTAAGATTATTTAAAAAGAAATTATACAAATGGCTAAATGAATGTAGCTTTTATAGTTTAAAAGAATTTATGGATAAAAAGTATTGACATTATATTCTAACATTAAGCTTGACTGTACCTTTCTCTAAGCCATAAATAGAGATCGGCGTATCCGGTTCCGGTACGGTGAAGCGCTATAAGCCCCGCAGCGTCATATCCGCCCCAATCCGGCAAGTAGTGGGGATACGTTTGCGGAGCGCAAGACGATATCCATGAACCTCATTGGCGTTCGGAATTCCGAACGGTGCAGTCGCGTTTAAAAGTAATCCGTTACTTTTAAAAAGGGTGTCCTACTTTTTAGTGTTAAATAATTTTTTTATTAATTTGTGTTAAAAAATGAACTCTGGACGAAAATAAAGTTAGTATGGACTCCCCACGTGCTCGGTCGCAATCTAGTGGTTCGAGCAGTAGCAGCGATTCTTCTTCCACGGCGCGTAAAAGGAGACATCGCAGGCGAAAGGAGCAGCGCCGCCGTACAAAGCTAAGTAAACTAGAGGATGCTTTTAAAAAACTTACTGAAAAAGTATCCTCTTTGCAAGATTTTATTGTTAAAAATAATACTCAGCCATGCATGTCTGACAGTGAGTCCATTCTATATATTCCGAGCCCTACTGAACTGGATAATGAATTAAACGAAGCAAAAGGGATTGATTTTAAAATACAAACTACCCTCAAGTCGCAGACATTACAGACAGATAATACGCATCTCGAATTGCTTAACAAATTGCAACATTTTAACTCGCCTGACTGGGCTCAAGTACGGTATTCTGAAGTACAAAAACTTTATAATTCTACCCCAGGTTTTGTAGAGCTCGAAAGTAATGATGTTTTGAAAAATTTTGAACGTAATCATTCGTTAGCGGTCGTTGAAAATTCTTTAGCTGCTATGTCACATGCTGTTATTTTGCAAAGCGAAGCATTTCAAAAAGGCTTATGCCAATTTATTTCATGGGTATCCGAATTAAAAAACCCAACGACCACTGTAGAGATAACTTCAAAAATCAATGAAATTTTTGGTGACGGGGAATACCAAAAAATACAATAGGATTTATTACAAATGATATGTGGCAAACGGGCTGATATAGTGCAACAACGTCGTGATGGTATTTTAAATTCAGTAAAGGAAAGTTATTTTAAGGAATCGTTAAGGAAAATACCTCCATCCGCGCATCATTTATTTGACGATTCAAAGTTTACAGATTTCGTAGGAAAACAAGGTGCTGTCTTAAGAATTTTTCAAGCCGCACCCAATAAATTATCCTCGCAGGGTAGATCGTATAAACCTTCTGTCCAAAGAAGGGACACACAAGGAGGTACGAAATATATAGTGCCTGTGCGCAACAGTGCTAACTATCGCCCCTCCACTAATAGTGGTTCTAATCCTGCGCAAGGACGAAAGAGAAGGGCAGAAGAGTTTTTTCGTCACACCGAAGATACACGATACGGTAAGAAACGTAGCACCCTGGGACGGCGTGATAAACGAGTCGATTGACTATTATCAACGTTTTCAAGCCGGGGGAATCAAACATCAGGTAAGTGTCTGGAGGAAGTTGGGGGCACCTTTGTATATATTGAAGATAATATCACTCTATCGGATCCCCTTTTTAACCATACCACCACTTATTCATCCCTTGAGGATTCCCAGAAGATTTCACACAACAAATTCAAAAGAAATCTTAATCCAAATAAAAAAGCTAGTAGATCAAAAGGTGTTAGAAAAAGCTTCATTGACTCCGAGCTTTGTCTCAACAATTTTTCTTATACCAAAAAAGGAAACGACGGCTTCGTTTCGTCCAGTCTTCAATTTAAAAATACTAAACAAATATGTCAAAACAGACAAATTTCGATTGGTGAACATGTACAAAGTCCCCGACTTCCTCCAACCACAGGATTGGTTAGTGAAAATAGACTTGGAAAATGCATATTTTCACCTGCCAATCGCGCCAGGACACAGACGTTTCTTGAGACTAATAGTATCGGACCAACTTTGGCAAATGACCTGCCTGCCCTTCGGCTTGGCAACTGCTCCGAAGGTTTTTGCCAGCCTGACGAATTGGATCGCGCAGATCCTAAGAGACCAAGGTGTGCGATTGCTGGTATATCTCGACGATTTTCTCGTGGTGAATCAGAATCCAGAAACTCTGCAAAGTCACGCGAATTTAGCGGTAAGACTATTGCAATCCCTTGGATTTGTAATAAACTTTCAGAAGTCTGTATTGACTCCTCAGCAGTCAATCTAGTATCTGGGGATATTATGGGACCCTTGGCAAAATCTCAAATTCCTGCCGCCAACAAAGGTTCGCTTGCTGCAATCGAGAACATCGAAAATGGCAAAAGCCACCAAGGTAAGTTTAAAAGAAGTCCAGAGTATACTAGGACTTTGGAATTTTGCCAGCTTCGTAGTCCCGCGAGGGCGCCTGAATTCTCGTGCAATGCTGACCTTCAGCAATTCCCTATTGCGAAAAAAGGTAAAAGGTCGAACGCAGATGCCTGTCAAGGTGATTCAGAACCTGCAATGGTGGTTACAGAGTCACAACATGGCTTCTCAACTGCACGGTTCACCTCCAACTTATTTCCTTACGATGGACTCTGCCAAGGCAGATTGGGGGGCGCAGCTCAACAACGAGACCTTATGTGGCAGTTGGTCAGTACAGGAAAGAGACTCTCACAGCAATATCTTAGAGATGTTGGCAATCTTGCGAGTAATTCAGATAAAAGGTCGCCTAATGAGCGATACGAGCTTATTAATTCAGAGCGACAATCGAACTGTAGTTTCTTACCTGCGCAACGAAGGCGGCACACAGTCACAGCCCCTCCTAAACCTAACATACGAAGTCTTAGACGAAATAGATCGTTATCGGATACATATGTCGATATATCACCTTCCCGGTCGATACAACTACGTAGCAGATCGACTTTCAAGGAAATCTGCCCCGACAGAATGGCATTTGCTTCCCTGTGCTACTGTAAAAATTTTTCAGCATTTTGGAGTTCCCGAAATAGATCTTTTTGCGTCGAGAGCTGCTCATGTAGTACCCAGGTATGTGAGTCTGGATTTAGATCTGGCGGCTGTTTTCCATAACGCCTTCGGTCGCCCTTGGCATTACAGGTTAGCATGGGTATTCCCACCACCGTGTCTAATACCCAGTATTAGCGCACCTGAACCAGGCAACCGGTATGTACCTGGTGATAACAACCGATTGGGAGAAGGTCTTTTGGAGAGCAGATCTGGTGGCTCACTCCATGTGCCCTCCCTACCCGTTGAGGGATTTGGACCAAGTCTTGATAGACACAACAACCAATCGACCGCCTCCACAAGTTCATCAATTGAATTTAAAGGTGTGGTTAATACAGGGTGGTCGCCGCTATTAGATTCTTGGCAGAAGGATCAGATAGCAATTTTAGAAGGTAGTTGGAGGAAATCGACCTTAAATACATACAAGCCGGCATGGTTACGATGGTGTAAATGGTCACGTGACAATAATGTGAACACTATAGATCCATCCCCTGAAGATGTGGCTCGATTTATAACTGATTTGCATCTTAAATTTAAATTTGCCTATAACACAATTGCAGTAAATAAGTCGGTGGTATGTACCTTTTGTCGTCCACCTAGTGGCTTATCATTAGGTTCTCATATAATTATAAAGCAAATATTAAAGGGTATAGCATTAAAACAGCCACCCAAAGCTAAAAGTCCTATTTGGGACATTAATGTTTTAATTAGTTTCTTAGTTGACAAAATTCCCTCCAAAATGTCATTGTTCGAAATTTCTAAAAGAACTGCAATTCTCCTTCTATTGTGTTCCGGGCGCAGAGTCCATGACCTTACGCTATTGAGTATAAATAAAGAAAACTTTGTAAGGAGTGATGATTCTATAGTGTTCTGGCCGATTTTTGGGTCCAAAACTGATAATGTGTCTTATAAGCAATCCGGTTGGCGTTTACTTAAATGCGAGTCAAACTCTAACATTGACCCAATTGGTTGGATTGACAAATTGCTAGAGTACGCTAATGGTCGAAGAGGTAATATTGAGAGCTTATTTATTAGCACACGTGGCCAACCCAAACCCGCTACCCGCACCATCATAAGGGGCTGGATTAAGTCATTGTTAAAACAAGCTGGTATAAACACTAGTCCAGGTAGTGTGCGATCGGCAGTAGCCTCGGCTAGTTGGTCAGATAACATTCCCATTGATCATATTTTGGAGAGAGGAAATTGGCGTTCGGCTTTGACATTTCACAAATATTATAAAAAAGAAATCAAGGATTACAGGTCTACAAATGAATTAAGTCGTTCAAATCAAATCAGTAATCTGTTTCAAACGATAAGATGATTTACTTAATGGTAATAACGATGTAGTGTTATAATTAAAGTCATATGAGCTAATTCTGTTGATTTAATATAAGTTGAACTATCAAAAGTTTAAAATTTAATAAATAACTTTGTTGATCACATTGGCGTTCTAATTTAGTCCCAATCCAGCAGTCGATAACAAACATTTCTCAATTTATGGCTTAGAGAAAAGTACAGTCAAGCTTAATAGAACAATCTTACCTAAAAATAAAATTGATATTAAGCATACTTACCTTTCTCTAAGCCAATTTATATTTCTGACTGCTGATTTTTAATTATAAATGTATGTGATTGATTGATACCTCTATCAATCACTGTAAATTGAGCCGCAATGAGGTTCATGGATATCGGCTTGCGCTCCGCAAACGTATCCCCACTACCTGCCGGATTGGGGCGGATATGACGCTGCGGGGCTTATAGCGCTTCACCGTACCGGAACCGGATACGCCTATCTCTATTTATGGCTTAGAGAAAGGTAAGTATGCTTAATATCAATTTTATTTTTAGGTAAAATTGTTCTATTATGTACTTAAATATAATTACCCTGTAACATTAAATTTTTGCATGCTATGTTTAATCTTAGCTAAACATGTTTGTGCCACTCTGACCTATGCTTAACACCATTGTATACCATGTTTTATGCATTATTATTATTATTATTATTATTATTGGGAAATAATAGATGTGAGCGTGCTTAAACCCGTACCGAATTAGCGTGAGCGCGATAACGATGTTCCGTGAATCGTCATAGATGACGTGATCATGACATGCGCCATCTTGCGATAACGCCGACCATGCCTTAGAATAATATCATCGTGAGCGCTGTCAAAAATGACAGTGTGTGTGTGTGTGATGTGTCAGTGTGTGTTTTGTTTTGAGTTGCATCATCTTTTTAAACTAACGTGGCATTTTCGAAATTGTGCTTCTGGCTGACAGTCGCCACCTAACCAAAGAAGAAATGTGGTGGTTATACAAGTAAATACTGTAATAATATCGTTTTTACATTGAGTAAGCACTGTGAACGCGTTCACGAGCGTTCCGAATTGTTGACAGCTCTCAGCTGTCATAATCGTGATAATTAATATAAATCGGAACGCAAATTATTGCTATGAGCGCTGTGAACGATATTGTCTTAATTCGGAATGCGGCCTATGTAGAGGGCCACCTTCCAATCAAACCGAATGCAGCTAAATAGCAGTATTTTAGATGGAGCGACTGCCTCAACAGGGTCATCTTTAACCGTGAGTGCAAGGGGTGCGTGGCTCCCAGGCGCAGGGTTTTAGGGGCGCAAGTCAATCCATATACCTACACAAGTACACATACCATGCCTAAACCTTTTCGTAATTGGAATTAATAAAAAACTACTTACAATTAACTATGACTCAAGTCAAGATAGATTGACAAAGGAGACGGGCGAATCTGGGCCTAACGTTACACAAATGAAATATTTATCAATATTTAGTTTCAGTTTTTTTGTGGTCAATTATAAAATATTAAGTAAGTAGTTTTATCATGGGATAAGAAATTAATTATTTAATCAAATTAATACTGACTTCCCTTATTTTCATATTAAAACAATGTTGCCATATGATATAGGTAAGTTAATCGATGTACAGACGCCGGCACATCAACCTACTACAATCTGTCAGATTTCTTTAATAAATTTTCAACTTCACTACATAGTATAAAACAAAGTCGCTTTCTCTGTCCCTATGTCCCTTTGTATGCTTAAATCTTTGAAACTACGCAACGGATTTTGATGCGGTTTTTTTTAATAGATAGAGTGATTCAAGAGGAAGGTTTATATGTATAATAACATCCATTAAATAGTGGAGAAGTACTGTTATTTTTGAGGTTTCTAATGTGATGTCGTAAATAATTACATTTTTTCCGCTTACATTGCAAACGCAGGCTGAACCCTACGAGTTTTATCAAAATAATGTACTAAGTATTGTACACATTGAAAAGGTCTACAGAAAAGTCCGTGATGGTATATGTCTATCTCTTATGGATAACCCACAATAACTTTTTTTTGTCATTTACTTTTTACGACAAATAATGGCTAATTTTCGAAGCGATTTTAACCAATACAGCATTAATCCTTAACCAATTAAATACCTTGAATACATTGTTCATTTAATATAGATCTATATGGCCCTTTACACCGTATGATTTAAGTGAATATTTTCGAAGATATTATAGATTTAAAAATTGCGGGACGTAGCGTTTGCGGCGGTACCGGCCGGCCGCCCGCCCGGTGCGGCAAGAGCGTGCCTATAAATGGCGCGTCTGAGGCCGCGGTTTTCCCTATAGCACTTTGAATTTAGCAGCGATCGGAGCATAGGGAAAGGGGGATTGTTTTACTCCAAATTTAACGCGTGCGGGCCACGGGCAGTAATGAATAAATCAAAACTACTGAATCGATTTTAATCACATAGGCTATATATTTTATACCCGTGCGAAGCCGGAGCGGGCCGCTATGTTTTTATATACAACGTTCACAGTTTTTCTGTAGTGTATTTAGTATCAGCATTGCACCCGTGCGAAGCCGGGGCGGGTCGCTAGTTATTGCTAAAGCATAAGGTTCAAAATTGATTGGGAAAATTTGACAGTTTCGGGTAGGTTGATGTGCTGGCGTCTACGCGTCTGTACAATCGATTATTATTACAAAATAGAATGAATCATTAATTTATTATTTAAAATATTAATAATAAAATTATTCTTTATTACATAAGTTTAAATAAAACACATATATATTTTTTAAATAATGGTTTAAGAGGAGAGAGGTATGAGGAACAGGGTGTAAAGTTCACTCATACTCTATAGAAAAGGGAGGATCCTCCGACCAGACGGGTGTTGTGTCTGGCGGGCAACTGCCCATTGATTCATGTCGGGCCGTTGTATCTATGCTAGTTGCGCGGTGAACTCTGCTTGCGCGATGCAGCATTTGCGTGACGTCAGTATGACGCGTTGTTTGTATGTGGCGTTGTAGATACCGCTACATCACAATGGTCGTAAAAATAAATTGAATCATAAATCGATTTCACAATCGATTGTCAATGTTTTAATATACAGGCAACAATGCGGAACTTAAGTCAATGTCAGAGCCCCAAGTCTGCTATTACAATAGTGTCAAAATGGTCTATCATTGATTTCATAATTGTTGATTTTGACAAGATTGGTAATCTACTATTATAATGGCGTCATTATGACTATCCAAATGGTCAACCACTGACACTCCATTGCATTAATGGTAATCTCGTACACAATGACAAATGAATGACTGACGTATGCGGTAATCTGCTAAAATTTTGACAGTTCCTTTGATCAGTGACCTACCATTGCAACGTCATTGTGCAGTCATTGCTTTTAATTCGTTACGAATCATCGTGTTTGTGGAATTTGGAGAATGTATTCACTACGAGCACATATTCTCGAGCTAGCCAACACAGTAGATGCTAGAGAAAGAAGACGGGCGGAATGCAGAAGACGTCGTCGAGCCCGTCGCTTGACGAGAATGAATACAAACCCCTTTACTGATACTTTACTAATTATACTGTATTTTGGTACTTACTGTGCGCCACTCTGCCGATGTTTTATTGGGGCAGTCCACCGACACCGAATTTAAAATTAGGGCGCACTCTATCCAATATCTTCTTGATAAACTTCGCCCTTCATTGGTGCGGCTGAAGTGGCCAAGTGGTTTTCTAAATAGTCAATAAGAGCCGAAATTTGCTCAATTACCACCATTTTGTATTAAATCAGTAAATATTCTATAAGATACACCCAAAATAATAACAAAACAGCATTGACTTATATATTACTAGCGTAAGGACCGGGCTAACCGCGCGACTAAATGGCACCAACGCGCTGGCCCTAAAATGACGGTTCTAGGGCCAACGCGACTCAGTTGACAGTGGTCCGCGCGAGAGAGAGAACTTGTATTTGCCTGTCATAAAAATGCCTAGTTGCGTCGTAAAAGGCTACAAAAATTACGATACAAAGATTAAAAAGAAATATGGGACGTCGTATCATCGGAATGTAACCTTACATTATTTTTGTTGCAATTAAATTATTAAATAAACACATTTTTATATAATTCGATCATTATTTTACAATGGCGGCCATTGTGTGGCCAATGGCTCCTCGAAGTGAACAAAGTAACCTTGTACAGACGTCATTTTTTTATTTCTGTTTTATTTTTGTCTTAAGAACGTAGTGTAAATAATTTTGAATTTTGGTACCAAATTAGGAGAAGACATATAAACGATGTTTAAATATACATTATGCGATAGCGCATTACGATACAAATAATTTTTAAATTACAGATTTCCAAATGATTCAACGTGTATAGATTTGGAGTCGCATTATTAGGGAACAACGAAAGAGCCTTATTTCAAACCTCATAAAAATACAAGAGTATGCTCTGCTCATTTTTGCGACGTTGATATCGACATTGTTTTGATATTATTTATTTAGAAGCTTTATTATATTCATTAGCTAATAGAATTGACAAATATGGGAGGATACGATGTTGGTTTTTCTAAAACAGTTTGGGAATTTTCGCGATGGCCAGACCTGTGTTGTAAAATTCCAGCAGCCACTACCACTACACAGCTACAAGCCCCAGGTGTTTGATTTTGAAATGATGACAGTGAAATGAATCCTGCGTGCAGTAGCTCTAGTTTGCCTTTCTGACTTATCATATCACTTTGTTTAATAATGAAATAAATAAAATGTAGAAAACTAAGGAGAAGGCTTTTCAACGTCATGACAATTTCAATGAAACAAAATAGGTAATATAAGAAAACCAAACAGTATTTATTGCAAAATGTGCAATATGCAATCTATTTGCTGCAAAAACTAGCTAGGTTTTTCTCATAATATTATTATTATGTTTATTTCGACTGCCTGAAATCTGATATTTTAACGAGATGGGATTTTGAGAGTCTGGTATTCTGAGTTGAAAGGATGCATGCAGGAAGCATGCAACTGACTTATACTGACTCAGGATAAAATGTGATAAAAAAAAAACATGTAGGTAAGTACGCACGTACAAGGTTACGTCGTCGACCTATGCAACGCTGCACTCACGTAGTTCGTCTGAGTTATAACAGATGGCGTTACTGTTGCTTGTATGAAGAACGTCTATGTAAAATGTTCAGATGGGCGTATCCTTACTTTTGAAATCATTGCAAAACAGAAATAAAAATAAAAACAAATAGACGTCAGTAGTAATGTCACATTTGACTTTGACAGCTAAACAGATAAAATATTATTGAGTTGTTTAATCTCACGTTTATCCGCGTTACACATTTAATGTTTTTTGCTATTTACGAACTTCTTATTACTTCAGATTACTTATAACACTAATAAATAATATTTAAAAAATATATGAATGAAATCTGGCATGAATAAAATGTTCAAATTTAGTAGTAGTTTTTCGAAAATCATTTCTACTAACGGGTTTTATATTAATGGCAATACTACAATGTCATTCTGGCACAATTCTATTACGAGACCATTGACCGACCAATGATCGACCATTATGAATTTAGCAGAATACGAACTTTTAGCAAAATGACAATGGGGTCGTGTTGGAATGACGAATTTATAAAAATAGCAGACTTGGGGCCCAGGTCAAAAACTCAAACGTCAATCACATCATTCGCTTCGTTCATTGAGATAAATATGTCTATGGCTTCGTTCGTTGCTACTATCTCTAGAATCTAGTTTGAAGGCGTCTGAATCTTCAATGTATCCTACAATAAATGCAGGTTAACTCTAGTCAACAATATAGTCAAATAGTTATTTTCTTGAAGTATTACGTGAGAGCTCAATTATAAGCTTAGGTTAGAGGTTGTTTTCAAACAAACCAATACCTATCATCCTATATTTTCTTTCTCCCATGGAGCAGTCGTAAATAATTTAGTTTTTTAAAATGGTATTAGTGTATAAATAAAATAATGCAATAATTGTTACTGTAACATCAGGCCCAACTATCGCCCGTCTCCTTTGGCTATATATAGTATACCTATTGATTTTTTTATTTGAAATGGGTTTGCTCTTGACTCTACGTCAGAGGTGACAAAGATAAAGTTGAATTGAAAGTTGATAACAAAAAAAGACAATACCTATCATAAAAAAGATTTCCGATTTTAAAGCCGGAAAAATTAAATTTGATGTTTGAAAATGTACCTACCTAATTTGACTGTAGAGTAAGTACCTATTAAATAAAAAAATAAAACAAAAATTGGGGCGTAAAAGATGGGAGGCCTGGTAAAAGATGGTAAGTACAGCAGTTTTTAAAAAGGGCACCCAGAGCTTATCCCTAGACAGACTCAAAATTTAACTTCATCCAGAGCTTCAGTCACAATGTCACAGTTAAAGAATTGGTTTAAAGAAGTCAGGACCTATCTTGAAGAAAACAATTACACAATTATTTTGGTTGAACCTCATCGAATTTTTATTATGGATGAGACTGCTTTTTTTTTGATTCCGAAAGGGAACCAGGTACTAGCAGCAAAAGGCGAAAATTCGGTGTATCCGCAAGTTAACTCGGACGAAAAAGAATGTTTCAGTTCTTTTAGGTGGTAATGCTGCTGGTCAAGTTCTACCGCCCATGGTTATTTTTAAGTATTTAAGAATACCAAGAGAATCAAGCTTGTCTATTCCTGTAACTTGGGGTATTGGACGGTCCGACAGTGGTTGGATGACGATGGAGACATTTTATGAATATATACGGTTTAAGATCATTTATTCTCATAAGAATTACAATATTCACTTACATGAGAATATTAAAACTAAACACTTAAAAAGATCAAAAAGTTGGGGTATTACAAAAATTAGACATCGATTATATGAATGTTTTGAGGGTAGATTACAAAATCATTATGGACAAAATGTTTGTCCGACACATGCAAACAAATATCCATGTAACATAGATAAACGGTAACTGGATGTGGCTCGACACTATTGTAGGGACTGCGAATTTTTTATTATAAATTGTTTAAGTAGCTTTTTAAATGTGGTTTTGGATTTAGATTCTTTGAGGTCTCTCGGTAACTTATTAAATATTTTAGATCCTTCATACACGATAGTTTTCCTTCCGTAGTTTGTGCGGGTTGGGTGTAATTGTAAAAAGTCTTGTTCACGTCTGAGTTTCATTTTGTGTTTTTTTTATATTTTTTGTAAAGGTTATATTTGTGTGTATATTTTTGTTTAATATTTTACGAATTAGTATGCATGTGTTATATATGTAGGTTTGAGGTATATTCATTACTTTAATTTTTTTGTAAAGAGTTTCTGTTGGAGTAAGATAGTCATAGTTAAATAACGTTTTTAGCAGTTTATTTTGAGCAGTTTGTAGTAGGCTCGTATGTGATTTGGCAGCGGTACCCCAAATTTCCACTAGGTAGTCAATATGCGGCTTGACAAGGGAGAAGTAAATTAAATAGCGAACTTGGCGTGGTAAGCAACGAACGATACCTCGTAGGGTACCCATGAGTGATTGTATTTTTGATTTTATTTTTTGAATATGTGGAAGCCATGTCAATTTACTATCCAAAATTAGTCCTAAATATTTTTCTTGATCGACTTTGTTTATGGTTTGGTTATTTATTTTTAATGGTGTATAATTGCCAATTTTTTTATTTTTTGCTGTGAATATCATGTAATTTGTTTTAGTTGTATTAATGGTGAGAAGATTTTGCTGAAACCACAGGTTGAGTAAGTCTAAATCGTTCTGTGCTTGGTTAACAATAGTATCGATTGAGTGGCCGAAGTAGAACAAACATGTGTCATCTGCGTATAATGTTAGGTCAGCTTTCAGACCAATTTTGTGGACACTATTTATGTACAGTAGGAATAACAGGGGAGCCAAAATTGAGCCTTGGGGCACACCGTATGTAATAATTTTAGGATCACTGTGAGTGTCACCAATTTTAACTACTTGGTATCGGTTTGACAGGTAAGATTTAAAAATTTCAAGGGCAGATCCTTGTATCCCGATTTCCATTAGTTTTCTTAGCAACAATTCATGGCTGACTGTATCGAATGCCTTTTTTAAATCAATAAAGACACCCATAGCCACTTTTTTTTATCAATATTAAGCTTTATCGTTGTCACCAGGTCTATTGTAGCTGAGAGTGTATTTGATTTCGGTCTAAAACCATATTGTTTTTCATATATAAAGTTTAGAGATGTTAGGTACTTTTCGAGGCGATTGTATAAGACTCTCTCAAAAATTTTTGATAGTACGGGAAGTACTGAAATAGGACGATAGTTGCCCGGCTCTGATTTAACTCCGGATTTGTAAATTGGCGTAACTTTTGCAACCTTGAGACTATTTGGAAATGTTCCTGAATTCATACATTTGTTTATGCAACTAGTGAGTTCATCAAGAATTAGGTTTACAACACATTTTAGTGATTTTGTAGTGATACCTTCTAAACCTGCGCTGGTATTGTTATTTAAATTATTAATTATTTTAAAGATTTCATCTGTTGTGGCAGGTTCCAGATCACTAAGGGAGGACGAGCCGGATCCAGATAAATTCGTTAAAGCACTACCTGATGGGTGATATTTTATGGGTATTTGATTAGCTAGTGTCGAACCAACACTTGCAAAAAAATCATTAAAACATTCACAGATGTCCTTTAAATCAGTAACAGTGCCATTTTGTGACTGAAGTTTTCGCGGGGCGGATTTTTCTGTGAATTTGTTGCAGGACAGTCTGTTTATCAGTTCCCACATTTTCAATGGCTGTTTCTTGCAGTTTTCAAAGGCTTTCATGTAGTAACTTGCTTTCGTTCGTTGCATAGATTCTGTTAGTTCATTTCTTTTCTTTCTGAATATGTCTTCCTTTTGCTTGTCATTTGGGTTTTTTTTGTGTTGATTCCATAAAGTATTTCTTTTGTTTATTTCACTAATGATAGATCTATTTATCCAGTCTTGTCGTGGTGGGTTTAGCGTTTTGTATTTTGTCTTTTTGCTTATTTCTATACTTTTTAATAGTTTTTCTTCCAGGGTTTCGAATATATAATCACTGTTTTCGTCGCGGAATTCTAGGATGGTCTTATAAAGCATTTCATAGTCAATACTGTGGTAGCTAATCTTCTTCGGAGGTTCTGGTTTATAGCGTTTTAATTCTAAATAGATTTGTTTATGGTCTGACATGGGTGTATCGATAATGGCTATGTGAAAATTATTCAGTTTAAGATTTGAGCAGATATGGTCGATTATACTTTTGGAAGTTGTTGATTCTCTTGTGCAGTGTTCTTCATCTATTTTGTTTAAAAAAGCATAGCCGTTTTCCTTGATCACTTCTTTATACATTTTTGTTGCACGTTCTGTATTTAATAGGTTCAAATTAAAGTCGCCAAAGACCACAGCCCGCTTGTTTTTATTTAGCTGTTGAGAATAGGTATCTAAAAAGGTTTTGATGTTTGATTGTTCTGGTTTTCGGTATACTACACCTATATCCAGAGTATAGTTTTCGATGTGAATCCAAAGGTAGTGGTTGTAGTTTTGACAAATTTCCTCAGTCTGACTATGGTTTAAGTTATTTTTCACAAATATTGAGACCCCACCGCCTCTCATATCAGTTCTAAAGTTATAATAATGTGTGTATCCTGGAATCTGATATCTTTTTCCTTCTTCGTCTGATTTTATCCATGTTTCCGTTAAAACTACTGCGTGTAAGCAAGATGGAAAAGCTTTTATCACACATTTTAATTCGTCAAACTTACCAGGTTTTACAATACTTCGCATGTTTGCATACAGAAATTTAAAAGACTTTTTTGAGGTTACAATGCTGCTGTAGTTATCGACAACTTGATAGGATATTTTCTCATTATTAGGATCAGTATACATATTAGTAGTAGGTGCTGTGGCTATTCGTTTTTTGATGTTACCACTACAATTTTTGGTATGCCGTTAATGTATTTTATTGTGAGAGTTTTATCTTCGTTAACCTGTCGGCGACTAAGTTCATCTTTGAGATTTTGCAGGTATTTACGCTGTTTAGGTGTCTGATCAGAATAAATTTTAATACTTTCCTGTTTTAAATTTCTTTGTTTACGCAGTATTGATTTAGCAATTTCCTGAGATTTCAAATATACTTTTATTGGACGAGTTTTGTTTGCATCGTACTTTCCTAATCGCATGATCCTTTTTGGCTCGGGATAGTCCTTATCAATCAACTTAAGCAGAATAACAACCTCATTTTTGTCATTGTTTATGCGTTCTTCCTTGTTCGATGATGATGGTTCAGGTATACCACTGATAATAATATTCTTGCTTCGGAATTCTCGTTCGTTAATTTCTGCAATGATGCTTTCTTGTGTTTCAGTGGGGAGAAAAACTTTAGGAGATTGTCTATCTGAATTTAGCAGTTGAACAGCCTGGTTAATCTCTTCAACTTTTTTCTCGGTTTTACTGTTGTCATTCTGTAGCGATATTATATCCGACTTGATATTGCTTTGTTCAGCGGCAAGATTATCAGTAGTGGATTTAATACCGTCAATTCGTTCCTTAATCGTTGTAATATCTTCAGTGATTTTTTTTGTGAACTCGCTTTGTGTAGTCGTTATGGTTTTTAGCATTGTCATCATTTCAGACATTTGTTTACGCATTTCACTTAATTCAGTTCGAATATGTTCATTATCATCCAACTGCTTACGTTTATAATTGCGCTGGGTGACTTTCGAAGTATAAGAATATATCTGCAATATATTTGATAAATGGTTGAATGGCAATGGTATTCAAAAACCAGTCATACTTTTTATGGATGGGCACACATCACACATGTCATTCCACATGAGCAAGTTTTGTTCGGAAAATGGGATAATCCTAATTGCTCTCTTTCCTAATGCCACTCATCTCTTACAGCCCATGGATGTAGTTATTTTCAGAAGTTTAAAGGGCGCCTGGAAAACTGCTGTGCAATCTTGGCGTTTAGAACACATTGATTCCCCCATTTTGAGAAAAGATCATTTTTGTCCTTTGCTAAACAAAGCACTTAAAGACACATTATCACCTGAGATGTTTCAAAACGGGTTTCGTAAGTGTGGACTCTTATCCTGGAATCCTGATGAAGTGTGCTGTGCATCAGACCAACAGATAAATTCATGGCATTACAAAAAATGGCCAAAATTAAAAAACTGGAAATGGGCCTTAAATTCGTGGACAAATATATTGCTTCAGAAAAAATTTACGAAAATATTGGATTGTTTCAATTTTATAAAAAGATTGAAGACTTACTAACAAAAACTAAAGAAGTCTTACCACCAACTGAAAATCTCTCTACCTTGAATAATTCTACATCAGAACAAGGCAGTACAACTCACATATTACCACCGCTTAATACAGGCCCAAGTAGCGATCCATTGACAATGCCATCCACATCACAAGCTACAACTTTGGATTTTCCGTTCCAATATTTACCCCTAAATGAAAACCCAAAAACTCCCTGCAAAGAAGTCCAAGAAAGCACTACTCAAAATCTAGAAGGCACAATAAATACAGGATCATTGATAGAACCACCTATTCGAGTCATTATAGGCCACAAGAAAGTTGTTGTAATATGGTAATACCTAGTCCATTTAAAAGAGCATTGTTTTAGCCAACTCCTAAACAAAACTCAGAAGGAAGACTGAAAAGCACGAAAAAGACTGATGAAAAGTTATTAAAGAAAAGTAAAAATATTATAATAGCTCAACTACCGCAGAAGAATAGGTAGAGTCAGGAGACAGCGTGAATGATATTTCTGATGAAGTCACTGATGAGGAAAACGAAGAAGAAAGAAATGACGAAGAGAGAGTACAATTAAGCAAGGTTATCGTTAAGTTTCCTGGGAAAAAGAGATATTACAAATATGTATGTTTGTATTGTCCAAAAAGTAACTAAAACAGAAATTGAAGTTATGGCAATGGTAGCATGTGATGAGTCTAAAAGAGTATTCAAAGAAAATGATAGGGATATCAGTACTATAACTGAATCTCAAATAATTAAAGTCCTTGATGAACCAAATATGATTATAACTGGTGATAGAATTAAGTACAAATTTGATAGTGCCGAAGAGGTAGATGGATAAGTGATTATTATCTAAGTTAATCTATACTAATAGTATAAAGCTGAAGAGTTTGTTTGTTTGTTTGTTTGGTTGAACGTGCTAATCTCTGGAACTACCAGTCGGATTTGAAAAAATCTTTTTGCATTTGATAGCCCAATTCTTGAGGAAGGCTATAGGCTATTTAACATCACGCTATGCCCTTTAGGAGCCGAGCAAAGAGAAAAAAGTCAGAAAGAACACCTAGCAAAACGAATTAATAGAGCGGGCAGGCAATGCGATGCGACGGGGTGGGTCGGAGTAACAAGAAATTTCACGCGAGCGAAGTCGCGGGCAGAAGCTAGTTAAGTATATCAAGCACACTGATGCCCTTAAAACTCCAACTACATTAATTAAGTATTATGTCAACTATTAGTGCATTTGACTGTCTACTTAAGGTGATTTTCTTTTTTTGTGATGTTATCTATTAGTACTTAGACAATATAGAAAATAATTAATGATAGTTAAAAGTATGTTGATTATTGGAAATTTTATTACAAAAAAAAAAACACCACACACAATAAAAATACCACAATAAAATAAAATATTTTGCCCACAATAAAATATTTTGAATTTGAATTTGAAAGAATTTGAATTTTCTAAGATACACTGCATACTTACATATAAAAGGCTGTGATTGTTTTGTTTGATAAATATATAATTATTTTCATATAAACATAGTGTTTTCATTAAAGTATCGGGCATTAGTGACTTTACCGTAATGAATATTGTTGAATTTGTCAAAATGAAAGGCATTTCCATAGTAGCTCTGCAATGCAAACTTACGCAATATTACTTAAGTGTTATGATGGGAAGAATTGTAACTACGAGTATATAAAGACCTAAAAATGTTATTAATTGTACAAGTATGGACAATAACGCATACATATATTCACTGTATATATATATACTTCGATATTGAGACTGACTCGTGATAGCACAAGTTTAAACCTTAGTGGTTTTTTGGTTGCTATTTAATATAAATAATCCTGTATTTTGTATAAATGATAAATAAAAAAATAAAAAACGCAATTAGGCTGCGGGCCTCATTCCATACTAACATGGTTATAATAATAAATATGAACATATACCTGCAGAGTCTGAAGTGTTTTAGTGAGGTTAGATTCCTTCAAGTATTGCTGGATCAGCCGGATAACACTGCAAATGTTACACATATTAACATTTATCACTTTGTTTGATTCACGGTAGTTAAGAAAACAATTAATTAATAGCATCAATTTAACACACTTACTCGGCAGATTCTATTTCAATAGACATATTTGAATGTATCAAGTAGTTTGGTTAGGTATTTATTAAATAATCATTTATTCACGTCTGCTGATGAATCCAAACGCCATTCAATTAAAATATCGCAATTAGGTGATTATAATGAAATTGTGTTAACGTTTAATAATCAAAAACTCGGGTAAAACCGCGCGAGCTTTAGACGAAAATAAACAAAGACACCGCTTTGCTGAAAAAAGAAATCTTTACTTTGTGATCTTGTGATGCAGTGTGACCAGATTAAATTTTACGAAAATACCGAGGCACCTCAAAAAAATACTGAAATATACCAAATTGCACAGGGAAAATATACCAATAAAAATACTGATTTTCAAAAAGGTTTTATTCATTCATCATCACAGTAAATGATAAAAGGGATGTTGTGTTCTGAAAGAAATCTGCATAAACGCAGCTCAGCTTTCTTGATTTAGTCTTTCAGTGGTACCTTTTTGAAAAATGTATGACTGTAATCAAATAAAAATTTTGTTAGTCAGTTTTGAACATCTACTAATTAAAATATCTCCGAACTTCTTAACTTTATATTTTTTCAAGTTCGATTTATGCTTTTCAGTATTTGCATGTTGTTTTATAGATGCTAATCTTCTTTGGAGTTTCGCACTGCATACTTTGCAAAAGGCGGCGTACTCGTCATCTTTATAACGTGAAAGCCACGAAGAAAGCTCCGGAATTTGTTCCCACTTAGCCAAATAATTTTGCTGAAAACTAGATATACTTTCCGGATGGATGCGTCAAGTAAAATAAAAACAAACAATAAACGCGCTGACGACAAAAACGTAATTCCCGAATTATCGAAAGAAAACCCTCAAAGACTAAGTCAAGTGCAGAACAGAAAATTATTTTACTTAAACCGTATTAGAAAATTCGATACTATGTGTTATTCTACTACGGCAGCTGCCGATCATGCCCTACCAATGTCTGTAACTTACTGATCTTTGCTTACGAATTAAATAAAGACTAAATAAGGGTAATTCCCTGAGCATATTTGTTTGCGGGAACGATCGCTACGGTGTTGTCATAGCTTTATATCCAAAATATACCCAAAAATACTTACTTCCGCCAATATACCTACAAATATACTGAGGCTTGGAAAAGTCGATAAAATATACCGAAAAAGTATTAAAATACTGAATCTGGTCACACTGTTGTGATGTGATCTTCACTTTTAGCTATCAAAAAGTACTCACGAATATTGGCACTGTCACTGTCAGGAGTGTCATTTTTTTTTTAATGGCCTGTTTGCTGTGACCTTTTAGCCAAGTCTTTATTTGATTAAGAGCTGATTTTTCGAACGCCAGATAATTTTATACGAGGAATAATTTTGAATTTTTGACAGTTCTTCCATACAAAACCTGTCAGACGTAAATAATGGAATATATTGATAATAACATTGTATTATAGATAAATTACTTTAACCCTAGAACCGTACCCTAGGGTACAACTGAAAAAAAATATTGAGAATTGGCTACAACTTTTTTGTTTTACTAAAACTGATTTTTTCGCACCGGCGCGTATTTACGGGGTCGTTCCGAAGCATCAATCGGGCGCCAGTCCTGTTGGTGTGCGGTCGTGGCAACGCGTGTGTGGGGTACTCCAGCACCCCTGGGTACAGTTAAGGTAATTATATTATGTAGTTACTAATTAGTGGATGTTTTTATGAAATAATCTATAGTACCTATGCTATTGTTTTGTTTCATTCATGATTTTCATTTTAACATTTGCAATATTACCTTAGAAGTAACTTTGTCTGAATACAATGTGTTTGTTACTAGGAGAAGCATAAGTCCCGAAGAGGTGAATTGAAATTATGTTTTGGGTTCAGTTGGACATAAATTCTTGTTCTAAATCCTTTTTTTATTCTAAGTTCTAATGGCAAATAATAATGTTTATTTAATCAATTAATTCCTGGTAGGATGCACGTAAGGATTTGATTTTTTATGATCAATTCAATGGTACGAGCTGACGATTTTTCGAAACAATTCGTTTTAATGCGATCTTCAAGCAAATCGATTCAATAGTAAGGTGAATCGAATCTCCTGGATCGTATGTGTAAAAATTATTATGATAAGGGCTCATAATAGTTCAAGTTCATATTTGCCCAAAGTATTGTGCTGGCAATCATAAACAGCGAATAGGTAGGTTTATTTATTTCAAAAAAGATCAATACATACATATTAGCTTGTCCGCATTGTCTATGTTAGCACTAAGCGGAGATTGAAACATTTGATTTTAACCTACATCGGTACCATCTGAATGAAAGTCATTTAATTACGCTGGAAAGGTTATATAGCGTGCGGCAGAGTGTAAATGTTCACTGGCAACTAAGGGTTTGCACCGGAGCAGTGAGTACCGGAGAATAACCGGTGATTCACCGGTAAAAGTACTCGATTGAAATAATCGGTTATTAACCGATTGATCTCCGGTGATCGTCGCATCTTATTTTTTTATATAATAAAGTTACACAAATAAAAGACACATTCAACAATCATTTTTTTATAATTATTTAATATTCATGACAATTATTTACCAACTTGTTTCTTTCGAATTAGATTCATTCAGTCATTAATTCAAAGCGGTCTTGTCCGTTTGTGATTCATTTCACTAGCATCTAACTGGCTAAATAATTTGTTGCAATGTTCGTGGTTATTTTTGTAATTGCTCAGTACTATGAGTTGCTTTTTTGAAATATCGCCCGGTAGCAGTGGCGGACTAACAGGGGGGCGGAAGGGGCGGCCCGCCCAGGGCCTCCGGTCTTGGGGGGCCCCCAAATGCCTCCGCGTTCCCCTGATAAAATCCTAAACAAGACTTTAAAAATGTGCTTAGTACATAATTTCATCAAGTTCAAAACACTACAGCCATCTAGACTTTTTACGTGGTACTAATATTCTTTTAACTTTGCTGAACGCGTCCAATATGCTGGGAGAATTCCCGTCTTTGTAGCGGGTACTTCCCCAGGCATCCCTGAATGAATGAAGTGCAAATAATTCGCTCTTGTACGCCTACATAAACACTTATTTATACATACAAATATGAACTGAATAAAAAGCTTGTAAAACAACATTTTTTTTAAAGCTGGGGGGGGGCCTCATTCAGCTTTGCCGCCCCGGGCCTCTAACGGGCTTAGTCCGCCACTGCCCGGTAGTCGCCCGGATTTGCTTGGATTTCTAAAAAGAAACATTAGTAATGCAGATGTGACATCTGCTACGGCAATTAATTTATTCAAAATGTATACGGAAACACAGTATCCCGAAAAAAGCCACAAATGGGATGACGTTGTGCAATTCTGGAAATCAAAATCCTTGAGACAAGAATTCGAAATATCGAACTGAAGCCTCTTTTCCTACAATCTCATAGGTTTTTAACAAGTAATCGAATCTTAATATAATAATTATGTTTGAAAAACAAACTTTTCTATTTCCATATGCCCCGTTAGTTTTTGAACACATACTAAGTGCATTTATGAACGCATCTTAACAGATCAAGTAAATTTTTGAACGCGTGCGTAGTGTCCGTGATCTTTCTGCCAAGGGGAATCCCCGTCACATATCTATACGAGCCAAGCCGAATAAATTCAAACAGTTGAACGTCAAGTGACAACACTGTTTGTTTATGTGGTTGATTGCGTTTGCGAGTAATCAGCGTTAATAAAATAAGTAATTTATTAGTGAGATCAACGCAATCAAATCGTTTAGTGTGTTTATTATCGTAGTGGAAATCAACAATTTGCAAGTTTTTCTCAAACACTGAAGGGAGGGGGCGCCACTATCAAGGTTTTGCCCCGGTTCGAAAAAATCGTAGATCCGGGGCTGAAGACAGTTGAGTCCGAGCTACCCGCGAATGTGTGCGCGCGAGTTAGTTTTTGTTAAGTTGTGAGTTTGTGACTTGTAGAATAAGAAGTGTTATTACAACTAAGGGATATATTTGTGTATATGTCTGCTTTGCAACAAAGGCCATACACATTGAGTTAGTTTCAGGCCTAGATACTCAAACATTTCTTGCTAGTTTTAAGCGATTTATTGCAAGACGTAATGTCCCATCTGATGTCTATTGTGATAATGCAGGCACTTTTAAATCTGCTAACACGCAGTTGTCAGAATTGTATAAACTAAATAATTCCAAAAATCACCAAACACAAGTACAAACTGTAGCTTCAGAATTAGGTACCTATTAAGTTCAATTTTATACCCAGTTATTCACCTGTTTTTGCGGGCCTCTGGGAGGCTGCTGTTAAAAGCGTAAAGCATCACTTAAAAAGAGTGTTAGGCTCTCATGTTTTGACTTATGAAGAACTTAATACTGTATTAGTTGAAATTAGTGACCGACCGAAAGTTCGGTTTCGGCCAGTTTCGGCCAAAAAATCTAGTTTCGGCCTTAGTTTCGGTTTCGGCCAGGAAATGGCCGAAACTTTCGGCCGCGCCGAAACTCGAGTGTTCATGAATTATCGTCCATCGTTCGGCGAACTTCGCGGCTAGCTCGTGCTCGCTCGTCGCGTCGCCGGCCCAGTTCGCCGTCGTCCATCGTTAATCGCATGGAGTTGAGGTTGTGTTTTGCACATACGAGGGCGGTCCCATAATGAAATGGCCTAACTATGAACTAATGAAGGAAATGAAACGAAACCAATTTTATTTTTCAATATAATCACCATGAATACTACTAACACACTTCTGACATCTGTGAATCAACATCTCTAAACCTTTATAAAACTAATCACAATTTTTAGCCTCAAAATGACCGAAGACGGCCGCCTGCTCTTCATCGCTTGAAAATATTCTAGGTACCTCTTAAGTCTCGCTTTAAATTTGGAAATAAATAATAGTCGGACGGGGCCATGTCTGGACTGTGAGGTGGATGTTCAACTTCTGTGAACCCGCATTGACGAACTGCATCCTTCGAAACACCAGCGGTATGAACAGGGGCGTTTTCATGGAGCAACAGGACACATTTAGACAGCTTGCCTCTTCGTTTTTCCTTTATCTTGTCTCGTAATTTATATATTAAAGAAGCATAATAATAGCCGTTCACGACTGTATTACGTTCTTTAAAATCCACCATCAAAATGCCTTGAAAATCCCAAAAGATTGTGCACATCAGTTTTTAAGTCGATTGTTGCACCTTTGCCTTTCTAGGGGGCTTTTCACCCTTATAACGCCATCCCATTGATTCGCGCTTGCTTTGTGGGTTATAATACAAGATCATAGTTTCACTAGCCGCTCGATCATAGTCTTTGAATTTTCACCACAAAGATCCAAAAACTCCGAAGCGCAGCGCACTCTTTCCTGTCTCTGTACCGCTGAAAGAAGTTTCGGTACCCATCTTGCACTCACTTTTTTCATGTGAAGATGTTCATGGATTGCACGATGATGTACTTTTAGAGAGCCTAAGCCTAGCTGCAATTTCTCTAATCTTCAAACGGCGGTCACTCAGAACCTTCTCTTCGATAAGAGCAATCGTTTCGGGAGTGAGCACTTCCACAGGTCGACCATCGTGGTAAATGTCTTCGACGGTTTCTCTCCCGAGGCGAAACTCTTTCACCTAATTTTTCACTGTGCTATAGGAGGGGGCAGACTCCTTATACACGTCATCCAATCGTTCTTTTATTTGGGCAGGGTATAAACCTTCTTTAAACAAAAACTTTATGACACTTCGATACTCAGTTTTCGACATTTTGGAAAAATACGCGACTCTAGTTATGCTAATGCCTGCTAAACTAAGACTAAGCATTTCATGTCGATGCGTGTTTCTTATATTAAGTGCACGATAAACGTACTATTTAATGCAACACAACATGTAGCGACATGTCGCGTAGAACTATATCAGGCCAGGTCATTATGGGACCGACCTCGTAAATGATTAGGTAAGTATTCAACTGTCTGTATGTATAATATACATTGTATATTCAAGTAAATGTGTAAAAAACACACCAGATTTCTGTATACGATAGAAATTTTAAATATGTTTAAGTAAGTTTCGGTTTCGGTTTTGTTTCGGCCGAAACTAAGAGCAAGGCCGAAAGTTCGGTTTCGGTTTCGGCTGAAAAACCTGTTTCGGTCGGACACTAGTTGAAATACTTAGAAGGAATTTTGAACTCAAGACCAATAACTCCATTGTCATCAGATATTGAGGATCTTTCCTATTTAACACCTGGACACTTTCTCACAGGTGCTCCTTTAAATTGTATTCCAGAGCAAGATGTCACTACTGTTCCCACTAACAGACTGAATTTTTGGCAAAAATGTACTGCTTTAAAACAACACTTTTGGAGATATTGGTCCAAACAGTATTTAAATGTACTAAAACACCGTCCCAAATGGCAACATAGTACACCTAACATACAAGTAGGTGCTTTGGTTATCTTACGTGAGCTTGACACTCCGCCTATGACATGGCCTATGGCCAGGGTAACTAATGTATTCGAGGGCCAAGATGGTCTTGTTAGGGCATTAGAAGTAAGAAAAGCTAATGGTAATGTTCATAAAACGTCAATTACTAAAGTATGTATACTTCCAATAGATTAGTATTATCTTTAATTTGTTATTTCTAAGTACTTTGCCTACTTGATAAGCATGTAAATGCAACATTTTGTTTAAACTAAGCGTTAAAGAGCATTTTGTTTTGTGCTTAATTTTAGCGATTTTAAATTAGTTAAGAGAAGTAAAAGGAGTTTTGTTTTGTCATAAGCTCAATAATTTTAAGTTACCTATGGTACTTACAGGTTTAATATCTATTTATACTTACATTAAGTCATGTTTCATAGGGTACTGCCATAGATAGGTACTTATACCATGTTATTGTCTCGTTTTGGTTCAGTTTTACTTAAACATTTAAATTGCCTACCATTGTTAGACAAGCAGATAAAACGATTTGAACATTCATATCCTAGTTATTCATATTGTATAATTATCGTTTATAATGTTCATTTTACAGATAAACAAAGGCATACCACATCGTATTTTCTCAACGTGTTTATGTAACTTTTCTAGTAGTTTTCTAACAGTTGTAACTCGAATCTAAAAGGCTTTATTTGCTGACCATAACTTGTAGCATCATAATATCAATTTCAATAATATACAGTCCACTTTCTAGCCTTATAATATTGTGTATGTATACAAAAAGGGATAGGTAAATGAAAGCTTATGTATTTATTCAAAGATTTATTAATTAAGTTCATAGTCACATTGTCTTTCTTCGGGCGGAGTATGTTGGAAACATTAAATAGTCGATTGCCTTTTTAAATAATTCTGTTATCTGTGCCATTCTATTGTAAAACCTTTGTATATTATCTGTGGCCCCTCTCGAATAAACTACGAACCTGAGCACACGCATTTTTTATATTTAATTCCTTAAAAATTACTCTTACACGAAGAAAACGCCAGAAAACAAATAATCCGGCCTTATACAGTGGTAATCGTTTCTTTATTACATCTTTATTCTTTTTTAATTTTGACTCAGTTTAGTCGTATTTAATAGTTACGAAATTTCATTTTCGCGGTTTATCAAAATCAGATTAATATAGGTACGTGACATTGAAACATTTCATTTCATAATTGGATTGAAGGAGGAGAATATTGATTGGATCATGGATGTAAAATTTTGATAAACAAATAATTGTTTTCTTTCTACTAAGTTGCAAATGATGATGGATTGTTTTATTTATTTCATTTAAAATTATTTGTCATAAAACCAAGCAAACCCGTGATTTTGAAAAGAACTTTATCATAAACCCAAACTAGTTCAGGTTTTTGATCAAAAATCTGAATTGTTACAGGTTTATGATGAAATTGTGTACGGTTCGTACACTTGTAGAGTAGTTAAAGTTGAGGTTGGAGCGCGTAGAGAAAAGATCACTTAGTTCCCGATAGATTTACTCGTGTTTACAGGTAAAATTGTTGACGATTCCTTTCTCTAATGTTAGTCACCGCGTTGCAGTAATCGCACTCATCGATTTATTGTAAGGCCAAGTAATTTATACCACAAAAATGACGCACGTATGGTGCGAGGCACCGCGTCAGCAAAATATGTACAGTTTAAGACTGTACATCTTGGCAACCCCAATGGGAGAAATGAACGAGAAGAGAAAGGAAAGGCCATCACAAAGTTGAAGTGAATTAATCAAATTGAAAGGCGATGTTCCTGTTTCCTAATTGAGGCTTCGACCGCAAGTCCTTTGTTGTTTGTGTTGCGACTGCTTCTTGCTTGTACTCTGGCTTCCGGATGACTTGTAGTTCAATATCTTCAGGTGGTTGACTAGTGCTTGTTTGGTAGTTAGCTTTTTTTGTGCAGTAGTTTTGACAGCGATTCCTCCCAACCACAACAAGTGCAACTATGATGGCGGCCGATAGCAAAGAGTAACAGATGACATATTGATGAATGTCGTGACTTGTTATTGTTGGTAGAGATGCCTCATTTTTCCGTTGAGCGACAAGTTTCTGTTCAATTGTTGCGATTTCTTGGTTCGTAGCCTTTGACTGAAATATTGTTGGAGAATGGCGGTAAGTTAAGTTCACTATCTTGTTGATCGATGTATCAACTGTTGGAGCTGTGAACTCATAATCCATCTTCATACGACTGCTGTATTGGCGTTGAGCGTAGATGGTAAAGTCAGTGGATTGCAATACGCATCCCTGGGATAAAGTCACTATGCTCGTTGATGAGATGGTTTGTGATGTGACATCGTTGTTGCATATGATTCGTAACGAACACGTTTCGCAGCAGATTGCCAGCCAGCTGTTTTGTGTTTGTAACTCTATCCAAGTGTCTTTGCATGACGCTCGTTTGACGTCACAAGGTCCACTGTTTTGATGTGATAGCAGTTTGGCTTCACACGGAGCGTTTTTGCTGTGTAGGTCATATGACGGCCGGTTTTTCTTGCATAAGAAGTTCTGTGTTGTTAGTTGCATGCAATGTTTCAAGTCATTTTCCGACATAGATTCGTAGACGTTCTTCTTGAAGTTTACAGCTATGTAGTTGTTTGATAACTGCAAATATGTCGTTTCCTTACCAATGTTAACCGGTAAAGGTATAGCTTTATATATATCGAAATCTTCGTTAGCTACAAGTGGAATATGTGCTTCGAATAGGAAATAGGTTTCGGTAACTCGTGCTTTCACGTTGATCAGCTTGTAAATATCCTTAATGTTTTCTTTGTAGTTATCAACTGGTAGTGATAAAGATTTCGGAAGGCTTCCAGATATTTCCGTTAGTTTTTGCATCAGACGGACCGGAGTTATCAGGTGAACGTCTACATGTCCTTGGTAGACGTTGGTTAGAGTGTTGAACAGCATCTCCTGGAACGTCCTCAAGCTGTTGATCAGAAGATACGTCGTTAACGAGGCAGAGTTAATGAAAGTAGTGGCCGAAAGTATTTCCATTTCCGTTTCGATAGATGCTATGTTCATGTTGGTCTGGTTAATGAAGTTATCAATTGAGTTGAATTGACGCTGAATATTGTCTTCACTTTGTTTCAGTACTTGATTCTCAAGCTCTACAATAGTTGTTTGATTCTTGATTAACTCAAGTAAGTAGTTCTCGTTGGTTTGTAGAGATTGTATATCGTTTTGATATTTCTTAGCGAATTGTTGGTCCAATATTCCGAACAGACTATTAGCTATGTAGCCGACTCCGTCTATTAGGCCCCGTTTCTTCCTGTTGCTCAAGTGTTTGTGAGGGTTTATAAGTATGGAGTTGTAGTAGTTTAGAAGTTCCATTTCGTGATTTAATTGTTCCATAGTTGATCTGCAGTGTTGTAGGTTCGTTTTATGGCATATGTTTTTGATATTCTCGAAGTAAGCTTGTGTACGACGAGTTCCTTCCCAGTAGTTTGTTAGATTGTAGTACATCATTAATATCCATTCATCGTGCACTACTTGCATTTTGCCGACGGTGTCGTAGTATATGGGCCGCTCGCGTTCCAAACTTGTAATCTGAGCATACGACGCCGGCGCTTCGCGCGTGCCATTAATGGCGCTATGAGATCCCGTTACAAATGTAAACAATGATAACATTGTTATTAATAAAGTTGAAATAGGATTATTTGACCTCTTCCGCCGTTCACGTTTAGAATTCTGTTGAGGCTTGTTTTCTAATTCATTTTCCTTGGCATCTTCAGTTCCCGAGTACAATGGTAATGGCGATAGTTTTGTTATTGGGCGTTTTATGACTCCTGCTTGAGTTTTGACGGTAGTAACTCGGACATATCCATCAGTTCCTGGATGCGTCTCCAGTATACGACCTAAGGCCCATTTTCCTGGCGGTAGATTGTTTTCCTTCACCAGTACTACATCACCTTCTTTGACGTTTCTGGAAGGTTTGTTCCACTTACTACGTGTTTGTAGAGTAGTAAGGTAATCGTTTGACCAGTTCTTCCAGTATTGTTGAAACATGTGTTCAATAAGCTGCCACCTACGGCGTAAATCGATATTATTTACGTCTTTGTAATCCGAGAGTGGCATGGACAATATTGGGCTTCCTGTTAGGAAGTGTCCGGGAGTGAGGCAGTTGTAAAATTCTTCTGGATCTTCAGTTAACGGGCACAGAGGTCTTGAGTTCAAACAGGCTTCTATTTTTGCTAAAATCGTTGTGAACTCCTCGTATGTTAGTTTTTGGTCTCCTAGTACTCGCCGCAGATGGTGCTTCATCGACTTGACGGCAGCTTCCCACAGACCGCCAGCAGTTGGCCAAGCGGGGGCGTTGAAATGCCACTCCACCTCCAGTTTGGCCAGTTCGTTGAAAAGATCTGGTTTCAGTAGTTGTTTAAACTCCTCAAATTCTTTACGAAGTACCTTTGCAGCGCCAACAAAGTTTGTTCCGCAGTCAGAGTATATGTGCCTGGGAGTACCGCGCCTCGCACACAGCCTCTGGAAAGCTGCAATAAACGTTTCTGTGCTAAGGTCTGATACGAGCTCAATGTGAACGGCTTTCGTCACCATACATATGAATATGGCTATGTACCCCTTTGAAGTTTTAACGCCTCTGCCCTTGTTGTGTTTAACATCCACATGACCGGTGAAGTCCACTCCTGTGTGCGTGAAAGGACGGCATGGAATGATCCTTTGTTGTGGTAGGTCACCCATCAGTTGGTAACCGTCTGTTTTGTTGAAGCGATGACAACGTACACATCTTCGAAGTTGGTTCTTGACGGCCCGGTTACCGCCGACAATCCAGTAACGCTGTCTTATATAAGTCAACGTCAGCCGAGCTCCTCCATGTAACGTTGCTGAATGTGCTTGTTCTATAAGAAGTTGTGTAAATCGTCCTCTATGTGGTATGATGATTGGATTTTTCATCTCCCCGGGTAAGTTTGAGTGCTTGAGACGACCTCCAACACAAATAATCCCCGTTTCATTTATATAGGGATTTAATTTGCAAATTACGCTTTTCTTCGGTACTGTTTCGTTGTTAACAAGTTGTTTGTATTCAGAGTTGAACTGCAGTCGCTGCGCATGAATTATGATACTTTTACGCGCTGCGCTTAGTTCACTTGTTGTTAGGTACGTGGTTTCCGATTTCGTTTTATTGCGCATATTTGTTATGAAGCGTAATATCCATGCAATGACCCGGTTTACATGTGTCAATGAACTGCATTTTTCCATTAGTTCTGTAATAATGTGATGTTCGTTATTTTGTTGTAAAGTTTTCTTGATTTGAACGTGATTTATGCAGCCCAAGTTCGTTTGGAAAACGCAATCAATATTGTTCGCCGAATCTTGTTTTGTTAAAAGTTCGGGTCCATGCCACCATAGGTTGAAGTTCATCAATTTGCTTGGCAAAAGACCTCTTGATGCGCAGTCTGCGGGATTCTGCTCTGATTTGATATAACGCCACTGAGTTGCAGGAATGACGTTTTTGATTTTTGTGACCCTGTTCGCTACATAAGTCTCCCATCTTGATGTTTCACCTTGAATCCACGCCAGAACAACTTGAGAATCCGACCAGGCCCGTATTGATATGTTATATCCACTGAATGATTTCTTGGTTTTCTCCATCAAGTTAGCCAGTAATTGAGCGCCACACAGTTCCAGTCTTGGTAATGTTGTTTTCTGTGTCAGTGGAGCCACCCTTGTTCGAGCAGCTAGTAAAGTTATGATAGGTTGGCCATGTTCGTTGAACACCTTGCTGTAGATCACACAAGCGTACGCCTTTTCACTTGCGTCACAGAAGCCCAGTAACTCGACACATTGTTGTTTGTCACCAATCCATCTATTTATCATTATCTTGCTAACGTACGGTAGTTCTGTTTTTAGGTTAAGCCACTCAGATTCGATATTGCTGGGAACTACGTCGTCCCAGTTAAGTTTACTCATCCAGAGTTTCTGGAATAGAAGTTTGGCTTTGACCGTCACTGGGGAGAGCCACCCCAGTGGGTCGTAAAATCTTGATATGGCTGAGAGTAAAGATCTCTTTGTTAGCTGTTTTTGTTCTTCTACAGGCCAATTGAAGTGGAAAGTGTCGCTGTTTGGGTCCCAGCTGAGACCTAATGTTTTGCTGGCTTCTTCGCCTTTAAAATCGAACATGGTTTGTTTCGAAATTTGATCCTCGCGTAAGTCTTCGACTATAGCTCGGTCATTGGCTGTCCACTTCCGTAAATTCATGCCTCCTCCTTTTAACAGTTGGATCAAAGACTGTTGCAGGTTTTTCGCTTCTGTGAGGTTGTTATGACCGCTGATGACGTCATCTACGTAGCATTCTTCCATGAGTATCTTGGCAGCTTCTGGATGTTTGTGACCATCATCAATGGCTAGTTGCTTCAGTGTTCGCATAGCTAACCATGGTGCGCATTTGGTCCCGTAGGTTACTGTGCAGAGCTGGTAATCGCGGAGATGGTGATCTCGTGAGTCCCGCCATACAATTGTTTGTAATTTTTGTTGTTCCTCTGAGATCCAAATGCAGCGGTACATTTTTTCAATGTCGGCCGTGAATGCGTATTTATAAGTTCGCCATTTCAGTATCAGAGCCTGAATATCTTTTTGTAAATTGGCGCCTTTTTCCATGACATTGTTTAGACTGTAGCCACTCGTAGTTTGTTGAGAGGCGTTAAATACGACCCTAAGCTTCGTTGTTGTAGAGTTTTCTCTCAAGACCCCGTGATGCGGTAAAAAGTAGACGTCAGTATGTATCTGAGCTGCAGGGTTCATGTGACCCAGGTCTGCGTATTCCTCCATGAATTGTTTATACATTGCTGAGAGTCTTTCATTCTTTTCCAGTCGTTTTTCCAAGTGTAAGAACTGTGCTACCGCGATTGTTCTAGATTTGCCTAGCTTCTGTTCGTAATTTGGAACCATCGGCATTTTAACGATGTACTTTCCATCAGATGATCTTCTCACAGTTTCCTTATAAAATTGTTCGCACTGGTCGTCCTTGGGTATATCTTTCGTGTTATGAATTTCTTCATTCTCCCAAAATTTTGTTAGATCCTCTAAGTTAAGTAAAGTAGTGTGGCAGTCAAACGTTTGTTTCATTTTTCCGCATAGAATCCACCCAATTTGTGTTTGTTGTGCAACTAGAGAGCTGTTAATGCTCTTTAATACTCCCTCCAGGATGATTTCGGAGTATACGTCGGCTCCTAGCAGTAGGTCGATTTGCCGAGATACGTTGAAGTCAGGATCTGCAAGTTTCAAGTTTTCTATGTGCGTCCATGCACCTTTCTCGAACGTTCTCGTAGGCAATTTGTTTGTTAGTTTCGTCATGATAAGTGCTTGAGTTTCGAAGCTATAATCGGAGTGAATCGATTGGCAAGTAAGTTTCAGTTTCCCTTTGCATTCTCTTGAGACAGAGCCGATTCCCGATACTGATGCGTTAATCCCCTTTCGAGGAAGGCGTAAGATTTGTGCAGCGTTTTCCGTTATCAAGTTCACTTGTGAACCTTGATCGAGTAGCGCACGCAGTGTTATGTAAGCTCCATCTACGGACTTAACCCTCAGCTGAACTGTAGTCAGCAGCACTTCTACGTTGTTTTCGAACAAATGGTTTGATGTTGGTGGTTGAGTTGATGATGAAGAGCGTTGCTCAACTTCATTTTTTCCAGTCCCTGACGTTGTGTTTTTATTGTCCGAATTGTGCAATAATGTATGATGTTTCGAGTTACATTCTTTGCACGTTTTTGTTGATTTGCATTTGTCATTTCCATGGCTGAATAAACAGTTTTTGCAGAGTTGCAGCTTTGAAACTGTGTCATTTCGTTTGCCAAAGTCCATTTTAAGGAATTTGTCACATTGACGCAGTATGTGACTTCCGTTGCAGAATGGGCATTTTCCATGCAATGTGTGGTAATTGCTTGTTTTGTTTTGATTGCCACTATAGTTATGTTTCTTCATCTGGGTTCGCTTGTTGAATGTTTTCCAACGTGATGATTTTTCTGAAGCCGTAGGATTCGGTTCCTTAGCCGACTTCATCGTTTCGTATGCCATGAACTGTGTTTCGAGGAAGTGCAGGAAGTCGTGAAGGTTTTGTAGCTCTCTGTGATCTTGGAGTTCCTTCATGTAGTCACTCAAAGTCTTGGGATCCAGTTTTTGTGACATGATGTGTACAATGATAGGGTCCCAGTTTGTTGTATCAATGCCAATGTTAGAGATGCCGTTCAGGCATTCGGTGATGACATCATGCATCTTCTTCAAGTTGGATGAATCTGCATTTTGTATGATCGGCAAACTTAGCATGTTATTCGCAAACGAGGTAAACTGCAGGCGACGATTGTCGTAGCGCTGATTTAAAATATCCCAACATGAATTGTAGTTTACAGTGCTAATGGTGAGATGCTGCACTAAGCGTTCGGCTTCTCCTCGCAGCTTGGTCTTTAGGTGTTGCATTTTTTGCGCGTTGTTGATCATAGGGTTCTTATGTATTGCTTCCAGGAACAGATCCTTGAAGGAGATCCACTGACTGTAGTTTCCCGAGAACTCCGGGATTTCGATCTTAGGTGTCGACTTCTGGAAGTGTACCGTGGACCAGATTTTGGCATTGATTTCCTTCTTCAGTTCGTCGTATTTATGCTCGATGTCCGTGAACATTTGGTAATATTGTTCGTTGGATCCTTTCAGTTGAAAGTCTATTTCCCAGTGAAGTTTATCGATGGGTTCCCATTTTGATTTCAGTGTCGTGAAATGGTCTTCCAGTTCCCATCTTTCCGTTATAGTGGCTACGTCAATTTTGGAGATGACACGATATATCGCGTTGAAATTGCATTCCTGCTTGTTAAGCAAAAGTTGTATGTTATTGCTATCGTCATCCTCTGAAGTCCCACCTAGGTCGAACTTCACGTTTTGTTTTCCCGAAGCCGCCAGTTTGTTTGAGATATCCGTCTTAGTTGATAGAAACATTTCTTTAGTTTTCTGATAGACGTCATCTTTGAAATATGTTATATTCTTGTCTTCTATTTCCAGCAACAGTTGGGCATGCCTGTTTTCGAAGTCTTGCCACTGGTTTTCTAGCGACAACAGACGTTTTTGCAAGTAATCCGCCGTTTTTCGTGATTCAGCGTCCTTTCGATAGTTAATACATAGTGTTTTTATGTTATCGAAGCACGTTGCTTGCAGTTCTAATTCAGCCATAATGATGCTTCTTGTTGTTATCGGTTTTGTTGACTCAAGGGACCTGGCTCGTCGTGAACGGTGCCAGGTGAGCGATGCGTTGTTGTGAAGGCTACTGCGTTGCTTGTAGTCTTCTATGGTTCAAATCACGAAAGCGTTATCTTTCTTGATTTTGAAGTGATATGTGGAACTCAGCACCCTTGCGCCTCGATTGCGGTATAACGCGACTTCTCAATCTAACTGGGGCGACCCGCTTCTGGGAGACCAGCTAAACCGATTCGCTACCGTAAAGAGACACACCAGCACCAAAATCCGGCTCGAAGGACCATAAAATGTACGGTTCGTACACTTGTAGAGTAGTTAAAGTTGAGGTTGGAGCGCGTAGAGAAAAGATCACTTAGTTCCCGATAGATTTACTCGTGTTTACAGGTAAAATTGTTGACGATTCCTTTCTCTAATGTTAGTCACCGCGTTGCAGTAATCGCACTCATCGATTTATTGTAAGGCCAAGTAATTTATACCACAAAAATGACGCACGTATGGTGCGAGGCACCGCGTCAGCAAAATATGTACAGTTTAAGACTGTACAAATTGAGTTTAAAATGTGTCATCTTCCGGTTTTTCATCAAAAACCTAATTTCATGAAAAACCTGCGACATATACATATACCCTTTCCTTTACACGTTGTATAGTGTTAGACCGCTAACGAGCACGTCGTCGCCTGAAGCAGATAGCAATAAGCTTTTGAAAAGGTTTTTTTTTTATTATTCAAATGGAACAGCAAACAGCTACAATATAAAACATAAACATCATATAAATATACAAGACTTATTGACAATATTGCAGCCCACAACGCTGTTCACAGATTAATTAAAAAAATACATAAAGTGAAAATAATAATCATCGCTACGGTAACAACAACTTAGTACAAATAGTGTATAAATGTAATGTTCACGAAAGTTCGTTTAGTATTAGACTTTTAAACTTATGGGGAGTACATGTAAAAATATCGATGTGTTCAAAAGTGCTGTTGTAGGAATCGACCATTCTGCGAACAGGCGAACGCAAGCCAGAGTTGGATTTACAAATACCAACTGAAAATAATTTGCCAGCGCGGACCTTTCGCTTGTGGATCGTCCTAGGAACCGCATAATATATCATATCCGACAGTTCCATGCAGTCAAATGTATTTTTTACAATATTATATAGATTTACAGCTTCCAAAAAAGTTGTATTCAGGAAACAATTAATAGCATTAGTATGTGACGAATTGACAAATAAATCTAAATAAAACTGACCTGTATAGAAGGTAAGTATACAGATAATCACCCACCACATCCCACTATCACATACTCACACACCCATTTGCAACTCCTCATGTACACTCCTACACACTCACTCACACTGTACACTTAACAATGCTTATGTGGTTCTAGCAGCTCATTCTGTATTTTTGTTTCTGTTTCTGCTGCATGTATTATATAGTTATTAAATTGTAAATCCGTAATTGGCTGTAAGTCTAGCTTATATATATTTAAGATAAAATTTCAAAGAGCTGTGGATTTTGTGATTAATAAATAAATAAATACCTACGTCTACTTTCAAGTGTTGCGAGCTTATACTTCACAAGTAAATCTCGGTATGGTAAATAGTGTCCGCAGCATCTATAATGCATAGTGCGCAAGAATTTGTACTGGACACACTCAATCATCTCAACGTACTTTTTGTAGTAGGGACTCCAGACGGACACGGCATATTCCAGTTGAGAGCGTACGAGCGACTTATACAAGCAGATACAAGCAGATATAGGAAGATGGCTTTTTAAAATCAACTGTTGAACGCATAACAAATCCGTATAGTTGGTACGCTTTATTGACAATTTTTCCTATGTGTAAGTCTAAGCAAAGCTTCGAATCAAGGATAACACCGAGGTCTCGAATAGAGTCCACTTTAAGTAGGGGGGCATTGCACAACGTGTATGTGTAGTTTATTATACTTTTATTTTTTGTAAAGCTTAAGAAGTTACATTTGGGTAAACTTAATTGCAATTTATTTTCCTGACAATAACAGGATAGTCGATCCAAATCTTGTTGCAGCAGAAGGCTATCACTTGATTGCCGTATGGTTCTATATACCATAAGGTCGTCGGCATATAATAAAAATTTGGTATTTCTAAAGCATTTGCCGATGTCATTTATATATAAAATAAACAAAAGGGGACCAAGTATAGAGCCTTGAGGTACACCAGAGGTAACCTGCGAAATATTAGATTTGTGACCATTGATTACAACCATCTGACTGCGGTTGGTAATGTAAGAGATGAACCACCTCAGAAGATTACCACGAATTCCGTTGAACGCTATTTTATTTAGTAGTATTTCATGGTCTACCTTGTCGAAAGCCTTACAGAAGTCCGTATACACTGCATCCACTTGAACACGGCTGTCAACACAATCAAATAAAAAGCTTGAAAATAATAATAAATTTGTATTCGTAGACCGACGTTTAACAAAACCATGTTGTTGTTGAATTATGATGTTGTGGAGTACAGGATAAATTACGTTATGAACTAACCTTTCAAAGAGTTTCGACAATGTAGACAAGATGGAAATGGGACGATAGTGTTCCACGCTGCGTTTGGATCCACCCTTGTGAACGGGCACAACATACGCATGCTTCCACAATTTAGGTACAACTCCTTCAGTTATGCATTTATTATAAAGAATAAATAGAGGTTTACAGATGGAAGTCGCAGTATTCCTAAGGAAGTAAGGTGAGAGTCCATCAGGACCTGGACCCTTCGCTGGGTCCAGGGTTTTAAGTTCCTTTAATATGATCTCTTCACTGAAAGAAAGGTCGCAGATAGAGACATCGTGCAGTGCGTTATTGTCTTGCGGAGGCTTCCATTGTGGCAGTGAAGGAGATGTTTGGTTCATATACCGAGTAAAAAAAGTCCGAAAACATATTACACGCCATGTTAGGATCACTGGTTTCAGCGTCTTTATATTGAAGCTTAGATGGGATTCCTGGCCTATCTTTTCGATTGGAAACATATGTCCAGAACTGTTTAGTGTTTCTGCTTAGATTGTCCTCCACAGAACTGATGTACGAACGGAAACACTTGAGGCATCTATCACTAAACTGTTTTCTATAGTTCGAAAACAATTCATAATCAGAAATGTTATTATATTTCTTCCACTTGATCCACGCCTTTTGCTTCTTTTTAGCAATAGATATGAGAGAACGGGAGAACCATATGGGATAGCTAACAGATCTAGGTCGGGCCAATGGAGTATCTAGTTTAATAATTTTATCCATCTCAGTGTAGAACTTATCCAAAGCCTCTTCAGATTTCATAGGGCATAGCATTTCAGGCCAGTTCAGTTGTTGTATGTTACTGTTAATATTGTCAAAGTTGGCCTTATGAAAGCAATATTTGTGAAGAGGAGTTTTAGTCAAAGGGGTGATTTTGACGTTTAGAGAGGTCTCACACGTCAGTACAGGATGGTATGGGTCAATCAGAAGTAATGTCATTGGGACATGAGAAACATTACAAGTGTTATTGGAAATTACAAGATCAAGAATTTTACCTTTGTCATTCACTACATTGTTAAATTGAGAAGCACCCAAGAGGGAAATCAAGATATGTAGATTTGCACAGGCAGAAGGTCCACCAGAATGTAGTGTAGCAGTTCCCGCAGTAACTGTTGTAGAGGATACAAGCCAATTGGCTTCAGGGAGATTATAGTCTCCTATAATGAAGAAAGTATCAACACTAGAGTGGCTTAACACTTCTTGTAGCAAATCAAAGTGCCTGTCATACACTAAATTAGGAGCCTTAGGTGGTATGTAGGCAGCACTCACAATGTGTCTTTTATTGTTGACCGAACTGGGCAACTCAACCATAATGTGTTCAATATGAGTGTGCGACAAATCACGATACTGTGTCGATAAAATACTTAATTCAGAAGACTTCAAGGTGCGCCGAACCGCAATCAGTACACCCCCACCGTCTTGTTTATTAGAAGCCGCGCGATCACGATCACAACGGTACACAATATAACGCTGGTCCATGAATTCGCTATCATAAATGTCAGGTGTTAGCCAGGTTTCGGTTAAGATAATTATATCGTATGTATTCATGAGGATATTGGTGTGTAACTGCTGTAATTTTGTGCGAATGCCTCTGCAATGTTGGTAGTAAATGGTGATATTTTTATTTGACATTGTTCAAATTAGAGTATACCTAAATGTGTATTAATGATGAGAGAGTATTCAAGCAACAAGCATATTATGGATCTTATTAACAAAATTGCAGAAATTGATTTAAAATTCGAGGTAAACGGTTGAAGCAGGAAGCAGTATAGATCGCAACACTTGAAAACAACGACAGCAACATATTTCATAGCAATAGTACAAATAACTTTGAAGATTATAAACAAATAGGTTGAATTCAAAAGATATGGGATTTGAGCTTTATAATATATAACAAGGTAAAGAACGGTAGACAAATTACGGGAACAAAGAAACATGCACACTACAGATAAAAGTCTGAACAGAAGACTACCGACAATTAACACTATAAAGTAGTGATTACAATTAACGAGCGAGCAAGTACACATGCTACAATTACTGATTATTGGCATCATTAATGACATTATTACAGTTAATATTAATTTTAGCGATATCTGCTTCTGATCTAATGGCAAAAGCAGCGTCGCCATCTTTCTTACGGACAAGAATTGTGCAATTCTTAATCCAGACGTAATTAAACTGGTGAAGCTTTGCCGCTTCCTTACATTTACGAAACAACATTTTGTTTTTTAAAGTTAAGTGTTCATTAATATAAATATTTGTAGAAGAGCCACTTATACCTATTTGATCCGTTTTCAGTGACTTAGCCCGCCTGAATGCGCTATGGACATTATCGCGCAATATGCGTGTGGTGAATTTCACAATAATATTCTTTGGCCTATTTGTTACTTGGTGGGCGTGCGGTACTCTATGAATGACCAATATGTCCTTTTGAGGTATGGGAAAGCCAATGGCGTCTCCAATCGCCCCCAAGATCTGCAGGAGGTTTTCACCACGCTTGTCCGGTACATTGCATATCTCCAGATTGCATTGTCTAGCCTGCTGTTCGAGCGCATCAATTTTCGATTCCAGGTAGGTTGTTGAAGTGGCTGATTGTTCCACCTGCAGACGTGCAATGTCTTCGACTCTTCGCTTGAGGTCAATGTGTTCGTCTGCGTGGAACTGTACCGAATCCTTGAGACCGGCCACATCAGCGTTCAGTTCTTTCATCTCCATCTTGAGGTCAGCTTGGGCAGCGCAGACTGAGCCCAGTTCCAGCTTCATGTCGGCCAAACTATTTTTAACACTTTCGTGATAATTGAGCATGCTAGCCTCCATCTCACCACGCCAATCCTTTAAAGTGCTTTTTCACTTCTCATGCTCTGAAAGTGCTTCTTTGTGCAGGGTATAGGCTGCACAAAATCGAATTTTGTGCACAAGGGCATTAACGTATCTACTCATAAATGTATTATATTAAGGCAAAGAAAATGAGCCATACAGCCAAATGCAATAAGAAGTTCATAGATAGAATTTGTTATTATATAATATTTACTTTAATTTATTTGCCATGTGTTTTTTAAGATATAATAGATATTAAAATTTTAATTCAAGTACGGTAGGTTAGTTGATTTAAGAAAATTATTATTACAAAATTAATTTAATAGTAGGCTGTATAGGTCTGCAGCCTAATATCAATGTCGTAAGATTTAAAAAAAAAAATTTCCTTCAATATTCAAAACTGTTCTAATTTTACTTTGAATTTTAATTAAAGAAATGTTATGTTATACTACTGTTTTATTTCCTCGCAATCGAAGTGAAAAGCAGAGTTTATAACTCGTCCACAAAACCATTTCTATCCTCGACATTACTATCAGCCCTCGCCTTCGGCTCGGGCTGCTAAAAGTCTCGGATAAAAATGGTTTGTTTTGTGCACTTGTTGTAAAATCTACTATTTCACTTCTCATGCTCTGAAAGTGCTTCTTTGTGCAGGGTATAGGCTGCACAAAATCGAATTTTGTGCACAAGGGCATTAACGTATCTACTCATAAATGTATTATATTAAGGCAAAGAAAATGAGCCATACAGCCAAATGCTATAAGAAGTTCATAGATAGAATTTGTTATTATATAATATTTACTTTAATTTATTTGCCTTATGTGTTTTTTAAGATATAATAGATATTAAAATTTTAATTCAAGTACGGTAGTAGTTGATTTAAGAAAATTATTATTACAAAATTAATTTAATAGTAGGCTGTATAGGTCTGCAGCCTAATATCAATGTCGTAAGATTTAAAAAAAAAATAATTTCCTTCAGTATTCAAAACTGTTCTAATTTTACTTTGAATTTTAATTAAAGAAATGTTATGTTATACTACTGTTTTATTTCCTCGCAATCGAAGTGAAAAGCAGAGTTTATAACTCGTCCACAAAACCATTTCTATCCTCGACATTACTATCAGCCCTCGCCTTCGGCTCGGGCTGCTAAAAGTCTCGGATAGAAATGGTTTGTATTGTGCACTTGTTGTAAAATCTACTATTGATGTCCTCTTTAAACAAAGCCATAGTACGATCGATGTCAGATCGCCATCCCTGTAGTGTTTTGTTTAGTTCTAGGGTAAAAGACTGAATTTGGTTGTCAATGAGCACCGATGTGGAGTTATTGTCAGCTCTTGTAGAAAGTGACGTGTACATGCATAGCGGGGTGCGAGGCGAGGATGGACGTTGTTCCACTAAATCGCAAGACATATTCATGGAATCATCCACATATGCTGGAACCTGCGTGCTGGAACGAACAGGTGTGTCTAAATTAGGACGGGTGCGACGAGTAATAGTGCAGCACGGAGGACATTTCCAGCCAGTCTTGAATTCATGCGTTAATGCCGTAAATTGTTGCAGAGAAAAGTTTAAACACTCATGATGATAACCACCATTGCACAGATTACACCTCAGGTAACCAGCATCAGATGCCAACACATTGTTACATCCGTTGCAGTTCATCTCGAGTAGTTCAGCAACTTGTTAAATGCTTATTTTGCACGGATGGTAATAGTGGCGCCACCTGACGCTAAGATCAGAAAACTTATTGATCGATGTTCGCTCTAATCAAAACAGTGAGTACAGCCTGGTGCAGCGCCACCTATCTTATTGATGAAAATGCTCAAGAAGATAAATCAATCAATCATTCGATCGAAAGTGCGGGATATGAAGTGTTATAGCGTTGCACAGCAAACTAGATAGATGGCGTTGATTTAAAGTTTATTGCATTAGCATGATAAGCAAAATTTGAAAGCAATCAGCTGGCATAAAAATCAGTATATAAAGTCACTGTGTACACAAAATTGACCCAAAACCAAGGGTTTACACTGTAGTACGCACAAGCACAGTTCTCGTCCAGTAATTCCGACACTTTAACACTAGTGTAATATTTGCAACTAGTGTAAACACCAGATATTTTGTTCCCACAACAACACTGATTTTAGGAATTAGATCGCAAAGTCTTCAATTGACAGTGATTATTAGAACATATTCTCACTACTAACACACAATTTACTGAACTTTGAGTACTTTCAAAATTAGGTATTAGAAAATTTTTTAACACCGAGAGCAAAGTTAGCTAATTAGCACATACAGCGCCACCTAGCGGAGGGGTTAAAAGTACATAATCAGCCTATCATGTTCCCACTGCTGGGACACAGGCCTCCTCTCGGTGAGTGGCAGTGGGCCGTAATGCACTACGGTTAAAAGCAAAATCTGAATAATCGTGTAGAAAAAAACCGGTCAAGTGTAAGTCGGACTCACGCACCGAGGACTCAGTAAGTACAAATTTGTAGGTATGTAGTTTTTAAATTATTTTTTTTTGTATTTGACCTTCAAATTACGGTTTTCGATTTTTTCCTTTACTTCTGTTAAGGTGATTGGATACTGACACTTTTTCATACATTCTATCGGGGTACAAATCTCGATACTTAAACGATTTTTGCAGAATAAAAGCGCGTACATTAAATGATTATGATCTCTTATTGACGCATATCGTAAAAAACTTATAAAAAAACACTATTTGTAGGATATTTAGGCCTGACAAAAAACCATAAATCTTTGTATGTGTGCGCGGGCAGAGGCACGCCCTCTACAGGATATTTCAAGAACCATCAAGAAACAGAACAACATTTTTGCTAAAGTTATCAGTTATCATCTAACGATCAAGATCTACTGTAATCTTGATCGTTAGATGGCGTTGTTTGTCAACGGATGGCCAATTTTATAACATGCGTGATATTGTTGACAAGTTTCGAATCGTAGGTATGCTGTGTGTGTGTGTGTGTGTGGGTGTGTGAGTTATATTTTATCAATTTAATCATGAAGTGAGAAAAAATGCATTACTTAGTGATAGGATTATCTGCGATCTACCCTGGGTTCGATATTACTGTAATGAATGTCTAAGTTCAAGTAAGTACCTACATGCATTTAGTAAGTAGGTAAGTACTAACTTACACATGAACTCTTCGAGAAATTTTCTGATACTTACCTATAAAAATCATTCTGCATTATGTAGGTAAGTACCTATTGAGAGAGCCCTTTCTTTTAGTAGGATTGGGCGATACAAATCGTATACCTATAGATAATAGGTATCTATGTATCGGTACAATATCCAATACCTACCTATACATATATCGGACGGCACTGAATCTATATTATATCAGGTATCCGCGTACCTAGAACGAGACACTATACCGTCCCGATATCGTATCACATGATCTATGATATTCGGTTCAAACTGATTCAGGTAGGTACAATGCGAGCCACGAAAGATGAGACTTGACCCCGCCTCCCCCGCTCTTTCCGCCGCCCCTATGACGTCCGGTCCCGTCCCGCACTCAGACCTCATACCGCTAAAGATACCTAAAATCGTGTACCTACTGCGCATGTCAAACCACGTGGTGTGTCAAGTCTCATCTTTCGTGGCACGCATTATACAGTAGTAGTTACACGGTTTTAGGTACCGTATCCTTGATGCGCGCGGGCGGGAGTGATGTACTTACCTAGCTAGAGATGAACGAGCGAGAAAGCGCGCTAAGCTTACGTCTAATACTAATTTTAAACATTATTTACAGGAGCATAGAGTTTAATACCGAATACATTATTTTGTAAACAGGTAACCATCAATAAACGTCAAAGGATTTTAAATCGTATGGCATTCTCAACAAAAATAGGTACCTACTCGTAGTTTTAAAATCATTTTACGTTGACCTTGATTGCACTTTGCTGTTTTCGTAGGTACTTTTCGTGTTCTATTTTTAGTTACGCGTCGCGTTAGCTGCAGTTGGCCGAATTTCTCTGCTTGATTTCTTTACTTTATAAAGTAGACAAAAAAAAAACCGGCCAAGCGCGTGTCGGGCCACGCTCAGTGTAGGGTTCCGTAGTTTCCCGAGTTTAAAAGTGGGTACCTATCCATTATGTTCGCGCTCCAGCAGCACTCCGCGCTCCTGCAACTGCTCCCGGTAGTGGGTACGTGCGCGAACACGGAGCGTGCAACATTGCACGCTCCGCGGCAGGCGCTCCGACTCGTGACGGTTTTTAGCGCGAACACAAAGGGATACGTTCAGGATAATAAAATATGTAAACGAAGTTAAAAAAATGCTTGCATATACGATTATACTACAAACTTAGTCCAGAAATTATTTTGTACAACTTTTTGTCTTTTTTTGTACAAAAACTGTTGTTTCCAATGACGTATTATATATAGACACGTTATCAACCAACATCTCGGCGCTTAAAAACGGCGAAAATACTAGATAACTACTTATACGCGTAAAGAAAGGGAAAGAAAATATATCACCGTACGGCGGGATGTCTGTTGCTAGAGGGAGATAAATAAACATCTTCAGTTACGTCACAGGATAAGTAATAGTCAAATTACATGCTCATTGGTCGAGCGCATGAGTGACGTAGCTATCAGAGTCACTTCATGCGCCGGCCGCCATTAGACGCAGCGTCGTACAAAATAAAATAAAATAATCTAGTTTTGTACACTTACGCGTGAAATGACACATTTTTGTCTTTAACTTTTGGGGTATAATTTTTACATCCTCTGAAAACACACGACGGCATATTTTCTTTATGTTTTGCACAGGTTTTCACATACGATATAAATTAAAAACAAACATACGTCGCGTCGCGTCGCGCGACAGGTTGGTGCGTGACTGAACGCAAATGTGGCAATTGGCTTCATTTCATGTTGCCATTTTAGAGTGCGGACAACGTATCTATAGTTTTATACATCATTGGTTGTTTCCATCAAGTTCAAAATAATTTTCCTAGAAAGTCCTTATAGAGTTCTACTTTGCAGATTTTTTTCATAGTTTGGTTTCAACCTATGGTTCAAAAGTTAGAGGGGGGGACACCTTGTTTTTTACTTTTGGAGCGATTATTTCCGAAATTATCAAAAAATGATTTTAGTAAACCCCTATTCATTTTTAAATACCTTTCCAACAATATATCACACGTTAGGGTTGAAATTAAAAAAAAAATCACTTCCCACTTTACATATAGGGGGCTACCCTAATAAAACATTTTTTCCAATTTTTATTTTACCACTTTGTCGGCGTGATTGATATAGGTACATATTGGTACTAAATTTCAGCTTTCTAGTACTAACGGTCACAGAGATTAAGCGAGCACGGACGGACGGACAGACAAACATGGCGAAACTATAAGGGTTCCTAGTTGACTACGGAACCCTAAAAAGAAAGAAAGAAAGAATTATAAAAATATAAATCTAAAAAACCGAAACGGCTGTATTAGTTTCATTTCAGAGTGCCATATTATCAACAATACCAAACGATACATTCACTGATTTCGAGTACTTATACAGTTACAAAAATAATACAATGATGTACAGACGCCAGCACATCGAGCTACTACCATTTGTCAAATTTCTTTAATAGATTTTCAACTTTATCGCTAAAGCATAAGGTTCAAAGTAGATTGGAAAAATTTGACAGTTTCGGGTAGGTTGATGTGCTGGCGTCTGTACATGAATCGAACAAAACCGAAACCTAAATATCACAGTACTACTTTCGATTCCGAGTTCCACACTGATTCAGTCAATATACAAGATGTTGCTTTGCATCCTCGTCAAAATTCAGGAGGTTGTCATAAAAGACGTAAATAATCAATTTAATTTACGGTACCTGGCCAATAATTATAAACGCTCCTTTTTTTTGTTGTTTACATTTGACACTAATTCAGAATGAAGCTCTTCATAAAAGAGGAGAATCACCGTCGCCATTCCACGCGCGAGGCACCGCCCGCTTAGGTACTACGACACACATAAACGCGCTTGCGCACGTGCGCGCTTTATACCTAGAGTGACCGAATAAATGGCCATAATTTATCCTAGTTCGAATTCGAAAATCACCTTCATTATTGTCATAAATTACGCTAGATAATTAACTAATTTTTAAGTATCATAAGAATGCAGAAATCTTACTAATGAAAGTAGTAGTGCTCCAAAGAAAAGTTCATTGACCTACTGTAAGTAGTAACCTACGGTAGTTATCAATCAGCTGATTAACAAAAATGTTAGTTTTACTTTATTGCGTTTTATTGCAATCCTGCTGAAAGAACAATCCTAAAATTGGTATTCTTAGATCTTAGGGCTCTTTCAATTTAGAGGTTTCGTGTCGGACCGCTGCCGCACGTTTACCGTGCCGGGCCGCTACAGTACGGTAGCAGTCCGATACCAAACGCCTAAATCGAAAGCGTATCCGACTGCCGTGCGTTTGTATGCTAGTGTTAGTGTTAGTGTAGTGTTTGTTGTGTGTTATTATTGTTTGCGACGTTGCCGTCCTGTTGTCGAGCGTTCGCGGTACCGATGCCGCACTATTGCCGCACCGCGCGCTTTGTTTAAAAACAAACGACCGTGCGTGCGCAATACCGCTTCGGCACCGCAGCGGTCCGAGAGATTGAGATTGATAATGTTTTACGCAATTAGGGTGCTGGGTTAGGACAGGACATAATAATTATGTAGGATACTTTTTTAAACGGTTTTATTTAGCTTAACCTGTTTGTTATTTATTTGGTTCAAATTTAGTACTTACTTGAAATTTTACCCCTTTCCTGTTGGCAAATTGATTTGATATTTGGTACACACTTTAGTTTTGATGACAATACATCAGTACCTATCACTGTAAATCCAAGATGGCCGCCGCTACGAAATGGCGGATTAGGTACATATTTTCTCACAACCCCCTCAATGTGGGTATCAAATGAAAGGGCTTGACTAGTAGAATATTGCCGTGCGTTTTTGCAACCCTCTCACCGTGAAAACTTAGGTGAAGTGAGCGTGGAGTGAGCTATCAATAGTGTCAATCCCTAACAATCAGGTGGGATGACAGCTTACATCACTTAGGTTTTCACGCCAGCGGCGCTCGTCAATCAAGTTCCCCATTTCACCTCGCCCCGACCCCGCACGACTCGACTCCCGCGCACCTCATACCGCCTGTCGACTAACAAGCAAGTGAGAACGCGATAAAATTGAACGAAAAATAGTGTGCGGAAATATGAAACTTGTTCCGGGAAACAGGGGCGGATCTTGAATTTGTGGGGCCCTGGGCTAATACTGCTTAGGGGCCCTACCTAATTACTCAACCAATTGCCATTTTATTATGATCGGAGGTTTTTTAATTCTAGATAGGTAATTTTTATCATTGACAATATCGTCTATTGTTTTCAGTTCGGTTGGGGGCCCTCTGTATCCAAGGGGCCCTGGGTTGCAGCCCAAAAAGCCTTTAAGTAGATCCGCCCCTGCCGGGAAATACGTGTTTTTGAGCTAGTTTCAAGTTTGGCTGCTCCACATTTTCTGACACGATTACCCTAATCCATGGTCTGGGGTTGAAGAATCCATAAACTTGGTATTTACTAGCTAGAAGTTCATTCACGGCGCGACGGAGGAGGTCCAAGGTAGGTATAAGTACTTACAAACTATTTACCTATTTTTCCCTAAGCTACGATGCACCGTTGCGTAGGTAGTACCTAATCGAATAATTGAATTATATATCATTCTTGTGAATCCAGCATTCAAATCGAAAAGGTAGATACAGGAAAGCGAATACACAAACAAACGATTTGTTTTTCATAGTATTTGCGCTTTTCAGTGTTATTAGCACACAGTGCGTCAAGGTCAACGTCATTCTCAACTAGCTAGGCGTCTCGCCTACTGAAAACCATTCGTTCAGAAACTGAACTGCAAACTAATTCAAATAAGAATAATTTTATAATTTATTCATTAGGTACAAGCAATACGAAAACGTTATTTCAATCAATATAAATAAATGTTTAGCGAACAGTGAAGCAAGAGTGAGGCAAGTAGGTACGACGTCTTTTTAATTTTTGAACGTATTAGGTACTTATATTGTGCCTTGTGAACTACATTTCAATACGTGAAACGAGCATATATTTCACCTAATTATTTATAGGTATAGTAAAGTTTATTAGGGTAAGAAATGTTTTATTATAACAAGTTATAATAACATTCGTATGATGTCGACGATGATGTACGACGTATTTTAAAACTGACGTATTTTATTAGTATCAAAAATAAATATTCACAATAAAATTGAACGACTACGGACCTTGATGATATTTTAAAGATTGTGACAAGGAGTTAGTCGTACACATTTGTAACATCACCCTAAAGAACAAACTTCCACTTAACTATTTAAAATCATCGACCATAAGCATAAGCTTGAAAATTCTGTTGAAAATTCTGTTTGCGCAATGTAGAATTTTTGATTATAACTTCTTTGGTTTTGAGAAATTGTTAAGTAATTTTATGTCATTAATTGTGTAACTACTCTATAAACATATACTATACTTGTTTTGTTAAAATTGTGATATAGTTTAAGTGTTTTCCCGATTTTTTGAAATCATATAAATTACTTTTACAACAGCGCCATCTAGTAAACGACAAAATAACGATTTTTAATTATTTGTAACTATTGTGGTATAGTAATTGTATTCTAGGTGCATCGTCTTCATATATACCTACTTATATAATTAATGTATACAAATATTGTAAAACATTTCAATCAAGTCAGTTTTTGTTATAAATATTGATGTTAAAAAATGCCTTTTAGGTGCCTATTTGAAATAAATTATTTGACTTGACTTTGAGTCTATTATTTATTTAGGGCTGACTTTTCAATAATCTGATAACTTTATTCGTGGAATAATTTTGAAATTTTTACAGTTCATACAAAAACTGTCAAACGTCAATTTTATTCCTTGAATAAAAGTTATCTGGCGATGGAAAAATTTGCCCTTAGTTGTAATAACACGACAAAACCATTTAAATAATTGGATAATTTGTGGTGTTGAAAAGGTGGCCAATCATGATATGAGCCTTTATGAAACAAAATAAAAATATATAAGTATTCTTTTCTTCAGTTTTTACATACTTTATTGAATGAAGGATGGTCATCATAAAAATCTTTTATTTCAATTAACGCCATCTCAACATACTTATTTCAAACCAAGTTTATGAATTCAACGCCATCTAGTGGTATCGAAAGTAAAACTATTTTACTGTACATGTGTGTGTAATCAAATAAAGTGAAACGGCTAAACGTTTAGGGGTACAAATCTTTGTATGAGACGAGTTATCAAGCAAAGTGAATATCTCAAAAAATTAAGTTAATACTCTAGTTGACGCATATAATGAAGTTGTCCCTCAAAGATTTCTGAGTTAGGCGTAAAAATTGAAAATGTTCGAATTTGCGAATGTGCTGCCATCTCGCGAAAAAGTAGCTGGGAGATCAACTATTCAATAGCCTTAACATGACATTGCTTCTTGACAAATTTCATGATTCTATGTCAACGGGAATTACCCTATAAGTTTGATTGCGTTGACTAAGAAGTTTGATTTTTTTCACTGCTTCAAGGGATTGCAGCCTTGAGTATTTGATATTAATTTCAACTTCATAACTCGACGCGTTCCTCAGAAAAAGGGTCTTGACTGACGGACAGACAGACGGACAACAAAGTGATCTTATAAGGGTTCCGTTTTTCCTTTTGAGGTATGGAACCCTAAAAATCACCTAAATCACGGTCTCCGGCACGGAGAGGTACGGTATGTAAGTAGTGCACATTTTTTGTGTACAATAAACCATTTATTGTTATTCTCTTTATCTATTTATTTGATGTTCTAATTTTATGTTATAACAATTTTTTGTCCGTTCTTACATCCTTACACGAAACACAACGCATTTTGTTCCACTTTGAATCCTTTACACAGTTTCGGGCCACGCGGGTCCGTCAGGGCGCCAGGTCGGGCGGCGTGCGGCGCGCGTCCGCCAGGTACGGGTGCAGCAGCGCCGCGCGCGCCGGCACGCGCTCGCTGGGCTCGTAGCGCAGCATGGCGTCGAACAGCGCGGCCGCGTGCGGCGCCGCGCGCGCGGGCTCGGCCAGCAGCGCGCGCGCCGGCCGCGCGGGCCAGCGCGGGAAGGCGGCGCGGTACTCGGGCAGGCGGCGCGCGCCCGCCCACACGCGCGCGCCCGGCGTGCCCAGCGCGCGGAACACGCGGAACAGCTGGTCGATCTCGCTGTCGCCCGGGAACAGCGTGCGCCCGCTCGCCATCTCGGCGTAGATGCAGGCGAGGCTCCACACGTCCACGGCGGTGGAGTAGAACTTGGCGCCGAGCAGGATCTCGGGTGCGCGGTACCACAGCGTCACCACCTCGTGCGTGTAGGCGCGCACGGGGATGCCGAAGGCGCGCGCCAGGCCGAAGTCGGCCAGCTTGATGTTGCCCTCGGCGTCCACCAACAAGTTCTGCGGTTTCAGGTCTCGGTGCAGCACGCGGTGCGCGTGACAGTACGCCACGCCCTCCAGCAGCTGGCGCAGGTAACTCTGGCGACATATAACCATTTTTGTTAACACACTTCATTGCTAAATGTTACCAGTTAAAGGCCCTGCACACACTACAACGGAAGCACAGCTGCCTGGCATGTCGCCGCTGCCTTACCGATCCAGCCTGTCGCTTACAGCTCTCCCCTAGCGACGCTCTAAACCGAGGTGCGTACCCCACAGGGGGTGCCCTTAGCATGTAGTCATGTTTTGTATGTTTGTGCGTACACGGCTTTAGCTCGGCTTAGCCGAATTTCGGATGCAATTATTATGGAGCTAGAACTTTTTCACTTTTTACCCACTTGTATGTATGTAATATTATTGGATCTGCAATATATTCAAAGTCAAAGCATTTATTTCAAATAGGCACATAAAAGGCATTTTTGAACGTCAGAAATTACAACAAATAGAATTGATTCTAGTCGCCCATTCCAAAAGGTAGTTTTCGTATGGAGAAGAATGGGCAAGAAACTCCACCGTTACTCTTTTAAAATATTTTACAATATTTGCATATATTAATTTAATAATAATATGTGAATACGATGCACCTCAAATAAAATTAGGTACTATACCACAATAGGTAAAATAATTAAAAATGAAACCATGACATATACATATAATGATGTAGATTCTTTAAGGTCGTTCCTGACCTTATGAAACATAGTAAAATAATACCTTTGTTTAAATCAGGTAGTACATCAGACCCCACAAATTATAGACCTATTTCTGTACTACCTACCTTTAGTAAAATTTTTGAGAAACTAATTTTAGACCAAATGCAGTTTTTTTAATAAACATAAATTATTACATAGCAAACAGTTCGGTTTTACAAGGGGTCGTTCAACTACGCATGCCGGTGTTGAACTTTTAGGACATATTTATAATGCCTGGGAAGATAAATGCGATGCCTTGGGCATCTTTTGTGATTTGTCCAAGGCATTCGATTGCGTTTTTCACGAAACGTTAATCAGGAAACTTCACCACTACGGGATCCGGAATACTGCTCTGGATCTTCTTACTTCATACTTGAGTGAAAGGATTCAGAGCGTTGACGTTAATGGAGAAAGATCACCCGGATCTATAGTAACGATGGGAGTCCCACAGGGCTCAATTCTTGGTCCTTTCTTGTTTCTTATTTATATTAATGACTTGCCGTACCTCATAAAGGATAATCATGATATAGTGTTGTTTGCAGATGACACTTTACTTTTGTTTAAACTTAAACGCCAGCAGTTGGATACTGACGATGTAAATAGCGCGATCTCGAAAGTAGTCCACTGGTTCAATGTTAATAATTTGCTTCTAAACGAGAAGAAAACCAAATGCATTAAGTTTACGCTACCCCACGTTAGGCAGGTGAAAACTAATGTGTTGATAAAGGGCGAGGAATTGAATCCTGAAGACAGCACAGTATTCTTGGGCATAACTTTGGATGCTAAGCTTCAGTGGGGTCCACATATAGATAAATTGTCAAAAAAGCTAAGTTCCGCAGCATACGCTGTTAGAAAAATTCGTAATTTAACTGATATAGAGACTGCCCGTTTAGTGTACTTTAGTTATTTTCATAGTGTAATGTCGTACGGCATTCTATTGTGGGGAAATGTCGCCGATATTCAGACTATATTTGTTTTGCAGAAGCGTGCTGTTCGATCAATTTATAAATTAAGTCCGAGACACTCTCTCAGAGACAAATTTAAAGAGATTAATGTAATGACTGTGCCTTCTCAGTATATTTATGAAAATCTTTTATATGCCCATAAAAAATAAAATTGTTCAAAAAATACAGTGATATTATACTATATAAAGCTCGATTTTATATTATACTATATAAAGCTCGTTATACTATATAAAGCTCGATTACCACTCACTGACTGACATAATTGTTCTCCCAGATGGTGAAGGGGGAGGTGGGTATATTTTAGCAGATTCGTATAGAAGTAACTGCCACGAGTATGGGAAAAATCCCAAACCTCCCCTTTTCCACCCCACTCTGCCCCCTCCCTATCGTATCTCGGAAACTAAGAGTCTCGTGTTTTGTTGTTTTACGGATTCGTATAGAAGAGGCTCAGAAAAGTAAAATCCATTTTTCAAAGTTGCCCCCCTTCTCCCCCCCTCTAGGTAGATCTCGGAAGTTAAGAGACTTGGAACATTTTTTTTTTCAGATTCATATCAAGGGGCCTAGAGTTGGTCAAAATCATTTTTCAAAACTCCCCCCTCTCCCCCCATCGTATCTCGGAAATTAAGAAACCTGGGTTTTGTTTTTTTACGGATTCGTATAGAGGAGGCTCGGAAAAGTAAAAACCATTTTTCAAAATTCCCCCCATTCTCTCCCCCTTCTCCCCCCTTTAGGCGGATCTCGGAAGTTAAGACTTGGAACATTATTATTTTTTATACTATATAAAGCTCGATTACCACTCACTCACTGACTGACACATAATTGTTCTCCCAGATGGTGAAGGGGGAGGTGGGTATATTTTTACAGATTCGTATAGGTGTTGTTGAGTGTTGTTGAGTGTTTTGAGTGTTTTGAGTGTGTTGAGTGTTGTTGAGTGTTGTTGAGTGTTGTTGAGTGTTGTTGAATGTTGTTGAGTGTTTTTGAATGTTGTTGAGTGTTGTTGAGTGTTGTTGAGTGTTGCCGAGTGTTGCCGAGTGTTGCCGAGTGTTGCCGAGTGTTGCCGAGTGTTGCAGAGTGTTGTCGAGTGTTGTTGAGTGTTGCCGAGTGTTGTCGAGTGTTGTTGAGTGTTGTTGAGTGTTGTTGAGAGTTGTTGAGTGTTGTCGAGTATTGTTGAGTGTTGTTGAGTGTTGCCGAGTGTTGTAGAGTGTTGTTGAGTGTTGTTGAATCTTGTTGAGTGTTGTTGAATGTTGTTGAGTGTTGTCGAGTGTTGTCGAGTGTTGTCGAGTGCTGTTGAGTGTTGTTGAGTGTTGTTGAATGTTGTTGAGTGTTGTTGAGTGTTGTCGAGTGTTGTCGAGTGTTGTTGAGTGTTGTTGAGTATTGCCGAGTGTTGTCGAGTGTTGTTGAGTGTTGTTGAGTGTTTTTGAGTGTTGTTGAATGTTGTTGAGTGTTTTGGGTATTGTTGAGTGTTGTTGAGTGTTGTTGATCACAACAAATCACAAAAAACGTTAAGCCGCGTCCACTAGAGCCGATGCGGCTTAACGTCTTTTGGCGCGAAAACTGTTTGACGCGCTATAATAAGAAAAAAAAGACTTATTTTGTTGGTTGACGTATTTTGTAGAAACAATTTTCTTGGTAAAGTTTAAAGTTTGGCGGTGTAAATCACAAGTTAAAATAAGTGATTCCAGTGACAATTATAGCAATTTATTAACAACTCCACAAGTGTAGTATAAAGCAGTATATATCACTCGAGGGAACTCGTGTGGCTTACGGCCCTCCGCTTCGCGTCGGGCCTCAAATGCACACTCGATTAGTAATCTGTGCCTTACTCCCCTTGGTGAATAAATAGCTATTATTACAAAATCCTATAAGTGCTAAGGATTACTGTCCAATTCTCAAAATTTTACAAGGGTAAGAAATACTCCTCAAAAACACGACCCCGCGAGCTGCTTGCAGCTCGCGCAACGCCCAAATACTAGTCCATAATAAAAATACTAGAAACAAACACAAATTTGTTGTACCTGCAACAAGGCTCAAGAAAATAGGTGGCTCGTTCAGATGCCAATGTATACGCTTTTATAATAAACTACCAAGCCACGTTCAAGATCTTAGCCTTAATAAATTTAAATTATTAATTAAACGTAAGTTGTGCAAGAAAGCCTTTTATACTGTTAAAGATTATATTGAGGATAAAAAGGCTTGGGATTGAGGTGCTTCCAATTTATGCATTTTGAGTGTTTTTGTTGTTCTTTTGTTGTTTTTTTTATATAATATACACATTGACATTAATATTTTTTTTAAAACAATGACATTTGCTTACTTTGTAAAGTATTACATTATTTTAATTTTTGTGAATTGAAGACGATGTGGGTCATTTATTTTATTCATTTTATATTTTTTATTATTCTCTCCATGGTCTGGCAGTTTGAGTAATTTTTGTGGCCTACCCAAATGTCCTTTCTTTGGTATTGTTCGTCGGATCGTTGAGCTCCTTAAGTCTTGAGTTGAGCTGCATGATTTCTGACAAATGCGTGGACAGGTCCTCTCAATCTGTGTGGTTCTTTCCTCAAAAGACCATCTCAGACATCGACCTACATGGTCTTCATATAACCTGACCAAGATTATGTCTGGACTTTAAAAGAGACTATGACTAAATAAAGAGACTATACTAAAGTCACAGTAGTATAGTGTGACTATAATAAAGAGTATTCTATTCTATTCTATTCTATGACCTCTGAGTTTGTTTCGGCCTTTCTTCTCAGAGTAGTCAGATAGGAAACGCCGACCTCATCTAGTTTAAAAAATATGATTGACGTGTAAAAGTGTTTGTACAAACCTACTTACAAAAATAAAATCATTTATTATTTATCGAAATAAAGACGAAATTTGCGTTTCTTTGTAAAAATCAAAGGTTTATTTACATCACTATCAAACATAAACAAATAAATGTAACGTAACACTTAAAAAAAATAACCAATAAATATCTCACCTGTAAAAATCAAAGAAACAACATTTAATGCCTCTATTTCCACTAAATAAATTAATATCTAATTTAATTTTTGTAACTGAAATACAATATTCAATGTTTGATTGACAATGTCAAGACATCAGAAGTCAAGTTCTAACACTATGGCCATAGTTGCCAGTACTATCAAAATATTAAAGAGGCGATAACTCTTTACATCTCCCCCACCCCCACCCCCGAAAAGAAAAAAAAAATTACATGTAATTGTTCAATGGGGACTGTCCAAAATTTCTAACCATTATATTTTATTTTATTTTTTGTAAATTTAGAGCATTTTGAGAAACTAATTTGAATATTTTGATGATTGGCTCAATAGTTATTTTAATAAAAATTATTTAATTATTTTATGTTTTTAAGGTAGGTGACGTCATCCAGTGGCATAAAGATTAAGTGCCGTTGCCTTACTAGTACATAATTAAAAATTTTAATCTGTCAACACAACTTCAACAATGTCACATCTGTCAAAGTGTCAATAGGCCGAATAGACGTCATAAATAATCGAATCCTAGCTTAGCGTATTTATTTACAAATGGTTTTTTTATGTGTAAGTGTCCTCCAAGGAATATAGGTACTACTCTCTATCGTCACTAGAACAATCGACGCGGCGACTTAGAAATAGAATAATAACGCACGCGGCGACATTATTACTATTATTGCTGCAAGTTGGAACAAAGCACTTCCTGTATTCCATAACTCTTCCAGTATATTAAATATTGTCGAGTGTTGAAATAATGTATGTAATGTAATAATGAGATATAAACAAGAATGTTTATATTTTTGACATATTTACAATAATTTGACATTTGACAGATTGTAGACAATACTGGCCTCTTACTTTTTATTTTCTGAGGCAACGATACAAAACTGTACGGCCAAGTCGTACGTAATTTGAAGGGCAAAGAAGGTCAATCGTATTTTATCAAAAATATCAATAACATATGAATATTTTTCAAAATTAATTAGTCCGTAATGATCAGTTTAAAATTTTGTAAGGTCCAATTCTCAGTTCATCCATTTTCTTTCTATTTAGTCGATTTCCATTCTCCACGTACACCAGGTCTCCCTCTTCAAATGTATATTCTTTCCTGAGTGCGTCGTAGATCTCCTTGTTATAATTGTGTGATTTTAATGTGTTTTTAAGGTCTAGTTCTCCATCTCTTTTTAGATCTTCGGCTGTACAGCTTAATTTTAACTCAGGTGGTAAAATGGCTACATTTTCTCCTTCCAATAGGTATTTTGGAGCAAATTTGGTTATGGTGTGTTCAGTTTCGTTATATTTTTCAACACCCGTTTGTACAATAGTTGTCCATGCGATCTTTTTATCACTCTCATTTATTTTGCATCGTATTTTATTGACTAAAGTCTGGTTTAGCCTCTCATTAAGTCCATTCGAAAATGGTGCATCCACAGCGGTAAAAACTATTCTAATATTGTTTATATTCAAAAAGTCTTTGAATTCTTTGGAATTAATGCCAGGGTATTGATCTGTTAATCTTAATATCATATCAATATTATAAATCTTCGTGACATTTTTCACAAGTCTGATAAAATCACTAGTTTTGGTTTTTCGATGTGAGAATATAAGCATATCTAGTAAAATGATCCACCAGAAGATGAAGATATCTCTTTGTTGACCGTGATCCTCCGAAACCGCCGATGGTATCAATAGATACGATCTCAAATGGGCGTTTTGCTGGACCTAAATGTGACATTAAACTATATTTAGATCTCTTTCTTGATTTGTTTTTTATAAAAACTTCACATCCATCACAAATTCGCTTAATATTAACAATGATATTCTTAGCTGTGTAATATGGTGTAATTTTATTTGTCATTTGTGTTCTCCCAAGATGGCAATAACTATTGTGGACGTTCTCTATGAGAGTCTTGCTAAATTCTTCTGATAGTACAATTTTTCTTCTTCTCCTGTATTCTTTGTAGTAAATTTATTCATTAATATTAATCTGTTGTTTCTAATTTTTAGGTTGACATTTTTTTCTTGATCTTCCTTAATATGCTGAAGATTAATGAAATTTACTACTTTCAAAAAATCATCAGCATTATCATATGGGTCTAAAACTGGATTACGGCTTAAACAGTCTGCTTCTTGATTCGATCTTCCAGGGTTATATTTTATTTTAAAATTATATTGTGATAAATAATATGTTAAATCACCAAGTTCCTCATCTGTTCTAGCCTTTATGTTCATGTTTTCTAAAGGTTTATGATCCGAATATACTATAAATTCTCTTCCCATAAGCCAATGCTGCCAATATTTCACAGCTTCTTTTATTGCCAGACATTCCAGATATATAGCCTTCTTCTTTTTTTGGGGTTCCGTTAATTTCTTTGAAAAATAGGCAACTGGTTTACTTTCCCTATTTTCATCTTCTTGTTTCAAAACAGCTCCAACTCCTTTGATACTTGCATCCGTGTAAATATGTATAGGCAATTCTGGGTCAAAAATTCTTAGAACCGGCTCTGAGCACAACAGTTTTTTTATTTTGTCAAACGATTCCTGGCATTCTACTGACCATATGTATAAACTTCACATCTTTTCTTAATAAATTGTGTAACGGATCCAAGATTATTGCACTGCAGGGTATGAATTTATGATGGAAATTGATTTTCCCTAAAAATTGACGCACATTTTTCCTCGTTTCTGGTACCGGGAAATTCCTTATTGCAGTCAAATAATCTTTCAAAGGTCTGAATGAATTATTTTCTATGATATAGCCTAGATATTTGGCATGATTTTTTGCAAAAATGCACTTGGAAAATGTAAGCCGAAAACCCTCTTTAATAATTGCCTCTGATTGTTATCTGGATAAATGTTCTATATGTTCCTCAAAAGTTCTCGAAAATATCAAAATATCGTCAATAAAATTTACTGCTAAGTCTGACAGTTTATACTTTTGATGATGTTACTCAAAATTCTTTGAAAAATTGCTGGGGCAGTTTTTAGTCCAAACGGGAGGCATGTCCATTGAAAATGTCCCTCTTGAGTAACAAACACAGTTTTGTGTTTATCCTGAATTTTCAATGGTATGGACCAAAATGCTGAATTTATATCTGAAGTTGTGAAATATTTGCAGTTTACAGTTTTGATCATTAAATCTTCTATTAATGGAAAAGGTTGAGATTGAGGAATAACTATTTGATTCAATTCTCTGAAATCTATACATAATCTTGTTTTCTTATTTTATTTTTTATACGCCAGCGTTACTGGAGCTGCAAATGGGCTATAAGATTCCTCAATCAATCCTTTCTCAAGTAGTTTTCTTATTTGATTTTCTATTTCTCTTCTATCTTTAAATGAGCATCGATACGGACGTTTACAACAATACTTATCCACTGTCAAGTCAATGTGAGCTTCACAATCACGAACAGTGCCAATGTCATATTTATCTTTAGCAAATACCGATTTATTATATCTTTCGACTAAGTTATTTATTTCTGATTGCTGATATAAATCTAGATGGTTTATTGCTATTACGAAATTTTCTGAGTTTATATGTTCGTTGAAATTTATTTCACATTTTCCTTCATATTCAAAGTTTTCTTCTTCTATGTCCGCGTATGGAAATAATCCCTTTATTTTTGTCACCTAGTTCATCAGGAATATCGACATTCGTTGTAGTTAAATTATCATTCTTTAAATCGTCAGATTGTATAATCTTTAAATCTTAATTTTGAATTAGTTTAAATTTGTTTATGCAATCCCACCCAATTAGAAAATCATAATTGAATTTTTTATTATCTATGATAAAAATATCCATATTCTCTTCCATATTGTATATTTTAATTTTCAAAGTTACCATGCCTTTCGTTTCGTTCTCACCATTAATAGTTTTTAAATTTGTTGTTTGCATATTTTTATGATCTTTCATTCGTATTTTTAGTAATCTTGCATTTATCAGCGACACATTTGAACCTGAGTCGTAAATTCCAGAAACATTCAAAGTATCATTCAACAATAAACTTACCCTTATTAATGGTGGTACTTCTAGTTTTTGGATTCTTTTCATTTAATTGTACTTCCAATTCAGAGTTATTTACAGTTTTTACTACTTTTTGTTTGTCTCCTTTAAACCAACAACTTTCTTCAGGATGATAACGTTTCCCCTTTTTTTCATTAACAAATCTGACATGGTTTTTTTTCTTCATATTTTTTTTGTTTTGGCATCTGAATTTGTGTATTTGTTGTCGTATTTACTCCTCTTAACAAGATATTCTAACTTTCCAATTTCATTGTAAATATTTTCTGTTTCTTGTAAAGTTTCCCTATCAATCAGACGACACGGTTGGCGCAGTCGCTAAGCGATCGACTGCTGCGCTCCGTGTCGTGGGTTCGATTCCTGCACGGAACAAATATTTGTATTGCCTACAGGTAGTTGTTCCGGGTCTGGCTGTTTGTGTATGTGAGTTTAAATGTTTGTAAACGCACCCACGATACAGGAGTAATTCCAAGTGTGGGGCAACGTTTTTTAAAAAAAGAAAAGAAAATCTTATCAGTTACATAATTAGGTAAGCCAAATACTATTAGGTCAATAAGCGTCCCAGTATCAGTCGATTTTCTTACTTCCAGTAGCAGTTTTTCCTTTTTTATAGCATAATCAAGTAATGATCCTGTTTGATACTTAAAAGCAAGAGCATATCTAGTTGGCGACCATCCCTTGTTTGCAAATGTCTCACAAAAGTTATTTTCCCATTTGTCCCATTTCGATTCCACTGTATTTTTATTAGCATGCAGCTATACCAATCTACAGCGGAGTGTTCTAAAAAGTTTCTTAATATTTCAATTTTCTTTTGGTCCTCAATAATTTGAAAACGTTCACATTCTTTATTAAAATCCCTTATCCATTGGTAAGCATTTCATTGATATATTTTATTAACTATTGCATGAAATTGTGACATCTACTTACTTATTGACTTTATTAAATTTTGTTATTTGATATTTTGTATGCCTTTTGGCGGGACATAGCATGGACCAACATTTTTTTTTTGCAAAACATCTGTAAAATTGTACCCTATGTTCACAAAATAAATAAATGAAATGAAAATAAAAAATTAACTAAAGTCTTATTCCTATCATCGACTGGTTAAATGCTAATAACCTTAAAATAAATCTAAACAAAATTAAAGTTATGAATTTTAAAATTAGACACAAACAACAATCAGAGTTTCAAATTAACTATAGAGTGAATGAAATACTTGAAACTAGTGTTACATATCTTGGACTATACAGGGTTATTGGTAAAACATTAACAACCTCTCAGAGGTCATTGTACTCATAATTATGAACAACAACAACTATGGAACCAAGCCTGAAATCGCGGAAAAAAAAAATCAGCTGTTCCCTACATTTTGACGAGTTATACGAACATAAATGTAGGGAACAGCTGATTCTTTTTCGCGATTTCAGGTTTGGTCCCATTCCATAGTAAAAGTTGTTCATAATGATAAGTACAATGACCTCTTAAGAGGTTGTTAATGTTTTACCAATAACCCTGTAACTGTATATTGACAATGACATGACACGGAGGACTCAAATTGAAAGTGTTTGTGTCAAGCTTAGTAAATGTTCATATGCTCTTTACATGCGGTAACATTTCGAATAAGACCGCCGACTCGCAGCTTATCATGGCTATGTCGCCTCGGCTTTGCGGTATGAAGAAGTACTTATGGCACAGAAAAAATGTGTCCGAACGATTTGTAAAATAAAACATTTATGAAGCCTGTATTTTTATAAAAACACAAAATGAATTTATATAGATTTGAAGAAAGTAAACGGCGCGGGCGCTCAAAAATGTTGCAGGTGTTTGCAACAAAAACACAATTTCATAGCAACAGCTTTTATGCAATGGCTCAGAAATTAGGTATATAATAAGTTACCAGGACAAGTTATCTCAAGTATTAAAATTAACGAATTTAAAAGAAGTCTGTTAAAATTTTTAAATAACAAGGCGTGTTATTCTGTTAACAAATATTTAAATGACAAATTTTAATAATAATACCTGTTAACTAAATTCAATCTGTTCTCATGTTATATGACATCCGTACTAATATTATAAATTCGAAAGTAACTAGTCTGTCTGTATATTACCTTTTCACGCCTAAACCACTGAACGGATTTCGATAAAATTTGGCAGAGAGATTGATGCATCCCGGGGAAGGACATAGGATAGTTTTTATCGACATACAGCTAGTCTATACTTATAATAAATCTGTAGAAGTGAAAATTCTGTACATTGAAAATATCAAAAAAATAAATGGCAGGGGGTGTTACTATACCGACACCGAACCAAAAATGTGATTTAAAAAATTTTTGTCTGTCTGTCTGTTTGTTCAGGCATCACGCAAAAACTACCGGTTAGATTACGATGAAACTTGGTATAATTATTCTTTAATATCCTGGGCACCACACTGGGTACTTTTTATTCCGAAAAAGTATATACAACAAAAAAACAAACTTAATTTTGCGGTTCGATCCCTAGACCCGATTACTGTACCAACCGCAAATAATAAGTTTGTCGTAGGTTACGTCACCCGCAGTGGAGTTCAATAAGGGGCGCTGCACACGGCTAAGATACTATAATATTTTATCTTAAGATACAATATCGCTCGCCATACAATTCAATGGACTATCATACACGACGAAGATAACAAATAATATTTCATAATTATTTTCGTATCTTAAGATGAATTCGTTTGATATTGTATCTTAAAACTAGCTTCTGCCCGCGACATCGTCCGCGTGAAATTTCTTGTTCTCGCGACTCACCCCGTCGCATCGCATCGCCTGCCCGCGCTATTACTTCGATTTTGCTGAGCGTTCTTTCTGACTTTTTTTCTTTTTACTCGGCTCCTAAAGGTCATAGCGTGATTTTAAATAGCCTATAGCCTTCCTCAAGAATTGGGCTATCAAATGCAAAAAGAATTTTTCAAATCCGACTGGTAGTTCCAGAGATTAGCGCGTTCAACCAAACAAACTCTTCAGCTTTATAATATTAGTAAGTATAGATAAAATATTATAGTATCTTAGCCGTGTTAGCGCCCCTAAGTTATGCTGTAAATGTAGTGGTGAAGGTTGAATTTGGCTTGCACCGTTCGCAGCACACGCGTGGCACGCGGCCGCCACGGATCGCTATCGTATATAAGGACGGAGTCTGAGCGCGCATCATTCATTTTTTGAACTTTGATTTGAACGGACGTGTCGTGTGGCGAGCGTTCGTTCTTATTATCATTCTATAAATTGTATGTTTTAACTGCTACCCGTGCCTTTTTATTCCTTTTAGTTTTTACTAAGTACAGTTTAAGGTAGAGTTATTTAGGTTTATTTTTATAAGTCGTAGGTATAGATTTTAATTTTAAAGTATAGGTAGTATATTTGTTAGTGGATGTGTTAGGATGGGAAATCATCAAATGACTCCTCCCGCTCTGGGTGGAGCGGAAGGGAGTGTCAGACTCTTACTGACTAAGGCTAAGAACTCACGGAGCGATTTTCGCCCGCGTCCGCTGCGGTTGCGGGCCCGCAGCTTCTGTAGAATGCAAATATTTATATAAAAAATTAAAGCACATTTCACGACGCGTTTTACGCCCGCGGTGTACGCGGTTGTATGCGGCTCCCGCTGTACCGGCGGGCAACTAGTAGAATCGCGCGGGCCGCGGTTACCCGCAGCCTCGGCGGGAGGCGCCCGCGCGCTTTGCGATCGGTTGGCGGGCGACCGCGGGGGCCGGCGGGCGGCGCGGCGGGAGGTACAGATGTGTGTGTCCATGGCGGTCTGGACCTCAACTGATCGTTAACCGCCCGTCTTGCAATCTTGCGATCATCGCCCGCCACGTTTGCGGGCGATGATCGCAACCGCGGCGGCCGCGTAACCGCGCGAATAACCGGTCTCGTGAGTTTTGACATAAAACCGCAGATCCACGACCGCGGCGGTTGCGGGCGAAAATCGCTCCGTGAGTTCTTAGCCTAAAACCCACCCGTGTTCCTTCCTTCGCCCTTTATGTTCCGGGCCAGCGGTAACCCTTTCGGACAATCCCGCTGACCTGGCAGGCTTCGGCCCTTATGGGCCCCTTCTTTTAATGCTGACATCTCTTTGAGGCGCACGTGGAACAGGTACGCGCCGTCCGGCACGGGCCTGGTCCTGATCGGACGGTGAGCTACCCATTACTCTCCGCCCACAGGCCCGCGCCTACGGTGGCCGGGAGTCGTCGCGCGGCTCCCGACGCCCGGAGCGTCTCCCGCGGCGGCTGGGACGGGAGGCTCTCTCCCTCAGCCGTCCCGCCGCCTCCTTCGCTAGCATGACTGCTACCACGCTGCAAACTGCAAACCACGCTGACGCCATCAGGGAGGTCGGCCCGCAGCACCCAGTCGTAACCGATGTCCCACAGGAGCGGCCCCAGAACCGATCCCTGTGGGACACCGCACGACATCTCTCGCCGGTTCCACTCCCCATCGCGACCGGGGTAGATGACGGCTCTGTCCGTCAGATACGCCCCGACTACTCGACAGAGGTAGGTCGGCACCCGGTGATACCGGAGTGCCTCCCCAATGCAGCCCCAGGGCAGGGTGTTAAACGCGTTGGCGATGTCAAGTGACACCGCCACGACGACCCCACCCCGGGACACTGTGTCCCCCGTCGTGAGGGCTCTCACGCGCATGATGGCATCCACCGTCGAGCGCCCCTTGCGGAAGCCAAACTGGCTTTCCGCAAGATCCGGCCCCGTCCTCACCAGGTGCCCGACGAGGCGGCCCGCAATTACTCTCTCAAAGAGCTTGCCCACCTCGTCGAGCAGCACAATGGGCCGGTATGCGGACGGAGAGTCCGCAGGGCGCCCTGGCTTCTGAATGAGGACCAGCTTCCCCGTCTTCCAACGGAGTGGAAACTGGCCTCTCTCCATACATGCGCTTAAGAGCGCCTCCAGTCGAGGCCCGAGAGCCCTCGAGGCCAGGACCCAGGCTTTACCTGGCAAGCCGTCGGGTCCTGGGGCGGTATTTTTGGCCTTCAGCCTTCCTACCGCCGCTCTCAGATCTACCCCGGTCACTTCGGGGATGTCGTTGGGGGGAGGGTGAAATTTCACGCGGACGAAGTCGCGGGCAGAAGCTATACATAATAAATTAGGTTGTTATTTAAAATGTCTTATAACTCCGTTTTGTATCGGATAAATAGTTTCTGTTTTGATTAAGGGCCTTACTCTCGTTTAGGACCGTAACACGGTCACTTTATGAAGCTTATAACTCATTAACGGTTTGGTTAGAAGGTCTGTAAAAAATATATGTTTGCTATAGATTCATGTACTGCATTTTTGAAACAGGGTTTTTTCATAAGGCTAAAACTTTTGCCTTAAAAAAATATTTACCAAAACGCTATTTTGGCTAACATTTGCTTATAACTTCTAAACGGCTTTGATGTTTAGAAATATTTTTACACTGAAAAATTGCTGGTTAGAGGTACTACATATTTGAAATAGCGTTTTTAAATCAATCAACAGTTGCAAAGACAATGCCCCACTTTGAGATATAGGTTCAGAGGTGCTCTGCGCGGGCGCAGGCGGCAATCGTGCGTTAGCACTGAGACGGGGTGGCTGTGTCGCTCGCTGCTCCGCCCCGGCTATCGATCGACTACGCGCGTTTGGCTGTGTTAGTGCAAATATTTATGAACGAATTGTATCAGTATGCGTTTATAGATTAGCTCGCTGCAGAGGGCCCATTTCTATTGTCCGCGTGGACGCTTTATTAGTGGTGCCATTTCTAAATACTGTTTTTGTTTATTTTGTAAATATAAGATAATTTGTAAATAAATAAAAATGCCAAAGCAAAGCAAGTCAAGAAAAATACGTTTTCTCTACGACGACGCACCGTTTTATAGATATTAGCGAAAAACTCAAAAGTGGGAATTTTTATACCCCCCACTCCAGCTCACCTCCTAGACGCGGGGACTTTTAGTATGTTTACTCCCTAAGCACTCTGAGCAACTTTCTGAAGAAATGGCTCAGGGCCCAGCTCACGCACTCTACACCTCTTTTTGGGTTATTCGTTGAGTGGACTAATAAGTATCTATCTATCTATAGGTACAAATAAATAAAATTGGAGTGTCTGTTTGTAATATTAAAACAACGTACCGCTTCAGGCCATTTTATTTTGACTGTTTAGAAAATAACTACTTACTCACAATAAAAAAAATGTTTTCAAACACCATAATTTATAAAAAATGAGCGTTCTTAGTTGTCAATCTACGAGTATTTGCATTACTGAGTTTATTGATTCTTCTCATATTCTTGTGCGGATTTATTTCTGTGACTGGGACTTTCACTAGCAGATAGGTGAATAAGGAGTAACTTAGGCACTTTTATTTTAGAAAAAAAAAGAAACTAGGTTCCCACGAAAAAAAATTAAAACCTATGAAATTAAATATTGAATATACTACGTTTATTTAGGTACTTAACCAAATGTAAATAAATCATAATAAAGAAACGGAGTATATTTTTTTTTTTTATAAGTGGATCCTATACGTGAAGATTCTTTAATCTCCAATGAAATTGATTGAATAAATAATAAAATAATATAGTGTTTTTGTTTTAGCCCAAGGAAATCGTTCACCAAATATTGTATACTATAAAAAAGGCTAATACGAAAAACTAAAAATAAATAATAATTAAACTAAAAATGCAAAAACGATCAAAAAGAACTAAATGGAGAAATATTAGAAGAATTTCATTAAAATTAGCATAGGTATTTCTTTACGTGGCGGTGAATAGACGACTTTTATGTATTTGAGTTTACTTTTATGTAAGTGGGATACGAATAGTCCCCGCCTACGGGCGGCGGGGTGCACCGCGCGAATTTTGTCGGTGAGCGACTTCCATTATATTTAGAAGCGTAATTTCTCGACTCGAACAAGATGCAAGATTGCCTCCGCGCTCTACTGTCCGGATTCTCACTGCGTAATCACCAGGTTCGAATCTCAGTGGACGCATATCTCTTTTTGTTATTTTTTTTATTATAATGTGCTTATCTTTTGTTTTGTTATTTTTTTATTATAATGTGCATATTTTTATTTTCTTATTTTTAAAATAATTCAATAAGTAATTGTTATTTTAATAAAAACAATCATTTTTATTCTTATAGTTATTTTTCTTCAGAATCTAGAGTAATATAATAAAAATAAAATAAAAACGTCCACCAAGCTTGATTCGGAAGAAAAATAATATACCTACAGTGTGTTACAAAAGAGTATAAGCAATAATAATATAGTCTGAAAATTTTCAAACAAGAAAATCGGCAAAAAGTAAAATAATAATTAAAAAAACATTTATATCAAATAAGAAAATCAACAAAAAGAATATGTAAAAAGTTTGGATTTGAACCCGGACATTAGTGACTGATACAGAAAACTATAATAGTGACGTACGAGACCACTAGACCAATCGAGCTGTTGTAATGTATGCCGAAATTACGCGTCTATATATAATCTATACAAACAAAATATGGTGTGTACAAAAAAGTAGGTACCTACTTACGTTACAATTTGTTTCGTCGAATAAGATGAAAGAAAGAAAGAAAGAAAATACATTTATTTAGCACAGACTAAGAGACACACAATACACCAGATAGTTAGATAATAGTCGTACATCAGATAAAAACTAAGATAAAAATAAAAAGTGCAAGATCCGATGTAAGAAATTAGCAGGAAAGTGTGCCTCACGGCTGCGCCAAAAAGGCCCAGTTCAGCAAAAATGCCAGACAACTGCTGCCTGACGCTGGTTTTCAACTGGACCTGGTGTGTGAGGTGACGGATGTAAATCAGTTTTATACTGCATCGTGATGTGTGTAATGTGTATGCATAATTGAATAAATAAATAACAATAAATTAGTGTCACATAAAACAGTAACGAATAGGTACCTATGTATAAAAAGCGTGATATTGAGTAACATTGCAAAACTAAACAATAAATAAATAAATACTAATAAATAGATAAGTGACATAGCCGCATGATAGACCTTCTTATGCAAATAAGAAATTCTCTGAAACGAGTCAGAACAGAAACCTGTTTTAATTTAAACGATGCCTGACTTGCCATGCTCGGACACATTGTCATAATAATTTATTAATCCGTGCACTGTAATGTCATCGCACAATACGCTGCAAGCAGCCGAGCGCGGCGGACTATTTTCGAACAGTTTGCATCTTGTGTGTGTGTGCTTTGAACTTGTATTAGCTGTTGTTTGCATTTTGATTAACCATTTTGAAGATCTCTTTATTGCCTTCCGTTTATTTTCTTGTTGACCATTTTTTATACACTGATTGCTTATTTATACAACTTATGAGTAGAACCGAAACAGTACAAACATTTATACCAACAACATTACTTAGAAAAAACTAATCATAAAATAAAATATGTATAATAAACAGCTTTCATCAACAAACAGATACCAAAGTAGGTACGTACACTAGGTACCGACCCGAAATAATTGCAAGACTTCAAAGTATTTTAAATACGGCTACTCGCTCAACTACATAGGTACCCAACCGCGTCAGTTTTCGGAAATGCGATCATGCTCCTTATCAATTAGAGTCTACGGAACAATTTCGTATGAAAGTATTTTTACTTTAATGGTTTGTGAAAATATTAATTGTAAACGCGATTATGCTCCTTATTCATAGAAGGTAACGGGTCAATTTCCTATGCAAGTATTTTTACTACCAACAGGGCTTTTGAATACGCGATTGTATTTCTTATTTGTATGAACTCATGGATCAATTTTCGATGCAGATAGAAAATACTTGATAGTATCTCGAGCTATGGTTTTTTAAGGTGGACGTACTTTGTAGCTCTGGTACTCGATTTTGCAAGTACGACCCATGCCTAAACGCGATCGTGCTCCATAAGTAAGAATTCAGAGTTCAATTTCCTATGCAAGTTTTTTTCTTCCAACAGGGCTCTTGGTTGGAATAGTAGTAGAAACTTTAATCGTCTATACTCTATAAGTACGTATTTATTTGTAAAAGCGATTTTGCTCCTTATTTGTATACAGTTAAGGTTCAATTTCCTATGCAGATAGAAAATACTTGAAAGTATCCCGAGATCTAGTTTTAGGACGTGGTTTCTTAAAGAAGTCGTACTTGTAAGCCCTGGTACGCGATTTTGCAAGTACGACCCATGTCTAGTCACTGCTTTTTAGTTGAGTACTTATACCCTCCCATAGAGTATAAGTACCTAACTAAAAAGTACTGTCTCACCCCTCCCTTAGAGTATAAGTACCTAACTAAAAAACAAGACTCACTGTCGCTCCGCGTAGAAATGAAAGAGAAGCTAAAAAGACGCCGCGATGGCGCAACGTTTCGTTCGAGTTATTTATCATTAAATACAATTGATCCTTACAAATATCTTATTACAATCGATAAATAAAAACAACAGTTCCCTAATATTATTATACATCACTGTTATTAACTTTATCAAGATTTGTTTATAAATAACACAATTACAATTGCAACGATTTCAATTTTAATGGTTATTTTATGATTTTTTTCTATCGAGAAAATTTACCGAAAACGTGTTTTGAACACAATGGTCCACTCATAAATATGATCAAGATTAACATTTTTTTTTTGCTGTTCTAAAATGTATACATTTGGCTAAAATATTGTTTTGTGAAGCCTATTTTGACTAAGTACAGCGCCTTAATAAGTTATCGTAAACTCTGCGAACTCAACAATAACTTTTTTGTTAAATTCCACACGGACGATTACCCCCTAATTTGTTTCGTTAGGTACGAAACAAATTAGGGGGCCTACAATTTTTTTTTTGATTTCGTTTTGTTAGTTAATTTCGTGTATATTATGTAAAAATATTATTTTACACTTTTCAGTTAATTTCTTTTTTGAGGTCGGTTTAATGTTTTTTGTATGGAAAATGTAAATAACTAGCTTCCGCCCACGGCTTCGCCCACAAAGTATGTCAATATAAACTATCCTATGTCCTTCCCCGGGATGCAATCTATCTCTCGGCCAAATTTTATCGAAATCCGTTCAGTGGTTCAGGCCTGAAAAGGTAACATACAGACAGACAGAGTTACTTTCGAATTTATGATATTAGTATGGATTGATCATTACCTACATGTAAAGTTTTAAGGGGTTGCGGCTTAAAAAGGGGTGCAAAATTTTCATTATTTTTGTGATAGGACACCATTTTCGAGATATAAAAAGATACTGTTTTTGCACTTCAAGTCAAGGTGTTGGTAGAGTCAGGGCACTCCAATTCCAGGTGACACTTCCAAGATCACTCCAACTTGACCTGAAGGTCTTCGTACAATGGACATTGACCTTCACCTCATAGTGAACGTACCTTGGATATTATTTGAAACTTCGGGATCACTGATCTTGACATTAAGGTAACCGACCCTATGGAGTTCACCGTAGATATTGACTATGACCTCAAGGTCACTAGCCTTGAAGCAAAGGTCAGTGACTTTAGGAGAATCGCAGATCTTGATGTTCGGTTTATTGATCTTGACCTCAAGGTCAATGCCCTTGAGGTGCCCGAGGTGTTCCCCACCCTACTACTCCCACATTCTACCCGGTTCATTTCAACAAAACCATCGCCTAATCAAGCCTTCGGGACCGGTCCCGAAGGCTTGATTAGGCGATGGTTTTGTTGAAATGACCAACATTTCGTAGGTACTTTCACGGAAGTCGGGCAGTCGAGGCAAAGAAGTGTGTTTAGGTACAGGTAGTTAGATAGCGCGTGCGTGCACGCCAGTATTTTTAACGCGGAGTGTTGAGATCGCATTGCGTGCTCAAAAATGTTTTTTTTTTAACCAGTATTTAGGTATAAACTTTATCTCGTTATTTACGCGTCAATGTCCCTGACACCCTGTATATTATCTAGATCTATCTATGTGTAGTTTTCAAAGCTTCCTCTGAAGTAATTAATAGATGATATAACAACAAAATGTCTAATATTAACAACATAAATATGTATAACAACGGAACCTATAATTTTATTTAATATAGCGAATAGCAGTGGCGTGCGTTTCATAAAGGCAGAAAGACACTGCCTACCCTAGTTCTGATAATAGATCAAATATTATTTCACCAATAAACAAAACCACATAAAAAATTTAAATCATAAATCAGCTCCATCTATCGAGTGCCGGTGGTATCATTAAGATCGATACAGTTTAAAGACTCGTTCACGTTCGCACATCGATTCGCGCGGCACTAGCGCCACTTCGCCTTTGCCACGGCAAAGACACAAATTATTCTTGTCTGAATGATTTGTATGTGTGCTCTCGTGGTAAGTCGTGGTCATGCGGATTTAATTATGTGTGCGTTCCTATAGCTACGTGGGCTTTGGCACAGTATAAAGACATACAGTACGAGGTCTTCATACAAACGGACGAAACGCGAGCTATACCTACGCGCCTCGACCACGGCATGAGCTCAGCATGCAGACAGTCGCGACTGTGCTGCAGTGACGAACGGACGGTGTGTTGTTTTTTTTAACAATAACCGCGCGATTTTTGCACTAAAAATAAGTTCAAGTACATATTTAATATGACGAGTAGGCTATATTGTGCTGTTTTTGGTTGCATGAATTCGTCAATAACGCATCCAGAGATAACTTTTTTTAGATTACCTGGAAACTCTGAAAGGTAAGACTATAAAATAATTTTACTTACTTGTAGGTAGGTACATAATGTGTGTATTTTTAATGGATAAGTATTTCATTTTATCTCCCGAAAAAAGATGTCTGGATTAATAAATGAAGTGAATAGAGTAAAGGAAAGTGATAAACACGAGTGAGGTAGGTAGTTATAGGCGGTTCATGAATCATTAAACGGTAGGTACGCTTGTGTTAAAACCTCGGCGCATGTGTGTTTTGTTAGTTTGTATAATTCAAAGTAAAGACGTGGTTTTTATTATTAATAATAGTTGTTTATTGTACTGTGTGTATGAATAATACTACAAAAAAATTGGTTGTCTGTAAAGTCGATTTACGGACGATAGTTTAACGTGACAACATCATAACAAAACATTAATGAAATGATTGCATACTTTTATGAATAAAATTAATTATTTTTATTGAATAACTGTTACTGTAATAAGAATAACTGTTTCATGAAATCATCATTCTTTGGACTTACATGGTCTTAGAGAGTTGTGTTGATGACTTTAATGATTATAATTCTGTAATAGTACATTACGATATTAGTGCGTTAAGATGTTATAACCAATACGCACGTATATCGTACGACGTTTTTTAACACATTTGCGAGGAAACAGAAAAAAAAACATTTCACAATACAAGTACAAAGAAAAGAAAATTTGAGAAAAATGGCGCGAGGATTATTTTCTGCCGTGGCTGCGTGAAAATGTTGGCAAAGACACTAGAGCATGCAGCCAAGTTTTTAAATTACCGAATAAACTGTTTTTTTAATTTTAAATAAAATCAATCTGTGAATGCACACTTGCTTTCCCGCCATTTTAACAGCGCGCTAGCGCTGCCTACTGACTGGCGCCGCGCGGCGATTAGTTCGAAATTTGAATAGCAACAGCGCGCTGCTGCTCACTAGCTGGAGTCGTGCGGCGGCGATCAAAACAACACGCATTTTTATTAAACACTTCCTATTCAATTCACAAAGTATTTTATTTGTTTATATAAAATTATTTATGTACACACAGTAAAATACAATAACAAAACTAAATGGAAACACAAAGTAGGCAAATGTAATTAAAATACTGGAGGCGGGCAGCCCTATCGCATGTTTACGTACCGCGCGGCTGTAGGCATTTACATCAAGGTTACGGCCGAGTAACAATACTGATTTCTTTATTCTGTGGCTTTGGTGACACACAATGACAAAAATCACGCACACAACTGCATAAAGAGACAGTGTCTGTTTCTGTTCACGAAAAATTACGACTCCTAGCGAACATTTCCGAAAGAAAGTTTGCTATGCAATACAAATATTTTAGGAAGTAACATTGTTTCATTTAATTTTATATTATTATATTTAGATGGTCATAATTTTTTGTCGTATTACATTTCCCTTTTACAGTTTTACTAGATAATTTCAATAGTCAATAGTCGCCATAATTTGTTTGATGTGTGATCTGTTTGTGTGAATACGTTTTCAGATATTTAGGATTTTAATGTTGTTAATAGTGAAAAATGGATAATATTGTCTGTGAAAGTTGTTCAGATGGTGTGTGTATTGAGAAAATAAAATATGATGCGTTTTCAAAACTATCTTTCGGTGAAAAAAAACAAGTTATCGAGATAGGTCGTCGTACACCGGATTTGCAATTAATACAAACTAAAGGTAAAGTCAATCGTAAATTCAATAAAAAACAATATGATTCATATAATTGGCTGACAGAGGTTGCATACATAGTAATCGGTTATTTTGTTTCGTTTGTCTACTATGTATTTTCAAATAATAAAACCGTTTGGAACGACATCGGTTACGTTTTTTCAGAAGTTTTACGATTAGCGAAGTTTATTGTTGCTATCCCACCCAGCAAGCAGCGCATCGACAGAACGTTCATTTTCATCGTTAAAACGTATTCACACGTATCAACAACGACTCACACATCTTTCTATGATTTCGACTGAAAAACAGTATTATTGGTCGAATTAAAACGCAAACCAACTTTTTATGACGATGTTTTAAAATCATATTTAAAAAAGGATAGGCGCGTAGATTTAAGAGGGTTGATCCGTTAGAGCCACGCTGGAGTCAAAATTGATGATTTCCGACGGACAATAAAACCATAATCTGTTTAATTTATAGATAAGATATTGACGTCATATTAATGGGAATTTCATAATCTAGTGCATGCTGAAAAACATTTTCATTTATTCGTACAGTTTTCTCATTAGAACAGTTTTTATGCAAGCCTTTTTTTAAACTAGCGATCGACGGTCTACGCAAATGCAAGGTATTAGTAAAACCATATACGACAAACTTATAACAACGTTGCTTTATAAATAATAATAGCATTTATTAGTGCATGGCTGAAAAAAAATAACGATTACTTTAAGTTTTCATTCAAGAAAAGTATATTCAAAAGTGTCAATTTTAGCCACTTTTCGATATATTAAACGCGTTAGTTTAGGATGAAATCTGAAATAAATATTTATATGTTATTTTAGGCCTAGTAAACGAAGACATTTACGTTCTAAAACATGGTACAAATATTTTTTTAATAACTTATATGTTTATTTTACTATGAATTATTTAGTGCTGCTATATAATCGGCGCGGAATCACGCCCAGTGTGACCAGATTCAGTATTTTAATACTTTTTCGGTATATTTTATCAACTTTTCCGAGCCTTAGTATATTTGTAGGTATATTGGCGGAAGTAAGTATTTTTGGGTATATTTTGGATATAAAGCTATGTATGACAACACCATAGCGATCGTTCTCGCAAACATATATGTTCAGGGAATTACCCTTATTTAGTCTTTATTTAATTCGTAAGCAAAGATCAGTAAGTTACAGATATTGTAGGACATGATTGGCAGCTGCCGTAGTAGAATAACACATAGTATCGCATCATCTAATACGGTTTAAGTAAAATGATTTTCTGTTCTGCACTTGACTTAGTCTTTGAGGGTTTTCTTTCGATAATTCGGGAATTACGTTTTTGTCGTCAGCGCGTTTATTGTTTGTTTTTATTTTACTTGACGCATCCATCCGGAAAGTATGTCCCTAGTTTTCAGCAAAATTATTTGGCTAAGTGGGAACAAATTCCGGAGCTTTCTTCGTGGCTTTCACGTTATAAAGATGACGAGTACGCCGCCTTTTGCAAAGTATGCAGTGCGAAACTTCAAAGAAGATTAGTATCTATAAAACAACATGCAAATACTGAAAAGCATAAATCGAACTTGAAAAAATATAAAGTTAAGAAGTTCGGAGATATTTTAATTAGTAGATGTTCAAAACTGTCTAACAAAATTTTTATTTAATTCCAGAATCATACATTTTTCAAAAAGGTACATACCACTGAAAGACTAAATCAAGAAAGCTGAGCTGCGTTTATGCAGTTTTCTTTCAGAACACAACATCCCTTTTATCATTTACTGTGATGATGAATGAATAAAACCTTTTTGAAAATCAGTATTTTTATTGGTATATTTTCCCTGTGCAATTTGGTATATTTCAGTATTTTTTTGAGGTGCCTCGGTATTTTCGTAAAATTTAATCTGGTCACACTGATCACGCCAGCGCTCAGTGCCGGCTGAGGCCTTTCAGAGGTAGGACGCGTGTCGCTCCCGTAGCCGCGTGTCGCGTAAAATATTATCGTACTTTCGCGAGTTTTTAGCGCGACAAGGGCATGTTGATACTTTTTATTATAATATATTTTTATTATATTACAAAACTTTGGTGAATACATATTTTAATGTAATGGTGTTCTATTAAGTTAAGAAAGATTAAATTAGACTTCTTTATGTATGTTTTCATTTTACTTTTTTTTCAGATAGGCGCTATATGGGAACAAAAAAAAACGAAAATTTGGCCGAGGCTAATGAAGGGTACTTCCATGAAACTTTACCCTACTGTGATAAAAATTCAATTGTGTTATTAACTAAAACAAAAACCATATCTGGAGTTCTCAGTAATCATACTCTCAAAGACTAGTAAAATAAAAATTTTAGCTCTTTTCCAAAATTATATAAATTAATCAGTTTGTATGGCAACCGCCTTTGTTCTACGTAGTGCCTTCTTTTTTATAAAGTTTGCTCGCTATTGCACCATCTTGTGGACAGCTTGTCAGTCTGCACATTACTGTGGCGCGAAGTGCACGTTTTTGAGATTCATGTGAAAGTGATTTTAAGAATTTCAAGTAAGTATTACTTTTGATTTACTACGCTTTTAGCAGTGAGTGTAATAATGTCGCACCCGTTACAAAAAAAATATTAAAAAAAAAACAAAAACCTAATAAACACTAAAAACTTAAAAATAATATTAAATTGAAACTATAATTATGAATAATTTAACCTAAATAACCTTACCTAACTTTAATCTACACTATATTTTACAATTTAACAGTTTTTGGAGTCGGTGCCAAGCCAAGTGTATCTATCTAATTGGGCCATAAAATATTGTACCTTAATTTTTATTACAATAGTTTACGAGAGTAAATTAATATCATATTATTAGGTACTGATATTTTTACAAAGCTGTTAAAAGTTTTAGTTAGCGCTCGATAGATGGCGTTGTACCGTATTCTGAATCGCGACATGATTTCGTTACCGAGAAACCTATGAAGATCAAATTGTATTACTTACGAGTTTCACATTTCGTCCGCAAGAGCGCGCCACTATCCAAACAAAAACAACTCCGTCTTCTGTTGATATTCTGTCTTGTGTTGTAATTTTTTTTTCAGTTTGTTTTGTTGATTGTTAATATTTTTTGCTGATATAGTACCTTTTTTTTGGTTAATATTTTGTGAGTGCGGGCTTGGCACCGACTCCACAATCGCAACCGACAACCGACAACCGTTACAATTTCTTTATTAATTTTTATATTAGCTTGTTTTACGCATAATTTGAAATTTATTTGTTGCCAGATATGAAAGCCACCAACAGAATGCAAGAGCATCGAAAAAACCTGAAAGAAAATAAAGAAAATTACGAAACACATTTGCTAAAAGAAATAGAAAGAGACAAGAAAAGAAGAGATGCCAAGAAGGCTAAGTGATTTAGAGAATTACATATAATTTACAAGCGAATTTTTCAAATTAGGTGGGAAATTGCACAATCGTCAAAAGAAATATTAATTTTAGACCAAATCTCATGTTAATTTCCTGTGTTTTCTTATCTGGAATGATTTTTAATAAAGCAATGTTGATTAGAACATTTTTTTATCTTACGATAAAACTTGAAAAACCATACAGTGTCGCACCCGTTACAAAGGCCTGTCGCACCTGTTACATTTTCAAAAATTTGTATAAAGTACATTCTACATGTTTGTACATTTTAGATAACGTAGTTATTTAAGATAACTATTCAAGTTTAATGAAGGAAATGAAACGAAACCAATTTTATTTTTCAATATAATCACCATGAATACTACTAACACACTTCTGACATCTGTGAATCAACATCTCTAAACCTTTATAAAAATAATCACAATTTTTAGCCGAAAAATGACCGAAGACGACCGCCTGAAACTCTTCATCGCTTGAAAATTTTCTTCCTCTTAAGTCTCGCTTTAAATTTGGAAATAAATAATAGTTGGACGGGGCCATGTCTGGACTGTGAGGTGGATGTTCAACTTCTGTGAACCCGCATTGACGAACTGCATCCTTCGAAACACCAGCGGTATGAACAGGGGCGTTGTCATGGAGCAACAAGACACCTTTAGACAGCTAGCCTCTTCGTTTTTCCTTTATCTTGTCTCGTATATTAAAGAAGCATAATATTAGCCGTTCACGACTGTATTACGTTCTTTAAAATCCACCATCAAAATGCCTTGAAAATCCCAAGAGATTGTGCACATTAGTTTTTTAGCCGATTGTTGCAACTTTGCCTTTCTAGGGGGCTTTTCACCCTTATAACGCCATCCCATTGATTCGCGCTTGCTTTGTGGGTCATAATACAAGATCATAGTTTCATCACCAGTCACTAGCCGCTCGATCACAGTCTTTGAATTTTCGCCACAAAGATCCAAAACCTCCGAAGCGCAGCGCACTCTTTCCTGTCTCTGTACCGCTGAAAGAAGTTTCGGTACCCATCTTGCATTCACTTTTTTCATGTGAACATGTTCATGGATCGCACGATGACGTACTTTTTTAGAGCCCAAGCCTAGCTGCAATTTCTCTAATCTTCAAACGGCGGTCACTCAGAACCTCCTCTTCGATAAGAGCATTCGTTTCGGGAGTGAGCACTTCCACAGGTCCACCGTCGTGGCAAATGTCTTCGACGGTTTCTCTCCCGAGGCGAAACTCTTTCACCCAATTTTTCACTGTGCTATAGGAGGGGGCAGACTCCTTATACACGTCATCCAATCGTTATTTTATTTGGGCAGGGTATAAACCTTTTTTAAACATAAACTTTATGACACTTCGATACTCGGTTTTCGACATTTTGAAAAAATACGCGACTCTCGTTATGCTAATGCCTGCTAAACTAAGATTAAGCATTTCATGTCGATGCGTGTTTCTTATATTAAGTGCACGATAAACGTACTATTTAATGCAACACAACATGTAGCGACATGTCGCGTAGAACTATATCAGGCCAGTTCATTATGGGACCGACCTCGTAAATGATTAGGTAAGTATTCAACTGTCTGTATGTCTAATATACATTGTATATTCAAATAAATGTGTAAAAAACACACCAGATTTCTGTATACGATAGAAATTTTAAATATGTTTAAGTTTCGGTTTCGGTTTCGGTTTCGGCCGAAACTAAGAGCAAGGCCGAAAGTTCGGTTTCGGTTTCGGTTTCGGCTGAAAAACCTGTTTCGGTCGGACACTAATTCTCGACTATATTTACGATTGACAAAGATAATTTTTGAATTATTTTATATTTAAAAAAATGTTGGTGACAAAAATTATGCGTCACTTTGTTGGGAGTGAAATATTCAAAAACATAATTTATCATCAAATTGGCCAATACCCTACAGCAAACCACGTCACAGACCTCACCAAAGCAATTATTGAAAAATATATTAACTTGAAGTTACACTTTGTTTTGAAAAATTCGTTCGCAATTAATCTTCTTCTTCTTCTTCAATCGGTCCCTCATTACTGAGGATCGTGGTCACTGGACCCTTTTAAGCGGATAATCTGCCTCCATCTACTCCGGTCCAAAGTTGCCATCACCACCTGCTGAAAATTGCTTGAGGACGTAGCTTCTTTCACTTGGTCGGACCATCGTGTTGGCGACCGGCCTCGTGCTCTCTTTCCTTCGGTATTGCCAACAATAACCAGCTTTTCAAGGCTGCTATCCCCCCTTCGCATTATATGGCCGAAATAGGTCAGAATACGCTGTAAGCATATTGTAGACAATCGAGTCTTGACATCGAGTTGGGAGAGGATAGACACATTTGTGCGTTTGGCTGTCCATGGTATTCGGAGCATCCGCCTCCAACACCACATTTCGAATGCATCTATCCTCTGTCTGTCGCAATTAATAGCAAGCGCCAATTACTTAATAAATATGTTTTATTTCAAGAACAGTGATTATTTGTAATTAATCAAAGTAAAATAAAATTATTTCTTAATACATATTAGTATAGATTATTTATGAACTTTACTGTTGAAATATGTTCACAAATATTGTAATTGTTATGCAGTAATCGATTATAATATCTACAGTTGATAGCATAGTTGTATAAATTGTATATAGTAGTATGGTTGCAACCTATTCTAATAAATAAAATAACCCAATGTAATAGGTATTTTTATTATAAAGTATTAATTAAATAATTATTTATTTTTATATTTTTAAGTAATTATTAATTAATTAAGTAAGTAATTATTATAAAGTATTAATTAATTTTTGATCTTTAAAATAAAGGTATTTTTATTTTAAAGATCAAAAACTGCGGTCGTAGTTCACACGCACACAAAAGCAATGCTGCAGCGTCTATGCGACAATCGGCGCACACGAACGGTAGTATCGGAACGAAGGCGCGCGGGAAATAAACTGACATAGGTCCAACCTCGACAAGCGCTCGCGCGATACTAATCGCAGATGGCCGGCGCAGTGAAATATATAGTATTTTTATTTATTTAATTAAAAAATAATAGTAGCAATTTTGAAAAATAAAAATAATACTATATTCTAAGCAAATGTTGATGATTATTTGGTAAAAATTTTACGCCTAAGTAATGTAGGACTTTGGAGATATCGGGGCTTGTTTGGAAGCCTTTTCGGTCGATAATTGAATTACGTAGTTTTTTTTTCTCTCTACATAAAAGGCATATAACGAAAATGTATTGTATTATTATTGAAGTATAGGATATTTGAGAGCTAATTATATTTTTTCTGATGGTAGATATTCAGTAGAATCTCCAAATTAGAGCTCCGAAATCATGTCTCTGTGAGTTTTTGCCTAAACATTCATCGGGAGAAAGCTTATTACTAAATAATTAAATAAGTTTTCTAAAATCGGTTCTGAGGTTATTGTAGTAGAGAAAACGAACTATTCCTACCAAGTAATTGTTATTTCATACAATGAACGTAAAACATCCAATTTCAACGTCGAAAACTTCCAATTTCGCGTTTTTTTGTAATACGCCTCTTAACGTCTAAGTATCTGATGAAAAATGTAAACAAATGAATCACTAAACATACCTGTGGGTGCCAATTTGTAGTGCAACTAACAAATTGGGTGCTTTGATTTGCTTATTTGAATGCCCGCCTTAAAGGTGTTTTACACTTTGATAATTTTTTTTTTTGCAGTTTGTAATCATTGGAAAAAGTGGTGAGATATCAAGTTGAAACCTACTAAGTATATATGAAACCGTTACTAATTTCTGTATACATTTTCATCAGATACCTTAGGAACAGACCATTCATAGGAATCTATCGCTTCATGAGAACAGTTGCTTAGAGAAGTAGTTGGCAACTGTTGACTCACTGTTGCGTTGGGATGGTATAGGAACAAGAACACACGTCGCGCCAACCCCAAAGAAATTGGGTTAGGGGCAGGAGAATGATGCTGTTAGGATGCTTATATTTAGCAATATTCATAGTCAACATAATGCCACTTCTGTTGTGTGGCATCAGTATGCCAAGTACAGAATAATTCCAATAGTAAAAGGTATGTCTCAATCATTTGACATTGAGATGTGTTTCAGATAATTATAAGAATAATGGGAGAAATGATATTGTACGAGCCAATAATGCTCATACAGCAAAAGTATGTTTATGCATACCTTAATGACAAATCAGTTGAGTCAGTCATCACTAAAATTCGGTCACGCGCTAATGTGCAGGTCGATGACTGGATGCTTTGTACACAGATAGCCGCAATCGCTAAAATAATAGTTGATTTACCTTAACAAGATCTAAGCGAAGAGGTCCTTTGGTGATATCCATAAGTCGCTTTAGATCCATGTGAAGGAACTCAAAGACTAAGAACAACTTATTGTCGGCGAGCAGCACGTCGAGCAAGCGCACCACGGCGGGATGGCGCAGCTCGCGCAGCACGGAGATCTCCCGCAGCGCCGTCGACGGCACGCCCTCCGGCTCACTGCAAAACAAACGACCGCAACCATGGTACTCAAGTGGCTACAAAGTACTAAATAAACTTGCATGAAGTCAACAGAGCCAGCTTCTGCACAGGTGAATATTATAATGACAAGTCACATTATGGCGCCAAATCATACTTTTCTAGTTTAATTTTCTTCAGAGCGATTTCCTTTCCGGTCACTCTGTCCTTTGCTTTGTACACTACTCCATAGGTACCTTCTCCTATTTTCTCTACTTTTGAAAAATTCTCCATCTGGAAAGCGTGAGAATTCTTTCACTAACAGAGAGAGTACAGATTAGATCAGTCAGGCATACTTTTTTTTTGTGATTTTAGTTGTCAGTGTCACTAAATTATAATTGTCACTGTGACAACTGACAATCATACCAAAGAGTAAAGTAACTTTTTTTTTCTTTTCGCCGGTTCGCCCTACTTAGACAGGCTAAGGTTTTGGACTTGGACCATACCGCCTCGTCTTCTACTACTAACTAAGAATCATACAATGACAGACAACGTCAATACCACAGACTGTCAATAGTTCAATTCTGTCTATGCACAGTCACTGACCTCCGTAAACAGAGAATAGCATTGTCTGTCTACGCAGACCTCTATCTGGACACGACAAAACGCAGCCGCGCTTCAGTGCGGACAGGCAGACCGCGCGCGTTTCCGCAACCGCGCTCGCACCGCGTCCGCGCCCGCCCCGCGCCCCAGTTTGGACGCACGCTCATAGTCTCAGAGTGCAGATAGTTACTATCCGTGTTTGGCCAGACTGGGGAGCGTGCGCGCGGTGGGCGCGGCGCGGTGAACTCAAACATATGAACTTACTTTAAGTGTCCATAGTGGGACCCGGGGGCCGCGAGCGGCGCAGGCTGCTCGGCCGGGGAGCGCGCAGGCAACTCACTGCGGCCACTTGTATGAACGAGGTATGGCACCTCGTTCATACAAGTGGCCGCAGTTGAAGCGCGGCGTTGGCGTGCGCCGGGCGCAGGCTGCCCGCGCGTGGACTGGTGTTCTCAAACTACCGTCAAACAAGCCAACTTTGCCCGTTCTTTTAAGAAAATCGAATATATTACAAGTTTTTTCTATAGGACTTAAGTATATTTTTTCATTTACTACAACTATATGACCATATGCACGCATTTGCTATGTAAAACATTTAAAAAAATTAAATTTAAACCAAGATTTGATCGATTTTGATGGTGGGCAAAATAATCCGGACTTTTAGCCAACATTGCCCACTTCGATTTTTGACGCAAATCAAGCTCTTATAAATACGTAGAAAGCACCACGACTACAATTTAAGGCAATCTTAACCTGAGTTTTAAAATACTGTTTGTAGTTTAAATATTTTCGTGATAAAAACGGTGGGCAATGTTACCTAGCGGTTAGTGGCCTTTTCCATACAAGGCCCAACAAACGGTTTAAGATTTTAAGGGTTGTCACATTGCAGTAAAATGATTAAATAAATGTTATTTTCACTTTTCTTTTGTGGGTGTTGGTTGCTATGAATAGACGTTAAAATGGTAAGTAATTAAATGAAACATTGTGTTCAAAATTAAATGTTTATTCCAATTTCGTCGACAATTCGACATAATACCGTTGTTCTATTTTGAACATTTCAATAACGTCAGCTTTAAGGTGGAAGCGCTAAGGTAGCCCGCGAAATTCAAATTTTCTTACGTTTTTTGCAATTTGCTGGTCAGTATTAAGTTGTACGTTGATTAATATATGAATCGCGGCCGTAAGAAATATGTGTTTAGAGAATTATAAGCATTAAAGTCATCAACACAACTCTCTAAGACCACGTAAGTCCAAAGAATGATGATTTCATGAAACAGTTATTCTTTGGACTTACGTGGTCTTAGAGAGTTGTGTAGATGACTTTAATGATTATAATTCTGTAAACACATATTTCTTACGGCCGCGATTCATATATTAATCAACATACAACTTAATACTGACCAGCAAATTCCAAAAAACCTCAAAAAAATTGAATTTCGCGGGCTACCCTGGCGCTTTCGCCTTAATCTGTAAAATGAGATCAATATATGTCCAAACTTGAATAATATTAATCAATACCGTTGTTCTGTTCTGAACACTTCAATAACTGCTTCGCAGGCAAGCTTTAACATCACGTCGGAGTAATTTTTATATGCTCGGGACCCAAACTCACGTCTTGGCTTTCTTGGTCTAATTCTAGACTTGTTTGTTTTTCTGAAATTAAAAATAACAATAAAATTAAAGCTAAGTGATTCTGCAGATGTATAATAAAAGCTACCATCTACTCTAATGAAATATACCCTATTTCCTATCCCTATACACAAACAAACATACAATCAGAATCTTCACCTCTATACATTTACTGGGTGAAATTTTAATCACTGTTTTCCTCTTACGGGGTCATTGTACTCATCATTATAAACAATTTTTACTATGGAGCCAAACCTGAAATCGTGAAAAATAAATCAGCTGTTCCCTACATTTATGTTCGCATAACTCGTCAAAATGTAGGGAACAGCTGATTTTTTTTGATGAGTTAATGATGAGTACAATGACCCCTTAAGAGGAAAACGGTGATTAAAATTTTACCCTGTATAAATTATACATCAACTGCACTAGGTTAGGTACTAATATATTTTAAAACATAAGAAATTAAGTACTTTATTTTAAAGTCGTTACTTAAGAAATATGTCATTGAGGTGTTTGATGTTTTGTTTCTGTGGTTTTGCGTTAATTCAACCTGTTACAAAATAACTAAAAGTGACAACCCTGAGTGCTTTTTGAAAACGGGCAATGTTGGCATGGATGGGTCTGAATAATTCAGGGTAACTTTGCCCATCATTAGAAGTTTTGAGTCATAAAGTCCTGAATAATGAAACTATATTTAAAATACTCAACAACTGATATTCTATAACATACAGTAAAATACACTTACCTGTGTTTTCGCCATGAGGTAAAATCCATGTTGGCGCGCACACACGCCCCTCGCCCGCATGAGCGGGACGCGGGGGATAGCTATGTTCTGTGGGGATAGCTGACGCCGGCCGGGCGGCCGCCACGCTCGGCGCCTCATCCCCGCGCGCCCGCGCCGCGCGCCCCTCTGCGTGCGCAGCAGCCGCCGCCGCCTGCGCCGGGCTCCAGCCAGTAGCCAGTACGACCGCAACGACCATTAAGAGCGGACGTCGACGAACATTACGCGCGAACACTTCATATTGTCGCGTCGCGGTGTCCGACATGTACTCAATTTTATTCCTTTAAAACGTTAATATAACAAATATTTCGGAGCCTGCAGTATTATTCATCTCCACACACGAAACCCTCAAACACGGGACCAACAATCCACAAACACTTTTCTTAGGAAATTTGCCCGCAAAAACATACACCGCACTCTACAAGTTCTGGCAAGTTACTAAATGAACTTTGGAACGAATGCGTTAGATAGTGCTGCCACAAATATAATCAACTTTCCACCCAAATAATAAATGTTGCCATAAAACTAAAATTGTTTCTTATGTTAGCGAATTTGCTTATAAATTGCTTTTAGGGCAAAGATACCTTGATTGGCAAAGTTGGCTTGTTTGACGGTAGTTCACTGGACACGACAGCACGCACGGACAGGCACCCCGCGCGGACACTCTGTGATACTGGCTTACTATCACTGACCTTGTATAATACAGGTCAGTGGTAACTACTGACCTAGAGTATTATACTCAGAGTGCACTTAACGGATGCGTTCCGAGTTGGGATGTAATCGATTTGAGCGTATCGCATCAGCGTTCAGAGCGCGATAACGATGACCCGTGAATCGCCATAGATCACGTCATGACATGCACAAAATTGTGTTAAGGCCGACCTGCCGATTGCGTAAAAATCTCACCGTGAAAACTTGGGTGAAGTGAGTTTGTTTTTGCTAGGAATTGACCCTATTGACAGCTCACTCCGCACTCACTTCACCTAAGTTTTCACGGTGAGATTTTTACAGAATAACACCGCATGCCATATAATAATGTCACCGTAAGCACTGTCAAAAATGACAGTGTGTGTGTCAGTGTGTTTTGTTTTGAGTTGCATAATATCTTTCAGGTGAATGCGCAGTCGCAAACCGCGAAATTCAAATTTTCTTATGTTTTTTGCAATTAGCAGGTCAGTGTCAGGTTACTTCAACTCAAACGTTCACAGGAAAATAGACTAATGTCTATTTTCCTGTGAACGTTTGAGTTCATGTTTTCGAAAATAAACTAGATGGCGTTGGTTTCTTCACAACTATGAGTTATTTACGTAAAGTAAGGAGTTGGAAAGAAACGTATTAAGTAGGATTGAGCAAGGAACACAGCTAATACATTTATCTACTTATTACATTGCATTGCTTACGTAGCTTAAATGATATAAATAATAAAAGAAAACTATAAGAATAATTAAGTATAACGAGTGGGTATTTTTAATAATTTAATATTCGTGTTGGTAGCTACTTAGCAACAGGAAAAAAGCGCAGTCATCGCAGGTAAACAGGCTCGCCTTGTGGGCTTGGTGAGCCCACAAGGCGAGCCTGTTAAAAGTTACAATTAAAAAATTATAGAAGTTTATTTCTTACAGCAGTCAGTTTATTAATTACCTATCGTAGGTATAACATTATGATATTATTTATAACTTCTTATTGAGGCAATAGCTTAAGTATTCGTTTCCAAAATCAGAAAGAGGATTGAAGCTTATAATGTAACTTCAATAAAACAAACAAACAGGAGACCAGATTATTTTATCACAAAGGTCAAACGGAAAAAAAATGATTAAATAGGTAGGTTGAAAATTACAAAATTGCACAAAAACATATCAAATGGTTAAATGATAAATGATTTTATTTTTGTAAGTAGGTTTGCACTTTGCACAAACACTTTTACACGTCAATCACATATTTTTTAAACTAGATGAGGTCGACGTTTCCGTTCTGACTACTCTGAGAAGAAAGGCCGAAACAAACTCAGAGGTCATAGTCTCTTTTAAAGTCCAGACATAATCTTGGTCAAGTTATATATGAAGACCATGTAGGTCGATGTCTGAGATGGTCTTTTGAGCAAAGAACCACACAGATTGAGAGGACCTGTTCAGTCAGTACAAGCATTTGTCAGAAATCGTGCAGCTCAACTCAAGACTTAAGGAGCTCAACGATTCGACGAACAATACCAAAGAAAGGACATTTGGGTGGGCCACATAAGTTACTCAAACTGCCAGACCATAGAGAGAATATTAAAAAATATAAAATGAATAAAATAAATGACCCACATCGTCTTCACATTCACAATAATTAAAATAATGTAATACTTTACAAAGTAAGAACAACAAAACACTCAAAATGCAGAAATTGGAAGCAGCTCAATCCTAAGCCTTTTTGTCCTCAATATAATCTTTAACAGTATAAAAGGCTTTCTTGCACAACTTACGTTTAATTAATAATTTAAATTTATTATATAGCTAAAGCTCTCTATATTAGCAATAAAATAAAATCAGCCGATGATAAAATAAAAACTACCTGGCAAATAATAAACAATGAAACAGGTAGGAAAAAACAGCGTAATAGACTGAGGCGCGAGCGCGTCACGCACGAATAGTAAATAAAATTAAAACATTCACGTTTATGACAGCTAGACTGATGAAAATACGCATCGACATTGTTTGGGTATTATGAGCAATTGTAGATCGAGTCTAGTAAAGACTGCGACGATGTTCAGCGTTGTTATTAACCCAAATCTATTGAATTAGAAGAGATAACCGAGTGTGTCAAGTCATCGAGTGCTAACGGACGCCTGGCTGAAGGACCATAGAATGTAATCCCACGTAGTTTGTGTGGCGTGCTCACTTCACCCGATTCACGACACTAAATGTCGTGAATCGGCTGAAGTGAAGGTGAAGTAATAAGATCACGCCGCGCTTGCGCGTTAGTCACTGTCATTACCACATTGCAGATTGCGTGATCACTTCACCTTCACTTCACCTGATTCACGACATTTAATGTCGTGAATCGGGTGGAGTGAAGGTGAAGTGATAGGATCACGCCGCGCTTGCGCGTTAGTCACTCATTATCACATTAGTTTTGTTTTTACATATTTAACTTGTAAGGCGTCATGTATAAGAACATTAGGAAAATGCAATACCAACGTCAAATAAGTGCAACTATTTTATCGCTCATCGCGCGCCCGTGTTCACTGCACCTCGCCGAAGTGATGTTACGACAAACTCGTGAAGTGATAAGATCACGAGATATTCAAGTGAATATAGTTTTAAATTGACTCTCAGCTGCCATAATGATGATTTATCTAAATCGTAACGCAAATTAATTATTTATGTGAGCGCTGTGTGCGATGATGGCATAATTCGGAATAAGCCATATTTCACGCGCAAGCGCGTTACGTATCAAACTAAGGTTTTTTTTTTTATTTCGATTATTGAGTTCAGAGACAATAATTAGTTCCTATTTATTTTAACCCTTTTAAATATTTTTAAACTACTCCTAAATCCAACCATGTTTGTACATTTAAAAAGTCAGTGTGTGCCTAAATTTTGTTTTCAACAATTAACCAGATTTTGTATTAACTAGTTACAGACTACTTATTCCTATAACACATGCAAATATATTAATACTGCAGATATATACCTCCTTAGGTATAATATTTTTGATGCTAGGTGACGCCGATGTTGACGCCGAGGTGATGTTGCCATGGTTACGAGATTCGAGTGGAGTGATATATGGTACATTCCGAATTGCACTGTAATCGACTACAGCGTGCTTACACCTTGACCCCAATTCTGCTGTATGGTATTTATCTATTATTCCCCGCATAATCTTACCACGCCGTACGGTTGTCAAGCGTGGTATTTTGACAGTTCAAACCGGTTTCGGTCATTGTGTCATAGAGAATACGTTAATAGCAGATGTAGTGATTAGGTTATTAAGGAATTGACGTGGTTTCAAAGTAACGAATCATTAAGTGGTCATAGTGAATTAGGGCCCTTTTCCGAATTAACGTGAACGACCCGTGAATCGACATATATGAAGTCATGGCATGTGCCATCTTGCGATAACGCCGACTACCGACCATGCCCTAAATTAATAATTATCACCGATCTTTAAACTAACGTGGCATTTTCGAAATTGTGCTTCTGGCTACAGTCGCCACCTTACCAAAGAAGAAGAAATTCGTGGTGTATACACATTTAAATACTATAATCCAACCATGAGTAACTATTCAAGTGAATAGGTATATTACTGACTCTCAGCTGCCATAGTGGTCATTTATCTAAATCGGAAAGCAAATTATTCATGTGAGCGATGATGACTTAATTCGGAATGAGCCATATTTCACGCCGCGTAAGCGCGTTAGGCGCTGGCGCTGTCTGGCTATGTAAGGACTTACTAGTCTAGGGAAAAAAGAAAAAAAACAAGGTTGAGATTCTGACTGCGCTTCTGTTTTGCTATTTTATTGTAAGTAAAACCCCACAAAATATTAATGTTTTGACCACTAAAATACTAGCTTTGAATTATATAAAAATATCAATAGGATTAGCATTAAAAATATTATTAAAATTTTGATTATGATTGTAAATGTTTGCTTGGTCAATCCCTAGCATCAGTAGGATGACACTGACAGCTCACTCCACGCAAGTATTCACGGTGAGATTTTTAACCGACTTCAAAAAAGGAGGAGGTTCTCAATTCGACGGTATGTTTTTTTTTTTGTGTGTTTGTTACGCGATTACTCCGCCAAATGTGGACCGATTTTCAAAATTCTTTTTTTGTTCGAAAGGAGATACTTCTGAAGTGGTCCCATAGTCACCAAGTCAGGATCTGATGATTGGATCATGGAGAAATCGAGGGCAACCCTCAAATTTTATGGGCCCAAACATCGTTTTTCGCAAATCTTATGAAGTAATTTAAGTACTTGCGTATGGTGATCATCATCTAATGTAGCTGAGCTGATGATGGAAGGTACGACTCCTTAACAGTAAGGAGTAGGCATCGACTGATTAAGTAAATTTTTTTTTTTTTGATGTTTGGAAGGGCGTTTGCCATTTTGGTCTCGTGATCATCAGGTAAAGAGGTGATGGACTAACCATAGACGATAGAAATCTTTAAAAATCGACAGCACATGTCTCGCGATTGCTGCGATTGTTTGTGTATGCATAGTTTAAGCCATACCATAACATAACATTACGCCAGTTTGCTTTTAAGGGCGATTACGACTAGCTTGTCGCATAATATCTAATCGAGTCGCTCTGGATTCGGCAGATTCATTGGATAGACGCTCGTATTGCACGTGTAGACGACGGGAACTTTGATTCTCGGTTTCGTTTGATAAGCGCTCCTGAATCAAATCGAGACGATGAGAACGTTGCTCTTGAGTCTCGTTTGATAATCGTTCACGAATCAAATTGAGCCGCTGAGCATGACTTTCTGGACTCTCATTAAGCCTTGATAATCTCGTGTTTGCTCTCTTCTGAGAAAGTCTATACACTCGCTGCTCATCACTCTCATTTAAAATGTTTCTAGTATTTCTTTCCCTACTTTTCTTTAAACGTTCTTCCTTTTCGTCGTTACTTTCTTCCAAACGGCGCTGTCTCATTTGAGCAGCGCGTTTAGTAGGCCTACCCATATTATACAAAATTAATTTTCTTTCTATTAAAATTGAAAAAAGAAACTTCAAACTATGAATTATGTAAAAACTTAAACTAAAAACTAGAAAATAAAATTATTTTTAAAAAAAAAACAAAAACCGACTTCAAAAACCTAATAAACACTAAAAACTTAAAAATAATATTAAATTGAAACTATAATTAAGAATAATTTAACCTAAATAACCTTACCTAACTTTAATCTACACTATATTTTACAATTTAACAGTTTTTGGAGTCGGTGCCAAGCCCGCACTCACAAAATATTAACCAAAAAAAGGTACTATATCAGCAAAAAATATTAACAATCAACAAAACAAACTGAAAAAAAAAAATTACAACAAGACAGAATATCAACAGAAGACGGAGTTGTTTTTGTTCGGATAGTGGCGCGCTCTTGCGGACGAAATGTGAAACTCGTAAGTAATACAATTTGATTTTCATAGGTTTCTCGGTAACGAAATCATGTCGCGATTCAGAATACGGTACAACGCCATCTATCGAGCGCTAACTAAAACTTTTAACAGCTTTGTAAAAATTTCAGTACCTAATAATATGATATTAATTTACTCTCGTAAACTATTGTAATAAAAATTAAGGGAGAATATTTTATGGCCCAATTAGATAGATACACTTGGCTTGGCACCGACTCCAAAAACTGTTAAATTGTAAAATATAGTGTAGATTAAAGTTAGGTAAGGTTATTTAGGTTAAATTATTCTTAATTATAGTTTCAATTTAATATTATTTTTAAGTTTTTAGTGTTTATTAGGTTTTTGAAGTCGGTTTTTGTTTTTTTTTTATTACAGAATCGACATGCAGTACGGTTTCACCAAAGGGCGTTGTACCACTGACGCCGGTGTCAACCTAATAAAGAACATTTTTAACGCCTGGGAAGAAGCACAAGATGCCATTGGAATCTTTTGCGACCTCTCTAAAGCTTTCGATTGCGTAAACGATGAAACACTTCTGCTGAAACTTGAGCATTATGGGTTCAAGAATTTAGCTCTTGATTTACTAAAGTCATACCTAAAAGATAGAAAGCTTAAAGTTCAAGTAAACGGCGTAGGCTCATTAGGGTCTGAAATAGCAATGGGCGTTCCACAAGGTTCGATATTGGGTCCATTCCTCTTTTTAGTTTACATTAATGATTTACCCCAATTACTTCAAAATCAACCGAAGATGGTATTATTTGCAGATGACACCTCATTGATTTTTAAGATAGACAGACGGGCACAAAATCTTGACGACGTGAATAACTCTATTCTTCAGGTCCAAGATTGGTTTACGGTAAATAATTTGGTACTAAATGAAAAGAAAACCAAATGCATTAGATTTAAATTACCTAATGTTAGAAGTAGTGAATGTGACATCATATTGAATGGAGAAAAACTGGAATTTGTTGATCAAACTGTTTTTCTGGGAATCACGGTAGACGACAAATTGCAATGGGGACCTCACATAACATCTCTTGCGGGGCGGCTTAGCTCGGCCGCTTATGCTGTTAGAAAGATAAGACAGTTAACTGATGTAGAAACCGCGCGTTTAGTCTATTTCAGCTACTTTCACAGCATTATGTCATACGGCATTTTACTATGGGGTCGAGCTGCTGACATTGTGTTTTGGATTCTGGTGGTTCCCAGGGAAATAAAGCGACTCTTCCGGGTATAAAGTTATAATGTCTTTATAATACTTATTGTGCTAATTACAAGTTACAAATTGCTAAGAAAACCGTTATAATTTAAAAATACAAGGTTAAATAATCGTTATGAGAGCGACAAAGGGAGCGAAATCAGTCTCGTCGAGTGAGCCCGGGCGACGGTTTATATAGCTGAAGGAGACTGCGCCATCTCGTCCGTCGCTCCGGAACTATTAGATCTTGTTCGTTTGCTGGTGATCGATGTGATGAACGTACACACGCGTGCGCCGTTGCGTCGCTCAGTCGCTAGATGGCGGTAGGTGTCGTGAACACATTGAATCCATCTTTATTTTGCAAAAAAGAGCTGTCAGAGCCATTTATAATCTACGTCGCCGCGAATCTCTCAGGGAACTTTTTAAAAGGATTAATATTATGACGGTACCTTGCCAATTCATTTATGAAAATATTATGTATGTAAGAAAAAATCTACATCTTTTTAATAAAATAAGCGATAGACATAATTTTAATACTAGAAATAAAGATAAAATACATCAACCATTTTTCAGATTAGCCAAGGTACATAGATCTTTATATTTATTTAGTTTAGTATAATATGTTATATGTATGTATTTATTGTATTATGTAAATGCTACACCGCGGACTACCTACAGTATTTGTCTGTCCTTCCCTTTTTAAATCCATCCTAAGGTTGTCTTTAAAAGATCGCTCTTAGCGATAAGACCGCCCATTGTGTCACCCTTTGTACAGTTTCTATATTTATGTCTGTAATTTATATGGTGTACATAATAAAGAGTATTCTATTCTATTCTATTCTATCTTTTATGGGGTACTGTGTTAAATGTTACAATAAAATACCTTGTGATATATTGCAATTAAATGAAAGAAAAGTTAAGTGTGTAATTGATGAGGTATTGGGACAAAGAACATTATTTATGTAGAGTTTTAGAAGAGAACTTAATTTGGAAACATCATTTAGACCAGATTATAAGTTCTTGGCCTCAAGACCAAAAGGAAGAACAAAATGAAACCAGTTTTGTAGTAAATGATAGTTTATTGCAGGATTCTGGGGATTTAAGAGATAATCATTGTAATAAGCAAATAGTGCTTAATGATGAATCTAATGTTATTGCAAATGAGCCAATTTCAGAGATATTGCAATAAGTAAATGATAATGTTAATATTATACCTGAAGGTTTTAATAAAGTCTCTGAAGTTAGCCCACATATTTCAAATACTTACCAGGATGCAAAAACTTGTAATAGTAGGTACATACAAAAACTTACCTGTTAATCAACCACCAACTGTTCAACTGTTAATTAGTAGTAATGAGAATCAAACTTTGAGGCGTTCTGATAGACAGAGGAAAGCACCTCAACGTTTGAATTTGTAAAGGGGGAGTATTGTAGTATATTGTGTTACTGGCAACACCATTTTAAATAAAAGTAAAATAGTTATCAGTGACACACTCCATTTTTTCCGTCCGCTTCACTACAATGTAACTTACAACTTTTAAGTTTAATTAAAACATATTTTCGTATTCAAGTGTTTCATTTGGGCAATATTGTTATACAAGGCGTATACACATCACTCACGATAATTGGGCATGCTCAAATCGATTATTTCCCAACTCGGACCGCAGCCGATGTGAGTGCTGTCAGCTCATCAGCTGTGACTGTGAGCGATTTTTCAGTCTAATGTCTATCAAAAAGTACTCAGTTTAGTGATTCTAAAATTCGAAGGTAACTTCTCTTCTTAGTCTGTGTTAATTTTATGTTTGTTCTGTGGTGCTAATTCGGAATGTGCTACAACTTGGCCTCAGCAGGGCTGTCTGTGGGCTCAGTCGTAGACCACAGACACAGAGTGCTTTGTAATATACTGCATCGTACTGCGTAGACGTTGGTTTAATGCTCTAATGTTACGGCCACACTACTGTGATACTTATGCCAATTATTATTACCATAACTTCAATAACGCCTAGGTGTAACCACGATTTATGTTCATAAGTTTACAATGCCAATCAATATGGCAAATGACGGTAGACAATAGCTCCAGTGGCGGTCTTTTTTCGCACATCAAAGAAGATTACCGCAGTAATTATTGCGTTTATGGCCACACTACCGTTTGTCCAGTGTGCAACATGAGCTTAATGTCGACGCACGTATCGACCGACATGGAGTGGTCAAATGAATTATTTAAAAAAAAAAACAAAAACCGACTTCAAAAACCTAATAAACACTAAAAACTTAAAAATAATATTAAATTGAAACTATAATTAACCCTATACTTGGCATAGTGAACTTAAATGCACATTCCGTTCAGAATTTTTTTCTGGCAAATATTATTATCGAATCGTTTATTTTTTCATGCTAACATTGTTTCTGAACGTTCTTGAACCCTAAAAAAAGAAAACTATATCTATCTCACTTGCGCTCTGTCAATGGTGATCAAAATGACGGACGGTCGATCTGCTCCCACGCACTTCAAGGTAAATATCCATTTTTATCTATATTTTTTTTAACTTATTCTACAATAATTGTCTCAGTTTCCCTTTCTACAAACCTTAAGTTATTGGCATGTAGTAATATTTTTACAAAATGTGTTCTTAATTTCTCATAATTTACGACTTTTGTATCGTGTGCATTTAAATTCACACCGCCCGCTGCTAAGTGATTGACATAATATTTGTCACGTGCATTTAAATGCACACTGCCTGGGTTGCACAATTCCAAATAATGTATCTTATAATGCACATCGCCAGCAATACGGGTTGTATTGCTGGCGATGTGCATTATAAGATTTGACTTGATTATAAGATTTGACTTGATTGTTAAAATTCATTAGCATCAATTATTTTACAAAGCATAATTCCGCAACGCAAATAACACCTTTAACCAAACCCACACCTTTTAGCTTGCACTGCTTTGGTTTCAAAGTACTAGATCACAAAAAATCCTTGCTTTGGTGCTTAAATCCCGAGCTAAATCTGATAAAGAATCCAGTTAATCTTCGGAAGATGAAGTAAAAATGTGCAGGCCGCGCCCCGATGCCTCCGACGATAGTTCCCCTGCGCGATCACTGGCTTCTTCTGTTGAAAACATAAACATCTCCGATAGTGATGACGATGAATATCGAGAAGTTTATACTATTGCTGCCGTCCATGAAGAACCAGTATCACAACATTCACAACCAAATTTTCGTTCGAAAAACATAATTGAATCTACCCCAGACTCGTCCTCAATTCTTCTAAATAATCCAGACATAATACCACCTTCACCATCAGTTTATATCCCACCGTCACCGTCTATAAAGTCGAACTGCAGCCCAGCACCTGCAGCGGCAACTACTACACCTCATCGTGTTGGTCGTTCTAGGAAAACCCGGGTAATCATAAAGAAAACTATTCTGAAGTCGGCCAAATTGCTCCCCAAATGGACAAAAGTGAAGTTACTAGGAACAGCAGAAATAGAAGACACATTATTTGAATCTACTGATCTTGAGAAGTCACCGCTTGATTACTTCAAACTATTTATTTCGGATGATATTGTAAATTTGATAGTACATCATACCCACCTTTATTCAGTGCAGAAAAAGGGCATATCTATAAATGTGACCAAAGACGACATAAGAGATTTCCTGGCGATCAATATTCTGATGGGAGTAGTAAATATGCCAGCGTACACTGACTACTGGTCCAATGACTTCAAGTACAGTAAAATAGTTGACGTGATGACTCTAAAACGATTTCAGGCTATTCGCCGCTGCATACACTTTAATGATAATATGACAGATGATGGTGATAGGTACTATAAAAAAAGGTCACTAGTGGAAAAACTCCGTCATAACTGCCCATCCAATATTCCTGAAAGGAAACGTTTTAGCATTGACGAAATGATGGTGCCTTACAAAGGCACCAGAGCCGGCAGTAGAAAACAATATGTACGGAATAAACCCAAGAAATGGGGTTTCAAATTATTATTATTAAGTTAAAAACATTTTTTAAGCGATTTTGTAGCTACCTATTCACTTAATGTAACTTATTTTGTTTGCCTACGACAGGGCAGTGTGCATATAAAGACACATGTCGTTTTTTTGTTTCATTCTTGTAACCCTGGCAGTGTGAACTTAAATACACATATGATATCCTGAAAACTGAATTTCAGAGATTTTTTATTTCATTTTTCCTGACGTCCTAATAGTCCAATTAATATAAAAAAAAGCATAAACACATTTTTTTTTAGGATAAAAATCTTTGCCAAGTATAGGGTTAAGAATAATTTAACCTAAATAACCTTACCTAACTTTAATCTACACTATATTTTACAATTTAACAGTTTTTGGAGTCGGTGCCAAGCCAAGTGTATCTATCTAATTGGGCCATAAAATATTCTCCCTTAATTTTTATTACAATAGTTTACGAGAGTAAATTAATATCATATTATTAGGTACTGAAATTTTTACAAAGCTGTTAAAAGTTTTAGTTAGCGCTCGATAGATGGCGTTGTACCGTATTCTGAATCGCGACATGATTTCGTTACCGAGAAACCTATGAAAATCAAATTGTATTACTTACGAGTTTCACATTTCGTCCGCAAGAGCGCGCCACTATCCGAACAAAAACAACTCCGTCTTCTGTTGATATTCTGTCTTGTTGTAATTTTTTTTTTTCAGTTTGTTTTGTTGATTGTTAATATTTTTTGCTGATATAGTACCTTTTTTTGGTTAATATTTTGTGAGTGCGGGCTTGGCACCGACTCCAAAAACTGTTAAATTGTAAAATATAGTGTAGATTAAAGTTAGGTAAGGTTATTTAGGTTAAATTATTCTTAATTATAGTTTCAATTTAATATTATTTTTAAGTTTTTAGTGTTTATTAGGTTTTTGAAGTCGGTTTTTGTTTTTTTTTTAAAAATAATTTTATTTTCTAGTTTTTAGTTTAAGTTTGTACATAATTCATAGTTTGAAGTTTCTTTTTTCAATTTTTAATAGAAAGAAAATTAATTTTGTATAATATGGGTAGGCCTACTAAACGCGCTGCTCAAATGAGACAGCGCCGTTTGGAAGAAAGTAACGACGAAAAGGAAGAACGTTTAAAGAAAAGTAGGGAAAGAAATACTAGAAACATTTTAAATGAGAGTGATGAGCAGCGAGCGTATAGACTTTCTCAGAAGAGAGCAAACACGAGATTATCAAGGCTTAATGAGAGTCCAGAAAGTCATGCTCAGCGGCTCAATTTGATTCGTGAACGATTATCAACGAGACTCAAGAGCAACGTTCTCATCGTCTTGATATCATTCATGAACGTTTGTCTCACGAGACCGAGGAGCAACGTTCTCATCGTCTCGGTTTGATTCAGGAGCGCTTATCAAACGAAACCGAGAATCAAAGTTCCCGTCGTCTACACGTGCAATACGAGCGTCTATCCAATGAATCTGCCGAATCCAGAGCGACTCGATTAGATATTATGCGACAAGCTAGTCGTAATCGCCCTTAAAAGCAAACTGGCGTAATGTTATGTTATGGTATGGCTTAAACTATGCATACACAAACAATCGCAGCAATCGCGAGACATGTGCTGTCGATTTTTAAAGATTTCTATCGTCTATGGTTAGTCCATCACCTCCTGACCTGATGATCACGAGACCAAAATGGCAAACGCCCTTCCAAACATCAAAAAAAAATAATTTACTTAATCAGTCGATGCCTACTCCTTACTGTTAAGGAGTCGTACCTTCCATCATCAGCTCAGCTATATGAGATGATGATCACCATACGCAAGTACTTAAATTACTTCATAAGATTTGCGAAAAACGATGTTTGGGCCCATAAAATTTGAGGGTTGCCCTCGATTTCTCCATGATCCAATCATCATATCCTGACTTGGTGACTATGGGACCACTTCAGAAGTATCTCCTTTCGAACAAAAAAAGAATTTTGAAAATCGGTCCACATTTGGCGGAGTAATCGCGTAACAAACACACAAAAAAAAAAAAACATACCGTCGAATTGAGAAGGAACCTCCTCCTTTTTTGAAGTCGGTTAAAAAGCGCTCGAATTTTTGGAATTATTCCAATCCGAACCGTCTCTTTGGGATATTTTCGATTTGATTCATGTAAAAATAATTGGCACTCATAAAATACAACACAGCTGCAGCTTCAACCTCCATCTTGAAAAATTACATTTTTACCTTAAACATCATCATTATATTTTTCTCTGCTCCTATTTCATGTTTACTATTATATGGATATACTTATATGTATGTGTATATATTTATTTAGATCAGTATAATATGCTATATGTATGTATTTATTGTATTATGTAAATGCTACACCGCGGACTACCTACAGTATTTGTCTGTCCTTCCCCTTTTTAAATCCATCCTAAGGTTGTCTTTAAAAGATCGCTCTTAGCGATAAGACCGCCCATTGTGTCACCCTTTGTACAGTTTCTATATTTATGTCTGTAATTTATATGGTGTACATAATAAAGAGTATTCTATTCTATTCTATTCTATTGACATATCTAGGTAAACTCTAGTGTAACCATACCACTTCACGCAGTAATTTAAACGGTAATTAAATGCTATAATTATTGCGGTAACAACCCGGTAGAACGGTAAGGTAGTGTAGCCGTAACATGAGGCGTAGACAGAGAATGCTAGCCTCATTTGTCCACAGAACACTATTACTCGTTCCTGTAGTGTCTATAAAAAAGTGCTCTGTGCAGCGTTGCCAGAATGTTACTTTTGTAACATTTTACGTTACTTTTGACCCTCTCATGTTACCTCCATGTTACACGCCTCAAAAAGTTACTTTTAAGACTTAATAAAAAATATTTCTCAGCAAACAAAAAAAAACTTGAAACGGAACGCATACAAGAAAGGTTTCGTTCGTCATGTTGGCGCACTTGTTGATTGTCTTGATTTTGTGACCAAATTCGGACGCAACGACAGCGCGAAAATCTTTCACTTCGTTTGTCGTATCGCATATTCACTCACTCGCGTGAATTTCTAAATGACCCATCCCGCTTACTTAGGCGACTGAGCGACGGCCTAGTAGTGGCATCCGTGTTGGTTCAGTTCAGTTTGTTATTACGATTCTTTCGAAGCCTACTAAGGGGACAGCTTTTTTTATGTAAGTAATAAAGTGCCATGTTATTATTAGTGTCGTTTTCCACAAAAAATAAGGTAATGTTACTTTTCTCGTGAAAATGTTACTTTTTGAGCTCTCTCATGTTATATTTGACTATCTGTCACTGGCAACACTGGCTCTGTGGTAGTCTCATTGACTTTTGGCGGGAAAGTTGAGTAGAATAATCTATTTAGGCTTTTAGCTTCAAATTAAATATAATAAAACAGAGTTTTTAAAAGTAATAGGCATAAAAATGCCTGCAGAGAGTGAAGGCGATGATGATGGAGATTTCTTAACAGTCAAGAAACGTAAGAGGAAGGGTCCATATATTGAAAAAGATGAAAGCGGCAACGGCAGTTCCAATCAGATAAGAACAAAATTTCTACCTTATTTTAAGCCTAATTATCAACGTTTATATCCGGATAAATCCAACCACAACGAATTTTCAGTGTTCCTTGAGAGCACAAATGATGATAAGCTGGGTAATAAGGATCCCATAACTATTCAAAAAATTATAGCGAAATACGTAAAAGGTCAATATGAAATGAGTCGTGTTAGCGCACAAAAACTTAATTTATATGGTGTACATAATAAAGAGTATTCTATTCTATTCTATTCTATTGACATATCTAGGTAAACTCTAGTGTAACCATACCACTTCACGCAGTAATTTAAACGGTAATTAAATGCTATAATTATTGCGGTAACAACCCGGTAGAACGGTAAGGTAGTGTAGCCGTAACATGAGGCGTAGACAGAGAATGCTAGCCTCATTTGTCCACAGAACACTATTACTCGTTCCTGTAGTGTCTATAAAAAAGTGCTCTGTGCAGCGTTGCCAGAATGTTACTTTTGTAACATTTTACGTTACTTTTGACCCTCTCATGTTACCTCCATGTTACACGCCTCAAAAAGTTACTTTTAAGACTTAATAAAAAATATTTCTCAGCAAACAAAAAAAAACTTGAAACGGAACGCATACAAGAAAGGTTTCGTTCGTCATGTTGGCGCACTTGTTGATTGTCTTGATTTTGTGACCAAATTCGGACGCAACGACAGCGCGAAAATCTTTCACTTCGTTTGTCGTATCGCATATTCACTCACTCGCGTGAATTTCTAAATGACCCATCCCGCTTACTTAGGCGACTGAGCGACGGCCTAGTAGTGGCATCCGTGTTGGTTCAGTTCAGTTTGTTATTACGATTCTTTCGAAGCCTACTAAGGGGACAGCTTTTTTTATGTAAGTAATAAAGTGCCATGTTATTATTAGTGTCGTTTTCCACAAAAAATAAGGTAATGTTACTTTTCTCGTGAAAATGTTACTTTTTGAGCTCTCTCATGTTATATTTGACTATCTGTCACTGGCAACACTGGCTCTGTGGTAGTCTCATTGACTTTTGGCGGGAAAGTTGAGTAGAATAATCTATTTAGGCTTTTAGCTTCAAATTAAATATAATAAAACAGAGTTTTTAAAAGTAATAGGCATAAAAATGCCTGCAGAGAGTGAAGGCGATGATGATGGAGATTTCTTAACAGTCAAGAAACGTAAGAGGAAGGGTCCATATATTGAAAAAGATGAAAGCGGCAACGGCAGTTCCAATCAGATAAGAACAAAATTTCTACCTTATTTTAAGCCTAATTATCAACGTTTATATCCGGATAAATCCAACCACAACGAATTTTCAGTGTTCCTTGAGAGCACAAATGATGATAAGCTGGGTAATAAGGATCCCATAACTATTCAAAAAATTATAGCGAAATACGTAAAAGGTCAATATGAAATGAGTCGTGTTAGCGCACAAAAACTTAAAATAACTTTTAAGCAATCTACAGATGCTAATGACTTCCTTTGCAATGAGTTGTCCCTAAATAAAGTCAACATAAGACCATTTATACCTTCATCCTTCGTGGAGAAGATAGGGGTAATACAACATGTATCTACAGATTTAAGTAATGAAGATTTATATAGAAAACTGTCTGGCGAATACGAAATCGTTGCAGTGAGACGGTTTATGAAGAAAACTGAAAATGATGGAAACCTAGAACCTTTAAAAACTGTGAGTGTCACTTTTGTTACAGGTGTTTTGCCGCAATGTATTTATTTAGATCACTGGAAGATGCCAGTATCTACATATATTCCCCCAGTCATGCAATGTTATAAATGTATGAAATTTAATCATTCTGCCAAAATATGTAAAAATGCTCAGGTATGCTCTGTGTGTGCTGGTGGGCATTCCTACAAAGACTGCAGTAATGATGAAGAAATTAAATGCAGTAATTGTGGAGGTGCTCATCTTGCCATATCCAAGACATGTCCAGTTAAAATGGCGCGTATTGCAAAACAAAAACAATCATATTCTAATGTAACAAAAAACATGGAATATGCAAAGATCTTTCCAGCTTTACCTAAATCCAAGCAGCAACCTATAATTAATTCACCTGTATTATCTCAAACCAGTGAGGTACCTTCTACTTCAAGTAATTCACCAAAAACGCAAAACAATAATATTGTACTTGATGACAGAATCATTAATGCCATGGTTAAAACATTAGTTTTACTAGGAAATATGTCTGAAAATGTTCCAAAAAACACAGCTAAAATTAAAGAAATTTTATTAAAAAACTTAACAACTACAAAATAGAGGAGCATGTTCTTAGAATAGTGCAACATAATTTACAAAGTTTAAATAATAAAAAACCCTTATTACATACATACTTATTAGAAAACAATATAGATATTTATCTGATTAATGAAACATGGTTGAAATCTTCAAGTAATCCTGTAAATTTTTATGGCTACAATTTCATTTTTAAAAATGCAAAAAATGAACATGGTGGGGTAGGCATTTTGATAAAGAATAGTTTAAAATATAAATTAATTGATTGTCCTTTTTATGAAGATATTCAGGCGGTCGCAGTATCTGTGGATACTAAAGCTGGACCCATTGCAGTTGCTTCTGTTTATTGTCCACCTAAAAACAATAGATTTCGTGTTAGTAAGTTAAGAACAGTTTTTAATAGTTTACCTAAACCCTGTATAATATCTGGTGACTTTAATGCCCATCATATAGCTTTTGGTTGTGCTACATCAAAATCTAGAGGTAATGAGCTTTATCAAATGTTTGATGATTTTGACTTATGTATTTTAAATACAGGCAGTCCCACTACAATACAACGTCCAAACAGAAATGCATCAGCAATAGATATAACTGGAGCTAGTCCAATCATAGCTCCGCTTTGTGAGTGGTATGTTGGTAATGACTCATTGGGTAGTGATCATTATCCCACTTTTATTGATATAAATGTTTCTCCTTTATTATATGAGTATAATAATAATATACAAAAATATTTATTTCACAAAGCTGATTGGACTAAATTCTATTTCCGATCAAAAGAACTTAGTGAAAACTTTCAAATTAATTCAAGGAATCCTTTAGATTCATATGATATATTTTGTGAATTATTAAATACCTTAAAATCTGAATGTATCCCTCTTTATGTCGGCAATAATAATTGTAGTCGTAATATGAGACCACCAGCTCCTTGGTGGAATGTTGATTGTGCAGAGGCTGTAATTAAGGCAAAAGAAGCTCTTATTAAATATAGATCTGATTATAATTTGACATCATTTATTGAATTTAAGAGGTTGACTGCTGTTAAGAAACTTGTTTTAAAAGAAGCAAGAAAAAATAGCTGGAAGGCTCTTTGTGAGTCACTTAACAGATATACTCCAATTTCAAGAATTTGGAACCATATTCGTAGATTTAAACGTATGTATAATTGTAAAAATGTGTACAGAAATGATGAATGGATACCAGAGTTTATATCAAAGTTATGTCAATTACCAATAATTACTGAAAATTCTGATATTAATCTTCACAATTTGTTTAATTCTGAAGTCAAGTCTGCAGATGCAATGTTTTTGTTAAAACCATTTACATTTGATGAATTGTGTACAGCATTAGATTCAAGAAAGAATACTACACCTGGCTTGGATGATTTTCCTTATATTATGATTAAACATTTACACAAATTTAGCAAACATATTTTGTTAAATATATTTAATGATCTTTGGAAAAACCAGAGTGTTCCAAATTCTTGGAAGACACAGTGTGTTATTCCCATATTAAAACCTGATAAATCTCCTGATGATTATAATTCTTATCGTCCTATATCTTTGGCCTCTTGTGTAGGTAAGCTGTTTGAACAAATGGTTAAGTTAAGATTAGATTATTTTGTGGAAAAAAATAATATATTACCTGATTTCCAATTTGGATTTCGTAAGGGTAAGAGTTCGACAGATAGTTTCGTATATTTCATAGAAGATATGAAAAAATGTTTATTATCACATTCCTCCGCAGTATGTGCATTTCTTGATGTTCAGGGTGCTTATGATAACGTAGATTTGCGTCAATTAATATATGTGTTGAATGACATTGGTATACCTGGAAAGTTATTAAAATGGATTTATGAATTTTGTTATGACAGAACATTATATGTGAAATTCAATAATCTTTTATATGGACCTAACAAAGTTTTCAGAGGACTAATGCAAGGTGGTTGTTTATCACCATTGTTTTATAATTTGTATACATCTCAAATAAATAAACATATTAAAAATGATGTGAAAATACTTCAATTTGCTGATGATATTCTTATCTATTGTATTAATAAGGAAACTGTTGTTGCTGAAAACTTTGTAAATGAAGCCTTGCAACAGATGTATGAGTACTATACTAAAATTTTACATTTGAATATCAATTGTCAAAAAAGTTCAGTATTAGTGTTTGGCAATGACAACCCTGTAAATATAGTTTATAATAATGTGAATATGCCTCAAAAAAAACAGCAAAAGTTCTTAGGTGTAGTGTTAGATGATAAATTGAAGTTTGATAAACACATCAACTACATCAGTCAAAAGGCAATGAGAGGTATTAATATTATGAGATGTTTAGCTGGAGTTTTTTGGGGCTCAGACCCCAAAATTTTAAGTTTGATATACAAAAGCATAGTAAGAAGTCATTTTGACTATAGCTGTCTTGCTTATTTTAATTCTAATCCTACTTTACTTAAAAAGTTAGATGTCCTTCAAAATATAGCTCTTAGAATAATCAGTGGTGCTATGAAAACTACACCCATTAATGCAATGGAGATAGAGACTTGTATAGAACCTCTTGGTATTAGAAGGATTGCTATAGCTCAGAGATTTTGTTTAAAAATTGCATCACAAAATAATTCTTTACTGTTACAAAACTTGTACTTACCTGAGATTTTATGTAGCAATATCTCAGATTTATCAGTTGGGCCATCAGATATCAAGTCAAACAGATTACCTGAAATGAGTACCATAATGTATAAAGTTAAACAAAATACTGTAAATATATTTAAGTCAAATGTTTGGCCTCCATTATATTTTTATACATTCAATGCTTTAATAAACAGTAATGTTAATATAGATTCACGTAGCATAGAAGATAAATTTGAATTTAGAAAACAGATATCAGATAAAATGAATGTTTATAAAATATATACAGATGGTTCTAAATCCATCAAAGAAGTTAAAAGTGCTTTTTATGATCCACAATTAAATTTAACAAGAACCTTTAAAATAGATAATAATTGTAGCATATTTACTTCTGAAGCATATGCTATCTATAGAGCTTTACTGTATATTAATAGTATTGAGTCTTCTAATAATTTTCTTATCTTATCAGACAGTCTAAGTGTTTTGAACTCACTAAAACAGTTCAATATAAAGTACAAACAAAATTATTTAATACTTAAAATTAGATCTTTGTTGTATTATAGTATTAAGAATATACAATTTAAATGGGTTCCATCTCATTATGGCATAGAAGGAAATGAAATAGTAGACAAGGCTGCAAATTCCACACCAGACGAAGATCACACAGAAATTGTTGGAGTTCCATTTACTGACTATTACACCCTTTTTAGAGGACAACTCAGAAATTTATGGATTGATTATTGGAAAGAAATTAGCAAAGAGAAAGGAAGATGGTATTTTAATATCCAGAAGGAACTGCCGGATAAGCCGTGGTACAATACATACAAGAACATAGAAGAAAGAAAATTTATTACAGTGATAAATAGAATGAGGTTTGGCCACTGCCAAACACCTCAGCATCTACACAGAATCAAAGTGGTGCAAAGTAAAAATTGTACTTACTGCGGCTATGAAGAAGGGAATTTGCAACATTTAATTCTTGAGTGCAATCATTTTAGTTTACAAAGATTAGCACTAATAGCTGATATTATGGATAGTACGCCAGATGTTCCCCGCCACCTACAAGATATGTTAGCAAACAAGAAATTATTTGCAGCAATTTATAAATATGTTTGCAGTACGATTGAAGTTATTTGAAGAAAACAAAACCATTACCACAGTGATCCACAGACTACATACAGTGACCATGATATGGCAACTAGGAATTAAACAAACATAATATTGGATGGACTGCTGTAAAAATGAGGGTAACAAGAAGAATTTAAAATATAAAGTGAAATCTGAAAGTGAAGTGAACTGAAAAGTGAAAAACCATAAAAGGACTTGGCTTAAGGACTTTGCATCCAAAGCCTAAACTTTATAAAAAAAAAAAAAAAAAAAAGGTAGTCTCATTCATTGTTGTTACATAAACAGTAAAAACACTTTCGGCACATCAATCTAGCCCTTATTTGTATTTTTTCGCAGGTAATGGCTGTAGTTATCCGAGGGCTGTTTAAAAACATAAGACGTACAAATTATATAACATTTAATTTACGCAGCTTTAATACTACTTCAACAAGCATGGAAAAAGCATTGGAAAATTTAAAAACAAACCCTTTTTATGAAAAGTACGCGACACGTATCGCAGATCTACAAAAAACCTCTCCTGAAGAGTTTATCCAAAGAGTAGAAGCTCAGCAGAAAACTAATGAAGAGACAAGGAAGAAAACTTTCGGCTCCGTCGATACGAGGTTCGTAAGTATTGAGTTTAGCACTATTGCGACTGCTACTTGGCAGCAACTGTAAGTCAGCCTGTTTTATTTAATTTAATTACTAAATGGATTTATTTCATGTATTTTCAGACAGTTCTCCTCAGTGTTAAATCCAAAAAAAGCCATAGAAGTTTCTGAAAGCAAGGCGAAAAGGCTCAGTGATATATTTAAATTAGATCTTGTCAAAGATAAAGATGTAACCGAAATTCAGATAATTTGGGAGGAGTATCATAAGAGCAAACAAGTGATTTCAGCAGCTATTCCAAAGGATACATACTCAAGCCTGCAAGGCAACATGCAGCAGTCGCCCATGTTCCTGTTCCCCCTGCCGCGCTCGCAGGGCTATGAGTTCTTCATGTGTCAGAGTTGTGGAAACACTGTACACTTTACACCTCTTCTTGCTTACCAGGTTTGTAAAATTGAGCCAATTCTTTTAGTATGCAACTTGGAAAATGGATTATAATAGTACTTGCCTTAGTCCCATTCATATGAAATTTTATATTATTGGACCAACTGATGAAAGAGAACTTCAAAAGCCACAAATTGCAAAACACCTTTGAGGATAAATGAAATTAAATTCAACAAGTAGTCTCGCTAAACTCTTCACTTCATTGTTGTCACTAGTTTCATTAGAAATGATACTGACCACTATGATATACTGATTGATGTTTTTCTGCTGACTACCATTTTTTCTACATCTATGGTTTAAGAACTTTATTATTCCTCATTATGAATTAACAATAATTCACTTACTGATTCATTTTATTGCATACATTATCGACCTCAGCTTTCTAGTCTAAATGTTTGTCAATTACTACTCCTAAAAAACGTTTGTGGTACAGTGCGTGCCACGTAAGAAGAGACTTGACCCCGCCTCTTTCCGCCGCCCCTATGACGTCCGGTCCCGTCCCGCACTCAGACCTCATACCGCTAAAGATACCTAAAATCGTGTTCTGCGCATGTCAGACTACGTGGTGTGTCAAGTCTCTTCTTACGTGGCACGCACTGTACTTGTGTAATTTGTGGTATTCTAAAATGAAATTTGTTATTGAATTTGTGATTGTAGTTTGTTAGCATGGATATGTATATAGAGTTATAGACGATTGAGGGTACTTGTTTCTCTTGTTGACAAATAAGATGAACTAAGTGGGGGGTAGGTTTGAATCTACACATTGTGTCAGGCTACCTAGCTGTATAAACATGCAGTTACCTAATTTCGTGTTTTAATGATATTACTGGACATAATAGTGGCTACGACGGAGTATAATAAGTGAAAACGGATCATAAATGTGTGCAGTTTAGTGAGTTCAACCCACATACGGACAATTGGGACATTTACATAGATAGACTAAAGTTTTGTTTCGAAGCTAATGGAATCGTGATAGACAATGTAAAACGAGCATATTTCTTTACTGTGTGTGGTTCGCAAGTGTTTGAAACTTTATTAGCACTAATTACACCACGAAAAGCCACCGAAGTGACGTTCAAAGTCAAAGTCAAATCATTTATTTCAAATATGCACATTAAAGGCACTTTTGAATGTCAAAACTTACAGTAAAATTGAATTGATTCTAGTCGCCCCTTCCAAAAGGTAGTTAGTTTTCGTATGGAGAAGAATGCGCAAGAAACTCCACCGTTACTCTTTTAAAATGTTTTACAAGGTTTTGTATACATAATGTTGCGCGCCGCAATAGATGCCTGGTACATGGTGACATTAGTTACCACTAGCGCCATCTAGTATCGGGTAGCAGAACTAGTAGGGTCAATGTCCTAGAAATTCCGAGAACTATCGACATAGGGTTAGTCGGGACCGGTATGTACTCGAACGTTCTAGATATGTGAATGCTGGTCTCAGTCTTTTGTTCATAAACACTCTGCAACTTTCTCCACATTTCGGCTGAAGTCGAACAAGATATTAATGTAACATGACATCTTCAGTCATCCTCGTGACTATTAAAGTCTGAGCTTTGGCGTCGTGCCTCTCCCAAGCAGTTTTCTCCCCAGCTACTTCTGGTTTTGTGCGCCGGCCTTCTACTATATCCAGCCAACCTTGTCCACGCAACAGCACTTTGGTTTGGAATTTCCAAATGTTCCAGTTTCTTGAACCTTCCAGCTTCAAAACATTTTGACTGCTGTCCATCTTGATCAAATTGATCAATACACCTCCCAAGATAACTACTCTTGCTTTTTGTTATTTAAATTTTCTTTGCCTTCCTGCACAACGTAGCGTAATGGCGTCGGTTGCGGTTTTATCTAACCTCAATTTTTCCGGTTAACCAGAGTACAGTATTTCCACTACTCAGCAAGTTTTATAAAATCATTCGAGGTATGGGTGTCTGGGCCCATAACCTGTAGCGATTAAATAAAAGATGCTGATAATAATAACCAAATAGTTTATTCTATTACTTCGTATTCGTACATGCTTGGTAAAAATATAACGGAAGGAAAGGAACTCTGAGACAAAGTTGCAACGTAAACTAATGTTACCAACTAAATAATAATATAATTACATTGCCAGTTTACAATATAGATAATCTGAAAAGAGGTTGATCAAATTTATCTTTATTTCTAGTACTAGCTTCTGCCCGCGACTTCGTCCGCGTGAAATTTCTTGTTACTCAACTTTCTTGTTACTTGTTATTCAAAATTTCTTGTAACCCACCCCGTCGCATCGCCTGCCCGCGCTATTACATACTTCGTTTTTGCTTAGCGTTCTTTCTGACTTTTTTTCTTTTTGCTCGGCTCCTGAAGATCATAGCGTGATGTTAAATAACCTATAACCTTCCTCAAGTATTGGGCTATCATTTGATAGCCCAATTTTTGAAATCCGACTGGTAGTTCCAGAGAGCAAAAATAATTTTTCAAATCCGACTGGTAGTTCCAGAGATTAGCGCGTTCAACCAAACAAACTCTGCAGATTATGTCTACCACTTACTTTATTAAAAAGATGTTGATTTTTTCTTACATACATATAGTGTTGCCCAAAATCGGTCTTGGTCTTGCAGTCTTGGTCTTGTTCTTGCATTTTTGCAAGACCAATACCAAGACCAAGACCGACTTATTGTAGCAAGACCAAGACCAAGACTGAACCCTGCAAGACTTGAGCAAGAACAAGACTAAGCCTGCAAGACTCTTGCGTCTCGCAGTTAAGTCAAACTGAGATTTGGGCGTTATAGTAGGTATTTGGTTTCAATCCCGAATTTGATAGACGTTCCCCAGTATCAAAACCGTATCGTCATAACACTAAAAAGTATTGTATTGATTATTATTATATGTTTCGACTATTTATTAAGTAGGTAGGTAGCGTGTTACTTACTTTGTTCCCATATGTGATAAAAATGTACCGATCATAACTTTCTAGCAAAGTTAATTTCATACCTTGTAGGTATATCTACTTGTATAAGTCTAATGTGCAGATCTAACGTTAGTAGGTTGGTAAAAATTATGTAGGTATTTATGTTTCAAAGTTTATATTATTCTTCTATTCAGCAAAATTTAAAACTAACAGCGAGTCGAGTAAGTCGTATGAACTTTATTGTAATAATTTTAACGTTTATTTTCAAGTGCGTTAATAATACGAGCAGACCGCTTGGTGCTGCGGTCCCTTTGTCGCGGCATTTGAAAGCGAATAGCGTAGGTACGAAGACAGTGTTGACCTCGCAAATGAACTTTAGTAACACAGCTGATCAGGTAGCCCTTTCGAGTTTTATTTACATTGCTGTTTTAAGTGAAACAAGTGAATTTACTATTTTTTTTATTAAAAATCTCATTGGGTCAGATAGAAATAATGATTTTATACAGTTTACAGTAAAAAAAATTGCAGAAAAATACGTAAAAATTAAGAAAAAGTCGACGAAAAATTTTAACGCAGGGGGGTCCAGAATCATGTACTGAATTCATGGCAAGCGGTTGCGCGTCGATGTCCCTGCCACCCTGAGCAATAGGCTAATAGGTATTTGAATGTAGTCTAGTCTAAGTAGTAGAGTCTCGCAAGACTTGCGAGACTCTTGCTGCAAGACCAAGACCAAGACTGAGAGCGCAATACCAAGACCAGGTGTATTGACGCAAGACCAAGACCAAGACTGGCTAAGGTCTTGTCTTGGTCTTGCATTTGGGCAACACTACATACATAATATTTTCGTAAATGAATTGGCAAGGTACCGTCATGATATTAACCTTTTTAAATAGTTCCCTAAGAGATTCGCGGCGACATAGATTATAAATGGCTCTAACAGCTCTCTTTTGTAAAATAAAAATGGATTAAATGTCAGCAGCCCGACCCCATATGACATAATACTGTGGAAGTAACTAAAATAGACCATACGCGCGGTTTCTACATCTGTTAACTGTCTTATCTTTCTAACAGCATAAGCGGCCGAGCTTAGCCGCCCCGCAATAGATGTTATACGAGGTCCCCATTGTAATTTCTCCTCTAGCGTGATTCCTAGGAAAACTGTCTGATTAATAAATTCTAGTTTTTGGCCATTCAATATGAGTTCAAATTCGCTACTTCTAACATTCGGTAATGTAAACCGAATGCATTTGGTTTTTTTTCATTAAGTACTAAATTATTTACCGTAAACCAATCTTGGACCTGAAGAAGAATAGAGTTATTCACGACGTCAAGATTTTGTGACCGTCGGTCTATTTTAAAGATCAATGAAGTGTCATCTGCAAATAACACCATCTTCGGTTGATTTTGAAGTAATTGGGGTAAATCATTAATGTAAGCTAAAAAGAGGAATGGACCCAATATCAAACCTTGAGGAACGCCCATTGTCATTTCAGACCCCAATGAGTTTACGCCGTTTACTTGAACTTTCACCGTTCTATTTTTTTTTTATGAGGATGGGAAATCATCAAATGATCCCCCCGCTCTGGGTGGAGCGGAAGGGAGTGTCAGACTCTTACTGACTAAAACCCACCCGTGTTCCTCCCTTAGCCCTTTATGTTCCGAGCCAACGGTAACCCTTTCGGACAATCCCGCTGACCCGGCAGGCTTCGGCCCTGACGGGCCCCTCTGAATGATGCTGAAATCTCTTTGAGGCGCGCGTGGAACACGTACGCGCTGTCCGGCACGGGCCTGGTCCTGATCGGACGGTGAGCTACGCATTGCTCACCGCCGGCAGGCCCGCGCCTACGGTGGCCGGAAACGTCGCGCGGCTCCCGACGCCCGGAGCATCTCCCGCGGCGGCTGGGACGGGAGGCTCTCTCCCCACCTTTCTATCTTTCAGGTATGATCTTAGCAAATCAAGTGCTGTTTTTCTAATTCCATAGTGCTCCAGTTTCATCAGAAGTGTCTCATGGTTTACACAATCGAACGCCTTAGAGAGGTCGCAAAAGATTCCAATGGCATCTTGTGCTTCTTCCCAGGCGTTAATAATGTTCTTTATTAAGGTAACACCGGCGTCAGTAGTGCAACGCCCTTTGGTGAAACCGTACTGGTGTTCATGAAAGATGGAATTTTTATTAAAGTGACGTAACATTTGATTGAGCATCAACTATTCAAAAACCTATACTGAGAACTGGCAAAATTGGCACAGGTCTATAATAGTTGGGTTCTTTACTATCACCGGATTTGAACAAAGGTACTACTTTACTGTTTCATAAGATCCGGAAAGACTCCTTGTGTCCAAACGATTATAAGATGATGGGTGCTTACCACTATGACGTATGCACCTACCTAGCTATCGTTCGTATTTATATATTACAGTCCACACATTGTATGATTTTTTAGTGTCAATATACAGAGCCTACGAGCAAGACGTTGTTTCTGTTCAATACCAACCCCGTCGAACAAATAAGAACCTTAAACGCCTAAACATATGGTCCTTCGAGCCGGATTGAGTTACGTACGATCGAGCATAGCCGCGCGCCGCGAGAACAAAAACAAAACGCATTCCTTAGATAAGGATTCGTCAGGTGACCGGCTACTTACACATAATGACACCATTTTGTAACAAAAACGAGTTATAAAGTATTACGGGACTTATTCAGTGAACAAAGAAAACTATTAGTTATTTGCGAGTTATTTACTTACACGACGTTACATAAGTGAGCAAAAGACTTGAACAATTAGTGCTATCCGAGACTAAAATAACTATTACAGTGAGTGTGTTGAGGTTATTAAAACAGTGACGCGTCTTACAATACAAATACAATGAAGGAGTTAGTAAAAGTGCAAGAACATTTGATGAACAATTTGGAGAAAGCCGAACGAAATTATAGGAAAACGCCCAAAGAAAGAATAAAACGACCTTATTTAGAAACACGATTGGAGGTACTTGAACAACAATATACAGAATTCAAAGAGGGACATAAGGCTATAATTTCTGCAGCGTCGAAAGATAAAAAGGAGCCATATTTCACCGAGGACTATTATGAACAGTTTGAGGAAATGTACGTGCAGTATAAACCTAGTTTAAGTGAAGCGTTGGAGCCATTTTTGACACAATCAATTTCTCAATCGCCAATGGCTTTAACATCTACCGCTAGTAAGAATGAGAACAATGTTAAGCTACCACGTATCACGCTACCTACATTCGGAGGTAAATACGAAGAATGGCAAACGTTTTATGATATGTTTTCGTCACTTATTCACAACAACAAAGCCATAACGTCTGTTCAAAAATTACATTATTTAAAAAGTAATTTGTCGGGTGAAGCGATGAATCTTTTAAGAAACTTTGCAACTACTGAAGCAAATTATGAGGAGGCGTGGAAATTACTAGTTAAAAGGTATAATAACAAGCGTTACAACTGCAATGCTATTATGAATAACCTGATTGGCCTTAAGAAAATACACAACGAGTCGGCTAATTCAATAAAACATTTACTAGACACCACATCGACTTGTTTGAAGTCTCTGCAGAGTATAGGCATTAATACAGATAACTGGGATGAAATAATTGTTTATTTAACAGTTGCAAAGTTGGATGCGGAATCAATAAAACAGTGGGAACAGTACCTTAATACTTTGTCTAGTGATGGATTGCCCACTTGGTCGCAGTTGAAAGACTATTTAGAGTGCAGATTCAGATCCATAGAAATGATTGATTCCACAACTCAACGCTCAATACAGACAGTGAAGCCAGCACAGAAACCAAAAACATTCCATACGTCAGTTGAAAACAAACCAAAGTCCAACGATGTTGAGTGTGCAATGTGTCACGAGAGCCATTATATTTACCATTGCAAAAGTTTTGGACTTATGACTCCTAAAGCAAGACAAGAGTTTGTGCAAAATAATAAATTATGTTTCAACTGCCTGTCACCGACACATCCCGTCATCAAGTGTCGTCAACCGATGAGCTGCAAGAAATGTGGTAGAAGACACCACACATTGCTACACTTCGAGAGAGAGAAAACCGAGATAACCAAACAAGCAAGTGAGGTAACAATGTCACCGAGTGAACACGAGAATGCGAGCACACCACGAGGTGACACCCACATTACAACTACATTTACTAGGGAGGAGTTGCAGCCTGCCAGGGTACTCCTTGCAACGGCTCGAGTTAAGGTATTTAATTCACAAGGTTGTAAACAATATATTCGAGCTTTGATAGATCAAGGTTCACAAGCCTCGTTAGTTACCGAGGCTACGGTTCAGTTACTTGGGTTAAAACGTATACCAGTAAATGGTTTTGTGTCAGGGCTGGGTGATGGTCATGCGAGAATAAAACACAGAGTTTCACTTAAATTGGAATCACACCATAATCCAGCAAATTATATTGAAGTTAACGCTTATGTAATGCATTCTTTGACGTCCATGCTTCCCACAGCCAATCTAAAGACTCATGAGTGGGTTGAAATTAATAGTCTGCCTTTAGCAGACCCCACCTATGCAACACCAGGTAAGATTGATATACTGCTAGGCGCAGAAGTGTATGGAAATATATTGCTTGAAGGTATGGTTAAGCAATCTCAGGGTGGTTTAATTGCACAAAACACACTTTTAGGTTGGATTATTTCAGGTCAAGTGTCAAGAGAACCCCATTCGTCGGTAGGAAGAAATCTGACTAGCATGCATGTACATTTAGAGGAGACTGATATACTTAAGTCATTTTGGGAAATGGAGAATGAACCTAATTCAATACGAAAGGAGATGACTGAAAACGAAAAGGTATGTGAAGACTTATTTGACCACAGTTAGAGATGATACTGGAAGATTTATCGTTAGGTTACCTTTTGCGACTAATGATCCTAAGTGTCAGTACGGTCAGTCAAAACAGAGAGCTATCAAAATGTTAGAGAGTTTAGAGAGAAGGTTATCACGCGATCCCCAGTTGAGAATAGAGTATAATAAGGTATTTGAGGAATATTTAAGTCTAAACCACATGATGGAAGTAAATGAGCAAGCGAGAGAGAATCCACGAGCGGTCTATCTTCCTCATCATGCTGTGGTGAGGGAGGATAAGGACACTACAAAGGTTAGAGTCGTTTTCAACGCGTCAAGCAAGGGAAGTAATAACGTATCATTAAATGATGATCTTCTTGTGGGACCTAAGTTACAACAAGATCTTAGGCATATACTAATGAGATGGAGAAACCACAAGATAGGGCTAGTAGCAGACATTACAAAATTCTATAGAATGGTCAGAGTAGCTGATCAAGATACTGATTTTCAGAGAATTGTATGGAGATTTAATCCATCTGAAGAAATACGACATTTTAGGCTTGTGCGGCTAACGTTTGGTACGGCATGCGCGCCATACCTAGCTGTTAAGTCTCTACAAAGACTAGCAGAGTTGGAGAAGCATAAATTCCCGTTAGCAGCAAAAATAACTAAACTAGACTATTATATGGATGATTTGATGTCAGGCGCTGAAACAATAACTGAAGCATTACAAATTTATTATGAGATGAACGAGCTTATGAAATTGGGTGGATTTGAACTCCAAAAGTGGAACAGCAACAGTGAAAACTTTATGAATCATATAGGCAAGAGTGGAGAACAATATAGTGACCAAAATACACCAATTAAGGTAAATGATTCAATTAAAGTACTTGGAGTAAGTTGGTGTCGGAAATCTGATCATTTTGAATATGTGCTCAACTTACCTGACGCCACAGAGGAGCCGGTTACTAAACGGCAAAATTAAATACTGTCTGTTATAGCACGATTATATGATCCGTTAGGCTGGATTGCGCCCGTGGTAGTTGTTGCCAAAATCTTTATACAGAGACTTTGGAAATCAGGTCTTGAGTGGGATGACGCCTTAACGGAGGATCTGCTGAAGCAGTGGTTAACATACAGTATGTTAACTAACAGAGGGCGTTCCCGTTAACCCGCAATAGTATAGCATCCATACATGCTAAAAAAAAATATTACCATTCGAAAATAAAATGTTTTTATTTTTTTTTATATTAAAATATTCACTAAAAATTTTAAATTGATACGTTAAAGAAACACTCTGTACACGCGTACTTGAAGGACAGCAATGTCGGAATTTATTTAATTAAATAAATTAGAATTAATTAAATAAATAGAGTATCAATTTACGATTTTTAGTGAATATTTTAATATAAAAAAAAATAAAAACATTTTATTTTCGAATGGTAATATTTTTTTTAGCATGTATGGATGCTATACTATTGCGGGTTAACGGGAACGCCCTCTGTTAGTTAACATACTGTATAAAAATCGTTTAATTGATTTAAAAGAGCTCACAATACCAAGATGGTTAAACGTAACGCGAGCCTCTAAAAAGGAACTGCATGTGTTTTCCGATGCATCACAAGCAGCCTACGCAGCGGCAGTTTACGTACGAGTCATTGATGAGTCCTATAATGTACATGTACATTTGGTCACTGCAAAAACCAAAGTTGCACCAATTGAGAAGGAAATTACGATTCCACGGTTAGAGTTGTGTGGGGCAACTTTGGCTGCTAAACTGATTTATGAGGTGTCACAGGTAATGGAGATACCTAAGAAAGATTTATATGGATGGACAGACTCCACTGTTGTTTTGGCTCAAAGGAGGCTCAAGTAGATGGGCAACATTCGTTAGTAATAGGGTGTCCACAATTTTAAATATTTTAGATTATGAACAGTGGGGACATGTCTCCACTGATGCAAACCCCGCTGATTGTGCATCACGAGGCTTACAACCACGAGAATTAAAAACCCACCCACTGTGGTGGAAAGGACCTCAATGGCTGGCAGAGAAAAATATACAAAAGGTCAACACAGAGGTCATAGATACACATGAAGAGGAGAAAATCGAGTCTTTATTTGTTTCATCTAATATTCATGAGTTATGCGTTTGGTTGAGATTTTCATCATTAACGAGATTATTAAAAGTTGTATCATACTGTAGGAGAATTTTGACGTTGAAATTACCTAAAAGTGAACGTCCGAATTTACCTAAATTTATTACCGCAGACGAATTAAATGATACTTTAATGGCATTGATTAAACTTATTCAAGAACGCGCGTTTTTAGACGAGATCAAACAGTTGAAGACTCGAGGATGTGTATCTAAAAAGAGCTCTTTACGAACTCTTTGTCCGTTTTTAGATAAAAAAGGGATATTAAGAGTCAGTGGCCGCATTACACATGCGGATGCGTGCAATGATACGAGACATCCGATAATTATGCCTGCTAAACATCATGTTACCAAGCTAATAATTATCGATGCTCATCTCAAAACATTACATGGAGGTCCACAGGTTATGTTGAATCTCTTGAGAACAAAATATTGGATACTAAGAGCAAAGGAACGTGTCAAGAAATGTTTTAGAGAGTGCGTCGTTTGTATAAGATACTCCACGAAGAAGTCGGTACCGTTAATGGGTTCGCTTCCAGAGGCAAGAGTAAAACCCAGTAAACCATTTAAGTCTGCTGGCGTAGATTATTGCGGTCCGGTGAATATTCGGTTCTCACCCGGTAGCGGTTCTAAGTCATACAAGGGCTATATATGCCTTTTTGTCTGTATGGTGTAGGGCTTTCAATACCGGTATTCCGGGATCCCGTAATACCGTGATCACGGATTTTATTTTGCCCTTTTACAATACCGGTATTGACGCCCCAATACCGTGATTACGGTATTACAAACATTAGATCTGAAAATTATGTGATCTTATTCTCACACTTGTTTTCTTCAGCGGAAGCGTCCCGCTGTTATCTCAAGCTCACCCTCCCGCACCCCGCCTGAGACAATGCCCGAAATCGAGCTGTATTTATGTGTCGATTTCGTTATTGTCACTATTGTCAGTCAGTTTCGCAAAGGCGACGGGATAACGCGTCTATAATTACTTTTACATTTTTTTACGGTTTTTCAGAAATTGTTATTAACGCTTGATTTATTTTGTTACTTGTTTAGTTTTAGATTTTGATTGTTTTTTATTACATAATTATTAATAATGTTACTAAAATGATTGCTAGCTACTTAGCTAGTTAAGCTATACTTAACTTACTTGCATTTCTACAAATAATGATACCTATGTTGATTTTTACATGAGACATGATGACATTTAGGTAATAATAAGAAATATTTTTTTTTTATATTGTGCAAACAAAGTCTATGTGAAATGCCTTCCTGCAAAAAGAGTAGATTCAGTTATGTTCCTAATTCATAGTCCTACCTAAATAATCAACCAATACCAAATTATTATAAAAGAATTAAGAAAGCTATGTATAACGTATTTATTTTAGTATTTTCAATAAAATAATAAGAACAATACCGATTTGAAAATACAAAAAGGTGTATTTTATTGGTTTTATTAATGTCCTAATTGAACTTGCGTTCAATACCGGACAACCGGTATTGATACCGGGATCACGGTATTGACTTTTCCAATACCGGTATTGATACCGGTATTGAAAAAATCCGGTATTTGAAAGCCCTAGTATGGTGACAAGAGCGATACATTTAGAGGCTGTTACGGACTTGACTGCTAAGGGCTTTATCGCGGCGTTCAAGCGTTTTACTGCGAGGCGAGGCCACTGTCAAAACCTATATAGTGATAACGGCACCAATTTCGTTGGCGCTGACAAACAAATGAGAGAAATGTTCAACAGTGCCAAGTCGGCCCTTCCAAAGGAAATAGCGGAGTTACTTACGTTAGAGCGAACAACGTGGCACTTTATACCACCTCACGCCCCAAATTTTGGTGGGTTGTGGGAAGCTGGAGTCCGTAGTACCAAGACACATCTACGTAAGGTAGTCGGTAATGCTACACTTACTTATGAGGAAATGGCAACAGTTCTAGCACAAGTGGAAGCGTGCTTAAATTCACGACCTATAACTTTACTAAGTGACAATCTCAATGACCCACTACCCTTGACACCAGGTCATTTTTTGGTAGGTGAGCCGTTAATTAATATAACCGATGAGGATTATTCTAAATCCAATGTAGTAGGTTTAGACAGATGGAGATTTACTCAAAAAATTGTAAACGACTTTTGGAATAGATGGTCAAAAGAGTATCTAGTAAGTCTTAGCCAGAGGTGTAAGTGGAATTCTAAGGGTACTGAACCAGAAATTGGTGATATTGTCATCTTAAAATAGGATAACGTTCCTCCAGCTAAGTGGATTCTTGGTAAAATTATACAAAAACATCCGGGTCATGACAACATAACCCGTGTCGTGACAGTCAAATGTAAAACAGGAGAATACAAGCGCCCACTTAGTAAGATTTGCGTTATAACCAAGTAAAATATTTACATACTTGTATTATTTTAAGTTATTTTTCACTTTTCGTTATTTTTATTTTTTTTGTTGAGTTACACAAACTGAGTAATTTGTATCATGATTTTGCTTTTAAGAATTTAGTTTTGTTTGTTGAACTCACCATTTAGACGTAATTTTGTGTAGATTCTGTCTAAGTGATTTCTAAGATTGTGTTATATATACTAACCTTGATTGTAAGGATCCTAGTGACTAAAGAACGATGTTCTTTGGTGGGCGGAATGTCCAAACGATTATAAGATGATGGGTGCTTACCACTATGACGTATGCACCTACCTAGCTATCGTTCGTATTTATATATTACAGTCCACACATTGTATGATTTTTTAGTGTCAATATACAGAGCCTACGAGCAAGACGTTGTTTCTGTTCAATACCAACCCCGTCGAACAAATAAGAACCTTAAACGCCTAAACACCTTGGTCATCACTGTTGTTAAATATGGAAGCTAAATAGGGCGCAATGGTTTCGATGAAAGATCTACATACTTTTACAGACATTCCCCAGAGATCTTCTGTTGATTTAATGTTAAGATTGCGCCCTCGCCTCGCCTCTCCAGCCGAGCAAAAAGAAAAAAAATCAGAAAGAACGCTAAGCAAAAACGAAGTAATAGCGCGGGCAGGCGATGCGATGCGACGGGGTGGGTCGGAGTCGGAGTAACAAGAAATTTCACGCGGACGAAGTGGCGAGCAGAAGCTAGTTTTATATAAAAATCGATCTAAAACTTGATTGATTGAGAGATGCTTGTGATTTATAAACAAAATGACTAACTTATAGTAAACTGGTAGCGCCCCGCGGTTTTACCCGTATAAGTGTCGATCCCGTGGGAATATCGATAAAAACTATCCTATGTCCTTTCCCGAGATTCAAACTATCTCTATACCAAATTTCATCTAAATCGGTTCAGCGGTTTAAGCGTGAAGAAGTAACAGACAGACAGACACACTTTCACTTTTGCATTTATAATATTACTAGCTTCTGCCCGCGACTTCGTCCGCGTGAAATTTCACCCTCCCGTCATTCACCCTATTAGGGGTGGAATTTCTAAAAACCCTGTCTTAGTGGATACCTACTCTTCACAAAGAACACACCCTCCAAATTTCATGTCTCTAGGATCAGTGGTTTAGGCTGTGCGCTGATATATCAGACGTTTCACCCGCGGTAATTTCAGGAACTAACCTACTAAAAACTTTATTACAAAAAAAAAAAAAAACAACCGACTTCCAAAAAAATACAAAATGAAAATTTCGAAAGTCGGTGTCAAAAAACGAAAATACAGAACCAACGACACCGACTTCCGAAATTAAAGTTATTTTTCACTTTGTAGTATTTTTTTGGAAGTCGGTTGTTTTTTTTTTTTGTTAAAACGTTTTTATTTTTTACTTTTTAGTTGTGTTGTACCTGCCTACCCCAAACAAATTCATATAACACTACTTGGTATGTGAATATCAGTGACAGTAAGCTATTGAACACATCTGCCTACCCCTTTAAAAGGTACAGGCGTAATGTTATGTTGTGTGATTGCGTAAACAATGCATACATATGCTATAGCAGCAATCGCGGTTGATTTGCTGGCATTTATTGAAGAGTTTCGTTGTCTGTCTCCGAAACTCATCATCAGATCTTTATGAAATTTAAATGGGACCATTCCGGAATAAAGATATTTCGAACAAAAAAAAATTTTGCAAATCTATATATGAGGGAGTTATGCCCGAATATACATAAAAAATAGAAACATCCGAATTGAGAACATCCTCCTTTTTTGAAGTCGGTTAAAAATATATTCCATTACTTTAAGAGTAGGTATTACTTAAGATTATTACTTATTCATGTAAACTATGCAACTATATTGCTTGTAAACTATGCAACTCCTAAGATATTCATTGAAATCAAATGATGTCAAGGGCAATTTTATTCAAAATTAAATACTTGTAATGAATAACGTATTTATTTTGATAAGGATTAATAACATGTTTATAAAAAACCTTCGCAAATAATGCATTAGTTTAGAAGAAATTTGATTACCATAAAAAAGGTTATAGTGAGTAAACCTTAAAAGATAGACATATGCTGTCGCGGACTTTTTTTTAGAACTTTTAAAGGGAAACAATTCCGTCATACATGATTTTTGCGTAACTTTAACCGTTTACGCAGCGTACGCAACGAAAGCTCTCAAAAGGAATATTTTTTCCCCGTTTTTGCATCATTTTTCATTGATGCTCCGCTCCTATTGGTCGTAGCGTGATGTTATATAGCCTATAGCCTTCCTCGATAAATGGACTATCCAACACAAAAATATTTTTTTAATTCGAACCAGTAGTTCCTGAGATTAGCGCGTTCAACCAAACAAACAAACAAACTCTTCAGCTTTATTATATAAGTATAGATTATGGGTATGATATTTCTTTTTCCGCAGGTGCACAAGGAGAACGCGCCCGAGTGCCTCACCATGGTGCACTACACGGAGCTTGCCGACAAGGGACTCATCCTCATGCGCGGTGAATTCGACAAGGTAACACTTTAATCATAATCATTTATTCATTTGCACATATGGGTACAAAAGAAAAGGTCTCATATAATAATAGTGTCCATTAGCCATATCCTACTATAAGGCATGTAAATTTACAAATACGCAGGTATCTACGAAACTAGAATTTAAAAATAAAAGACATTATTTAAAATATCATATGGAGTAACATTATATAAGTTTATCCTGTAAATATTCAGTGACAAAGTAATATGCTTATGGCCAAGAAGGAGGATAATGATTTTTGAGTGTATGTGTGTGTCTTCTGTCCTTTAGCAGTTCTGTAGCCTAAGCGGCTTTAGATTTAAAAAATGGTATGTGGCTGTGTCATGGACACGGCCGTGTGTTGTACGGGGTTCTGCTCGGCCGCATTCTTTTTTCTACGTTCCCGACACTGCTTGACCCGCTCGGCCGCATTCATTCTTTTACGTTTCCGGCACTGCTTGACTAGGTCATATGGTGTTTTATTGGAACCATATACGATCTATGTATCTATATTTGGCTTTTTGACCCGTATAGGCCGACCTTATATATTTTTGATATTATTTTTGTTTTTATTTTAACACATTATATTCACTGTCACTATTTTACACTAATGTTTTGTATACAATCGTTAGATTTTATTTTAGACGAGCGCTGACGATTGAAACTTAAAATAACGTCGTAGCTTTTCCGAGTCAAAAGTGTATAACTTTTGACTAGGAAAAGCTACGACGTTAGTAAGTTTAAATCTCGATACCGAGCAAAATTACCTCAAAATGGCGGCGCTTTCCCCTCAACCGCGTGCGATGCATCACAGTCCTCACTCAGCGTAATGAATTCTTTGATCCTTTAGCTATACAATGGTGTATTTGAATTTAGGATGGAGATGATAGATATGAAGCTGCAACACCAAATTGTATCCCCCGATTTTGTTATCATTGGTTTTTTTGACTTGCCTCCCACTATGGACGCAATTTTGTATTCACGTCAAAAGTAAGCTGTCCTTAGATTCGTCTTGATTCCCTGAATGGTTTTATAGATTTTGAAAAAATACGAATATAGCGGGCGCTATTAAGTGTCAGTGGCGTGCATAGGTTTTCAGAATAGGTCGGCAGGCACTAGGCCGGGTCTAGTCTACGTAGACGCGGTCACTAATTAGAAACATAAAACAAAAGTACCTATCTATTTTGAATGTTCAACTTATTTTCATACCCACTATGTTCCTTCTACGAATTTTAACTGCAAAAAATCTTCATCGGTCGGATGAAAGGAAACTATTTTTTACCAACACAGGTATCTTAAATAAATGAATGATAAGCTAATGACACATTATAGAATGTAATGTGGCACACAAACATGCAATTTGATGGAAATCTGTAGTGGCTTTGAAAAAAGCCGTTTTTGTGCTATTGTTTTATATGGTCTCACTCACTTTATTACACTACATTTTCGTTAGGTAAATACGCACTTTAAATAAAACGTAATTGATTTACTGGGTATAAAAAAAACGTGTGTGTTCGGGGACCCCCGGCAGGAACGAAGTTCGAAATGAAAATCCAAGATGGCGGCTTTAAAACTTTGAAAATGACAAAATTTTAAAATTGTCGCAGCCGCCATCTTGGATTTTCGTTTTGACCTCTCTATCGACTTCAACACCATTGAAAACCATAAAAACGACCCCCTAAATGAAAAATAAAAACAAATTGCAGCCGCCATCTTGGATTTTTATTTGATCTCACTATCGGCTTCAGCACCCTTGAAAATCATAAAGCGACACAAATGAAGGAAAATTTAAAAAAAATACAGCCGCCATCTTGGATTTTCATTTTAACTATATTATCGGCTCCAGCACCCTCGAAAACCATGAAAACGACACCCATGACGAAAACTGAAAATTTTCGCAGCCGCCCTCTTGGATTTTCATTTTGTCCGCACAATTGGCTTCAGCACCCTCGAAAACCATAAAACCACACCCATGACGAAAAATTTGAATATTTGCGCAGCCGCCATCTTGGATTTCCATTTTTACCTCACTGTCGGCGACCTCATTATCTATCCCTTTCTTTCTTCGCACGGCCAAATTACGAAGTATTATTTTAAACATTCATATTCGGTTGGTTATTTGAGTAGGCATGCCTACTTAAGGGTGATAAATTGCGAAGATCGAACGTCATAGTATTACGCGTGAGACGTACGTATTTTTAATTTTGTCTTGTATTTTCTATTCTCTAGTGTGTTCTCTAGTGTCTACGCAATGAATTTCCAATTAGAGAATTGATTCCGGAAGGTTTATGTGTATAATAAATTAATATTAAACTTAGCATATGCAGCCAAGAACGTTCCCACTGACGGGACACAGTGACACAGGCCTCCTGTCTGGTAGAGGGAATAAGCTAAAATCAATTGCGTGGGCCCAGTGCGCAGTTAGCGGATGTCACATGTCTTCGAATTTTTGGTTCTAGGACATATAAAAAATCTCGCATGTTTTGTCCAGTCGTAAAAACCATGTGAAGCAGGAGCTGATCGCTAGGAATTATAATGATCGAATGTTACACTAAGTTGGATTTTTGTTTTTACAGAATGTACTGGATGGTCAAGAGGCTCGATGTCTAGCAAATCAATTTCAGATGTACTACGGTGGAAAAGATGCTACAAAGTTGCAACTGCTTAAAACATTCACAAAGAACCCTAATATATTCAAACACATGGACCTGATAGCACAGTTAGAAAACATAGTTTTATAATATAATGATCTACTTACTATGTATGACTGTATGTACGAAGTACATAAATAAAAGACAAAGTACAGATTTTGTTTGAATTCATAATTTTAATATTGATGGCCACTCTGAAGTTTAGTGCTGACAGAGGCCCACCAACACTGGAGCCCTGCAGATCTACATAAAATACACACGCTGTACACCTGAGGTCCGGAGAGGCAGAACTACAATAGCGAGGTCGTAGGAAGTATCAATTCAGTCTGTGAGGATAGTAGGTGTAATCAGGTGTGTCATTTACGATAACATTCAACGGAGAGTTCGGCGATGTTGCTGGTAAAGATGGAGCTAGTAGAGGCGAGTGAGGGATACTAGATCCTTCATCAATGGTTACTCTTAAACTGGATGGCCGATGGAACAGGCTCTGCTGTTGTACCTGTCCTAGCCTGATGTAGTCCATTGGATTATGAACAATCATCTCACTAGGAAGGGTATAATCTTTTTTATTTGTGGTGTTCCCTTTTTTGAATTTCAACACATTTTCTTCACATTCTTGATAACAGCTATCTATAAAAAGATTTTGTAAAAAAACCTTTGTTCTCTTCATAACATCCTCTTCTATGAATGTGACATTCCGTTTCAAATATGCGGGGAGTTTGGACATAAACTCTTCGTACAAATTGTAACCGAAATCATCGTGAAGACTTTGGTGAGATGATGTAAGAGTTGAAACCGATTGCGCTCCTATACTGTCCGGAGATTTATCGGTTACTTCGGCTGAATCCATAGTGGTAAACATATCAAAATTGCTAGATAACTTCTCTTCTTGATGACACATGTTTTTGACATCGGATTCTTTGAAAGTAATTGATTCTTTTAGAGCGCTTTTATTAGAAAACTTAAAATTTTCGTTCTTCAAATACTCAATGCTATTATCAAAAGTATCAATTAATTCGGACATCCTTACATTGGTTGAACTCAATGTACTTATGGCTTTAGTACCCTTTACCAATTCTTTCAAATTCAAGTTTGATTTTTCTTTCAAATCTGCCAACGCAGGTCTTGTTATTGTTTCGGATCGAACAGCTTTTGGAAACATTCTCAATGTTAGCCGACCATTTGTTACAAAGCATTTATTTGCAGTATTATATTGCGAAAAATGATCACAAACTTTACCGCTGTCTTTCTCAAACAAAATTTGTCCCGTACGACGTGATCTTTTTCTTATTTCGTCTAGGCATTTACGTGTTTTCCGCTTTTTGCGTTTAGTCGTATTTGGCAACGATTCCATCGCGAACTGCAAAAAGTAGCCAGGTATCTACCTACTTTATAAAAAGAAAAGCCAATCAAATTAATGTAATCCAGGTGTTTCCCAAGCTCCAGCAAGTGCTTATAAGGAAAAATGGTTTGGTCCACTAGGTATTTAAAAAATATATTTTACTGAAACCACATTGTATAATTACTTGTTAATAAAAATAATTACTGTCACCATAAAAATACTTATTAATGAGATAAATACAGATTTTTGCGTTTTCGACTTTAACATTTTCAGGAGAAAACGAAATTAAATAAACGTACCTACCGTGGCACCTCTATGCAAGTTGTCAGTTTGTCATCAAAAAGTTTTAAGAAAAAAGTTCGAAATTCAATTGCTTTCACCCTTCCAACGTGTACATTGTATGATGCAGGTCAGTGGTGTACCTACATAATCCTATATTCAGATGGCTCCTAGTAGCGTAGCTAGTCCCCTGTACTAAACTAATTTTGGCCCCTTTTACACAATTGCGGCGAAGCTCAGAAGAGGCTGCTTAGGGTTCCGCAGTAAAACAAGTACCTAACCCTTATAGTTTCGCCAAGTCCGTCAATCCGTCTGTCAGTCCGCGGTTTAATCTTGGTAGGTACTTTAAAAAGCTGTAATTTGGCCACTGACCTGTATTGTACTACATTGTTTAATAGAGATGAGTGAATTTGGCTAAAATATGACAAGAGATTTTTTGGGGTAGGTACCCTTACTGCAGGTAAAGCGGGGTGATTGTTTAAAATCGTCTTTTCCTTGGATGTCGATAAAAACATTTTTTTAAATATGTACATACCTATTGGGAGTATTTTGTAAACATTTTTCGATTTTTTAGCCACATTTACCATGCTAAACCGTTGTTTTGTGAAACTGAAAAGTATTCACGATAGTAATAAGTAGATGTATGCATGGAGGTATACAGGGTTATTGGTAAAGCATTAACAACCTCTAAAGGCTACGCCGACCGTGTAGTGGCGACCTCATCGTTTGTTTGGTTATTTCTTTTATTTTAGAATGAAAATGCAGAAAATAAGCACGTTAAGTTGTGCTCCACAAGATTATACGTTATTATTATTCTAAACGGTAGTTTTACATTGTTTAGTTTTATTATAATCACTATAACGGATAATAGTTGTCACCATTTTCCGTTAAAACAAACGACGAGGGCGCCACTGCGCGGTCGGCGTTTGGTCGGCACCCTCAAGGCGAAAGCGCCAGGGTAGCCCGCGAAATTCAATGTTTTTTTTAGGTTTTTTGCAATTTACTGGTCAGTATTAAGTTGTACGTTTATTAATATATGATTCGCGGCCGTAACAAATATGTATTTACAGAATTATAATCATTAAAGTCATCAACACAACTCTCTAAGACCACGTAACCCCAAAGAATAACAGCTGTTTCATGAAATCGTCACCCCTGGACGCCAAAAACGTTTAAAATCATGCCAGGAAGTCCATGCATACAGTGGTGGAAAAATCATGATATGGGCGGGTATAGACGGAAGAACCGAACTGAAAAACGTTAAAAAACCTTTTATTTTATCTTTCTAACACATTTTAATATCAAGATTAATAAGTAAGGTAAATTTTATTTATTATTTATTTATTTAAAATAGTTTAAAACCAATTACAGATTAAAGACACATTTTGTATAAACACAAAATTTTGCAAATCTGTTTATATATGTATAAGGGAGTTATGCCCAAAAATACATAAAAAAAATATATAATATACACATCCAAATTGAGAACCTCCTCCTTTTTTGAAGTCGGTTAAACAAATAAAAAACCCGAGTGCGGTTTACCGCAAACTTAATTTTAAATTATTATATACGCCCATTTTAAAGTAAATAATCGTTGGAAGCAGGCGGGACCCATACCATTTTTATTATATTTTCAAATTCAAATGGATCCCGCCTGCTTCCAACTTTTATTTTATTTAAAATGGGCTTGTTTTTAGCTTTTCTGTTTTTTTTTAACTAAGTTTTTTACCGCAGTCGGGCGTTTCTTTTTAATTTTTTTTATTTCCAGCTTTTAGTTTACAAATGTGAAAGATTTCGCAGAGGATTTAGTTCTTGGTATGTACACTCGAAATATTTTGACGAGAGCTGACGATTGAAACTTAAATGAACGTCGTAGGCTCGTAGCTTTTCCGAGTTAAAAGTTATACCAAGTGGAAATCTCGATACGCAGCAAAATTACCTCAAAATGGCGGCGCTTCCCTATCCAACGCGCGCGATGCGTCACAGTCCTCACTTGGCGTAATGAATTCTTTAATTTTTTTTTTTTTTTAAACTTTGCCCCACACTAGGAATTACTCCTGTATCGTGGGTGCGTTTACAAAAATTTAAATTCACAAACACAAACAGCCAGACCCGGAACAACTACCTGTAGGCAATACAAATATTTGTTCCGTGCGGGAATCGAACCCGCGACACGCAGCGCAGCAGTCGATCGCTCAGCCACTGCGCCAACCGTGTCGTCAAATTTCAATCCTCTAGCTATCCAATGGTGTAATTGAATTTAGAAAGTGGATGATAGATATGCAGCTGCAACACCAAACTGTATCCCCCGATTTTGTTATCATTAGTTTTTTTGACTTGCCTCCCACTATGAGTAATTTTAAAGACGTATTCACGTCAAAAGTCCGCATTTAGATGTTTATCAAACAGACATAGGCGGCCATTAAGGGGGAAGCGCTTTTTTTTTTGTGGATGGGAAATCATCAAATGACTCCTCCCGCTCTGGGTGGAGCGGAAGGGAGTGTCAGACTCTTACTGACTAAAACCCACCCGTGTTCCTTCCTTCGCCCTTTATGTTCCGGGCCAGCGGTAACCCTTTCGGACAATCCCGCTGATCCGGCAGGCTTCGGCGCTTGCGGGCCCCTTCCCTTGATGCTGACATCTCTTTGAGGCGCGCGTGGAACACGTACGCGCCGCCCGGCACGGGCCTGGTCCTGATCGGACGGTGAGCTACCCATTACTCTCCGCCCGCAGGCCCGCGCCTCAGGTGGCCGGGAGTCGTCGCGCGGCTCCCGACGCCCGGAGCGTCTCCCGCGGCGGCTGGGAAGGGAGGCTCTCTCCCTCAGCCGTCCCGCCGCCTCCTTCGCTAGCATGACTGCTTCGCAGAAGGAGGCGACTGCCCCCCACTCCCTCTCGCCCCGGACCATGGCTTGAACCAGGCCCGGACGCGAGAGGTCGCTGCCGCTGCCGATCGCCTCTACGAGGACACGGCGGTGCTCCGCCCAAGCGGGGCAGACCTCCACTGTATGCTCCACCGTGTCCTCTGGGCGATCCTGGCAATGGTGACACCCGGGCGTTTCCTCCCGCCTGATTATGTGCAGGAACCTCCCGAAACTTCCATGTCCGGTGAGGACCTGCGTCAGGCGGTAGGTGAGGGCGCCGTGACGCCTCTCTAGCCACTCCTCAAAGAGGGGTCTTACCGCCGCTATCGTGGCGTGCCCTGCGATGGGTTGCGACAGTCGCTCTTTCCATGCCGCCATGAGATCGCGCCGGAGGTCCGTCCGCTCCGCCGCGATTTGCTGCGGAAGCGGAGTTTCCCCCCGGCATAGTGCCTCCGCGCGCCACTCATACAGGCGCGCGAGGACTATCGCCTCCAGATCCCATGGCGGCAGTCCGGCAAGGAGGCTTGCCGCCTCGCCCGAGATCGTGCGGTACCCTCGGATCAGCCTAACGGCTACCACCTTCTGGGGCGCGTTCAGATAATGGGCGGCTCGCCGCCGCAGTGAACGCGCCCACACCGGGCCCCGTATAGGGCCATGGACCGCACGACCCCCGCGTAAAGCCTCCGGCAGGAGGCGTTTGGCCCCCTCAGGTTGGGCAGGAGCCGCTTGAAGGCGGCCCCGGCTCGTTCCAGTTTGGGAGCCAAACGTCGGAAATGCTCGACGAAGTTCCACCGGCTGTCGAGGACGAGACCCAGGTATTTCATCGTCGTCTCGACGCCGATGTGAACCCCTTCTACCGTTAGTTGGGATCCCAATGGCGGCGCGTTCCGGGGCCCATGAAACGACATGGCCTCGGACTTGTGCAATGCCACCTCGAGACCCAACTGCCGGATCCTCTCCACGACTATCGCAACCCCGCGTGTCATCGCGTCGGCCGCCGCCTGATGCGACCTCCGCTGCGCCAGGACTAGCGTGTCGTCAGCGTAGCAAACCACACTGACGCCATCAGGGAGGTCGGCCCGCAGCACCCAGTCGTAACCGATGTCCCACAATAGCGGCCCCAGAACCGATCCCTGTGGGACACCGCACGACATCTCTCGCCGGTTCCACTCCCCATCGCGACCGGGGTAGATGACGGCTCTGTCCGTCAGATACGCCCCGACTACTCGACGGAGGTAGGTCGGCACCCGGTGATACCGGAGTGCCTCCCCAATGCGGCCCCAGGGCAGGGTGTTAAACGCGTTGGCGATGTCGAGTGACACCGCCACGACGACCCCACCCCGGGACACTGCGTCCCCCGTCGTGAGGGCTCTCACGCGCATGATGGCATCCACCGTCGAGCGCCCCTTGCGGAAGCCAAATTGGCTATCCGCAAGATCCGGCCCCGTCCTCACCAGGTGCCCGACGAGGCGGCCCGCAATTACTCTCTCAAAGAGCTTGCCAACCTCGTCGAGCAGCACGATGGGCCGGTATGCGGACGGAGAGTCCGCAGGGCGCCCTGGCTTCTGAATAAGGACCAGCTTCCCCGTCTTCCAACGGAGTGGAAAAGGGGGAAGCGCTAAGGTAGCCCGCGAAATTCAAATTTTCTTACGTTTTTTGCAATTTGCTGGTCAGTATTAAGTTATACGTTGATTAATATATGAATCGCGGCCGTAAGAAATATGTGTTTACACAATTATAATCTTTAAAGTCATCAACACAACTCTGTAAGACCACGTAAGTCCAAAGAATGATGATTTCATGAAACAGTTATTCTTTGGACGGTCTTAGAGAGTTGTGTTGATGACTTTAATGATTATAATTCTGTAAATACCTTCGATCAATAGTACTATTATTGATCGAAGGTAAATACATATTTGTTACGGCCGCGAATCATATATTAATCAACGTACAACTTAATACTGAACAGCAAATTGCAAAGAGCCTAAAAAAATTGAATTTCGCGGGCTACCCTGGCGCTTTCGCCTTAATACTCAATCTGATGTATGACTGACTGACTGTCGTCTGACGGACGCTTGGTAGTGTGTATACATGATCACACTTGATTGACTGACTGACGTCTAATATTTTAATTTTTGTCATCAATCATGCAGTCACTAAGTCATGACTGAGCGTGTATTTACGTTCATACTATTTTTTTATTATTATTTTGTGTCAGGGGTTTTTTTTAATTTAATTTTATTGTCATCGATAGTATGAAGTCCAGCGTACTTGTATAATACAGGTCAGTGCTCTCAGTGGATCGATAAAGTTCATCAAAGTATTTTTTTTATCGAAGGACATCCATCTCATCTCTAATATTAGTTCCACGGACCCTCACGTTGCTATCAGCGCCAAAATGGCGAAATTCAAATGTCTTTGATCAATTCCAGCGTACGTGTCAAAGACTGTACTTGTATAATACAGGTCAGTGGTGCGGACGATTAGGTGAGATTTTAAAATCGCCGGATAAGTGTACGGTCTAGCATATTGATATTGACTTACGGTATATGACAAAAAAACTCTGTTTACGTATTTTGCTATTACTACATTATAACATTTCCCAACTAAAAAAACTACAGAGTCTATGAATTATATGATTCTACCAGTCTACTTAGTTCACAGAATATATTTAGTCCATGGATAAAACGTCAAAAACTTAAACGAGTCCATATAGTTATCTGTGGTCCATAATATTAGAGACAGGCCTAAACGTTAAAACATAATAACACTGTTAAATGCTAATGCTAAAACTAATTAACACTTAAAATTAGCAGTTATATTTAGCAACTGTTAATTTAATCACAGACAGATTGCTAACTAAATTAATTCTCATTTCCTTCATACTTTTCACAGGCTTGAGACTGTCAGCTTTTTCTATTGGCGTATTTAAAACAGTCAAACAATAGAAATTTCACTCACAACACTCATCATCATTACCTACTACCTAGATAACAAAAACGTAAATATACTTCGTAACGAACATCAGTCTTCAGTTAGTTAAATCAACTAAATAACAATCTGTCTGACTTAACAATGAACATAAAATAAACAGTTCACAGTTACTAAATTGCTAAATGCTGTTAAATCAACTATATAGCAATCTGTCTAATTTAACAATGAACACAAAATTAACAGTACGCAGTTGCTAAATTGCTAAATGCTAAGTTGAAAACATTTCAATAGAGATTTGTTATGTGTTAATAGGCTAAAATAGTGTTTAGATATGAGATGTGACTGCTATATTTAACAGCTATTTTAAAGTGTTGAACCCATCTCTACATAATATCCATAACGTAAGTAACGCACAGAGTACACTATAATACTGGTACGTAACGAGTCATGACGGTGTGAGTCCTAGCTAGAGTGAAATTGGATGAATTTATTTGGAATGTGTCCTATCATATCATATAATAATTATTTAAATAGGTGCTCTGTGAACTGATGAGAGTATTGGTACATTGAGATTATTTTGTGCATTTTATGGAAAATGCAAGCAAGTGGTGACTGGAAAACGAATTTGTTGAATATATTTTTTCTAAATAAAATGTTTACAATAAAGAATTTAGAATAAAGTGTTGAGAACTAAATATTTATGTCAAGGTATGTCCTGGAGCTCGAATGACAAAATTTTAGTTTGCACTTAAATTTAGTAAATATTTCGTCTTTTATTGCGAAAAAGAATAGCATTACTAGTTTAATTCATCTAAAAGTTGATAGATAAGTCCTTTAGAGCATCTCTTTTTAATGGGCATGCAATCTTGTTATTTCGTTCCTAAACATTTTGGTTGGTGTCATACACCAGAGCAGAATCCCAGCAAATTAATGTTTTGGCTAACTTATACGACCCTGTGACCAAATTCATGCAGCAAATTATCTGCTCATTGATTTCAAAAATGCTAGAATTGATACAACTATTGTAAAAACATTGATATTTCTGTTCAGTGGTTAAGGCATGAAAAGATAATATACTATATTTCCCATCCTTTAAATTTCTTAAACAGATGTACAGATAATTATATTAAAAACTGGTTGAGCCTGGCGTACTTGATACTGCTTCAGATTATGAATTATCTTAAAAAAAAAATGTGTAATTTTTTCCCTTATTTTTAATAGATAAACTGCTATTCAGGGTGGAAACAAAACCAACAAATCAAAGATCATAAAAAGGTCCGGTCAGTGGGTCATCTTAGGGGCGGTCCAGCCGTTCCTGAGTTATAAATGGTGTAACTAACCAGACTTATTTATATAGATATGTGAATTTTAAATTCATCCCCTATTCTACCCCCTTGGTGGGTAATTTTACAAAAATGCTGAAATACGTACCTAACTCTTTATTTCTTACCAAAAGTATGAATTTTCATATCCCTAACTTAAGAAATGCTGGGTTTCCAGACAAACGTTTATCCCCTATATCACTCCCGCCACTCCCACCACTCTCCCTGAGTGGATTAGGATTATTTTTCAGTCAAAAAGTAGCTCATGTCGTCTCAGAATGCCTTACCAAATTTTATTGAAATCCATTCAGTGGTTTAGGTGGGTGCAAGGTAACATACAGACAGACAGTTACTGTTGAATTTATAATGTTAAGTATGGATTACTTACCAACAATGTATGCAGTCACAACAGCTACCTGAAACTGTTAAATTTCCCCAATCAACTTTTCTCTTTTCTCTTTTTTTTTTTCTTTTCTTTCCTGTTTTTGTCAGACAGATTGTAGTATCTTGATGTGCTGGCGTCTGTACCAACTAATAAAATGTAAATTGGCATATAATTATGCTCTTTTATTAACGTTAATGTAAAAGCTAACCACACATTATTTTATAGTGGGATTACTTGTTCAATCTTCAAACAGGCCAATGTGGTAATGGCATGGGCTTTTCCAGCCCTAGTCCTAAGTGGGTAAATCCCGCCAACGGGGAGGGATCTAAAAGTATGCTTGGCTAGCAGTCTGCCTGCCCCCTGGGTCTCGCCCATCACCACTGGTGTGATTTTTTATTTTTTTATTTGCTTCACACTAGGAATTTTTCCTGTAAATTGTCTAACTGTATGTTTGTAATTAGGGGAGACGTGCCTGTTGGTGATGGCGCATATGGTTCACGTGTGTGCGGGTCGGTGACGGGCGCCGCGCCGTCATGGCGGAGGGCGAGGGCGCGGGGCACCCCGACGCGGTGCTGCTGGCGCCGCTGTCCGAGGACACATTCCTGCACAACCTGCACGTCCGATACAAACGTGACATTATATACGTGAGTAGTGGAGAGCGCGGTGCATGCGCGACGTGGGGCTATGCTGACGGGGGTCTCGTGTGCTTGCAGACGTACGTGGGCAACGCGCTGGTGTCGGTGAACCCGTGCCGCGCGCTGCCGCTGTACTCGGCCGAGCTGGTGCGCGCGTACCTGGCGCGCCCGCCCTACCAGTTGCCGCCGCATCTGTCAGTACTCGGTAACCTACCGCGACGTAATGTTCTCTACTAGCTCTCTTCGCTAACTCGTTCTCGGTTGCAGGTACGCGATCACGGCGACGGCCTACCGGTGGGTGCGCGACAGGAACGAGAGCCAGTGCATAGTCATTACCGGTGAGTGAATCACCATAATGTTACTACGTTAACTGTAGCTCCACACCGAGCCGCCACATGAAGCTATACAAAACATTAAAGTTAATAAAAAAATAAATAAAGTAGATAATAATGTACAAACGCCAGCACATCAAGTTACTACTATCTGTCAAATTTATTGAATCGATTTTCAACTTTATCCCTAAAGCAAAAGGTTCAAAGTTGATTGGGAAAATTTGACAGTTTCGGGTACCTTGATGTGCTGACGTCTGTACAACTTATTTTCTACTCTACTAAGTGTAAGCACATTTCAGAAAGCGAAATACTAGCATACGTGTCGACTTTTGAAGTTGGCGCCACCCACGGTGTAACGCGCCCCTTTTTGTTACTTCTCTTAGCCATAGTTTTTATGAGTTGAGAATAATTGAAAGTTAATAAAAGCTTGTTATGGAAAGAGTGATCCGTTTCAAAGTCAAATCATTTATTTCAAATAGGCACATTAAAGGCACTTTTGAACTTCAAAACTTACAGTAAATTGAATTGATTCTAGTCGCCCCTTCCAAAGGGTAGTGTTCGTATGGAGAAGAATGGGCAAGAAACTCCACCGTTACTCTTTTAAAATGTTCTACAAGGTTTTGTATACTATTATATTATATTATTATAATCTATACTATCTATACTAGTCTATACTAATATTATAAAGCTGAAGAGTTTGTTTGTTTGTTTGTTTGGTTGAACGCGCTAATCTCAGGAACTACTGGTTCGAATTGAAAAAATATTTTTGTGTTGGATAGTCCATTTATCGAGGAAGGCTATAGGCTATATAACATCACGCTACGACCAATAGGAGCGGAGCATCAATGAAAAATGATGCAAAAACGGGAAAAAAATATTCCTTTTGAGAGCTTTCGTTGCGTACGCTGCGTAAACGGTTAAAGTTACGCAAAAATCATGTATGAATTGTTTCCCTTTCAAAGTTCTAAAAAAAATCCGCGACAGCATATGTCTATCTTTCTCACTCTATAATCTTTTTTTTTTCTCTATCTTTCATGTCTATAATCTTTTTTATGGTAATCAAATTTCTTCTAAACTAATGCATTATTTGCGAAGGTTTTTTTTTATAAACATGATATTAATCCTTATCAAAATAAATACGTTATTCATCACAAGTATTTAATTTTGAATAAAATTGCCCTTGACATCATTTGATTTCAATGAATATCTTAGGAGTTGCATAATTTACAAGTAATATAGTCTCATAATTTACATGTATATAATATAAGTAATAATCTTAAGTAATACTCTAAGTAATGGAATATATTTTTAACCGACATCAAAAAAGGAGGAGGTTCTCAATTCGGATGATTCTATTTTTTATTTTTTATGTATATTCGGCCGTAACTCCCTCATATATGTATAGACGGATATGCAAAATTTTTTTTTGTTCGAAGTATTTTTATTCCGGAATGGTCCCATTTAAATTTCATAAAGATCTGATGATGAGTTTCGGAGACAGACAACGGAACTCTTCAATAAATGCCAGCAAATCAACCGCGATTGCTGCTATAGCATTATGTATGCATTGTTTACGCAATCACACAACATAACATTACGCCTGTACCTTTTAAAGGGGTAGACAGATGTGTTCAATACAGTGGCGTGCCTAGGGGTCAAACTTAGGGCAAGCCATAATACTTAAAAAAAAAAAAACCTACCGTATCGCCTGTCAAAGTTGTGCCTACCGACTGAGTCGTTTTAGTTCTTACTAATATTTGTATTTGTAGGTTTTTGCTAATATCTATTAAAATAAATGTTTTTAATAGCACTATTTTTTTCTTTTATAAATTAAATACTAAGAGTATTGGTAATCCTTTACAAAATCGTATCTTTTCATTTTCGAGTTACCTATCTGTTTCGCGTAAAATATGATAAGACGTATAAGAGCCATCTATTAACATTATTGGCACAACAAAGCTCTTCGAGTTAGTTCATATTTCACTCACCCGCAACAGTCGCTATACGCAAAATATTACAATCTGGCCGAGTGGCCACTAGATGGCGCACAAATAATTGATTGATTTCTAACTACACAATTGTTTACGATGTTGATAATATTTATAATTTGAATTACAATGCGAACAGCCATAACTCTTCATTCTTCGCTTCTTTACCACAAACATCATCGTAACCTGATGTATTCCAAGCGGTATTTTCTTTTGAGAAAAATATGCAACACCAACAGAATAATTTGTTGATATGAGAGCAGCCTACAATCCAATGAGTATTGTACGCTGATCGAGAAAAATGCCTATTACGTGATTTAGATTTCAGAGAAATACTCAAATCAGGGGTAGGTTTAGGTGAAGTAATGAGATTATAATTTGTCTGTAAAACTCAAAGTATTTACCTTTCCGCGTAACGATTGCACACACTTTCCATCACAAGGAACAATTGCATGCATTTCCGAATTCATTTTAATGATAAGAAACTTTTTAATAACTTTAAAACAAAGGTAATCACCGCTGAAACTAATCACAACACTTAACTTGACAGAAAATGAAAAAATAAATTAAAGCAAAAAAAATGCACCAGTACCGTAACCGCTCAAAACAAATTTCAAGTAATTTGAAATAGCATCATCATTAACATTATAGAGAAATTCGAGCTCTGCGCAGCGATTCGCGCAGCGCTCTTACTATTTACACACACGCATCGTTACACGTTTCATTCATAAAAAATCAAAAGCCATGCTTTAAAATCGGTACAATTTTCGGAATGAGTACATACTAATGTTATCAACAACGTGAACAATTTCTATACAAAAATAGTCGGAGGTGTAGAAGCCTAATCTGAAGCCAGCTCGTGCGAGCGAGACGGGACGATTTTTGTTTTTGCGTTCTAGCGAAGCGGCATTGGAGATGTTTGGCAACGATGCGCGTAATGAAAACTGCGCGGAATTGAAATATTATTCTTTGAGCATGTAAACCTGGCAACCTTGCATCGTACGTATAGCGGGCGGCCGGGACGCGCAGAGTTTATTTTTTATTATTCTTATCAATTCTTGCGACATTATTGAGTTGGTTAATTTTATAATTTACAAGGTTACTTGTTTAGTTTTTTTTTTTTTGTTAGGCTTACGTTTGATTGAAAGCCGGGCTTTTCGGCTTCTATGAAGGTACCGCCCCTGGTTCAATAGCTTCCTGTCACTGATATTCACATACCAAGTAGTGTTATATGAATTTGTTTGGGGTAGGTAGGTACATCTAAGTGAAAAATAAAAACTTAAAAAAAAACAACCGACATCCAAAAAAAATACTACAAAGTAAAAAATAACTTTAATGTCGGAAGTCGGTGTCAAAAAACGGAAATACAGAACCAACGACACCGACTTCCGAAATTAAAGTTATTTTTCACTTTGTATTTTTTTGGAAGTCGGTTGTTTTTGTTTTTTTTTTGTCAACAAGTTTTTAGTACCTAGGTTTTTCCTGAAATTACCGCGGGTGAAACGGCGGGGCACAGCTATTATTAAATAAAGTTACCTTTAGCAGTTAATAGAACAGAAAAACAAACTGTTGTTTGTTTGAACATGCTAAACTCTGGAATTATCAGTCGGATTTTAAAAAAAATATTTTTGCATTAGATTGCCCAATCCATGAGGAAAGCTTAATCACGCAGGACTCTTTGGAGCTGAACAAAAAGAAAAAAGTCAGAAGGAATGCTAAGAGAAAACGATGTGATAGCGCGGGCGGGTGATGCGATGCGATGGGTTGGGGAAGCAAGAAATTTCACGCGGTCGAAGTCGCGGGCAGAGGCTAGTTCAGAATATAAATTATCCATATCGATATTAAGTCTATGCAAATTTAGGTTTTCAGTAACTTTTTCAAAATGATCAAAGGTGACCAAATACTTTAGTGACAAATGACTGATCAAAGAAAGCCAATTAGTTTCATTGATATCAAACCATTTCTCCAGATATAAAATAGCTTCATCAATAAAAGTATGAAGTTATGAACAGTTGTGTTAAAATCATCTTGGGAGGACTCTGCAATAGCTTTCAAGACTTTTTTGTTTCATGGCCAAAATATTTATCATTTTTTACGGCTCCGGATACCAGCGGACATAAAAACAGTATTTTGTATACTTTTTTTTCATCGAACAGTAAAAAGTATATACGTACGAAAAAAGTATAATACTGTTTTTAACAGTATGGTTGGCAACCCTAACCCCCGTTAAGGAGTAGTTTTAACCAATAATGATAAACTTTATTACTTGCTTCGGCAAGTATTCTTGTTAAGTTTATTAATCAAATGAATAAGATTTTTCTTATAAACTGTATCCCCCGCTTTTCACCCCCACAGGGGTGGAATTTCGTAAAATCGTTTGGGATGTGTTCGTTAATCAAGCCACGCAGCTTTACTGCGTGGCTTGATTTGTTTTCTCCAGTAAAATCAACTTTTCACCCCGTTAGGGGTAGATTTTCGAAAAACTCTGATACACGTTATTCTTTATTTGTGTTCTTAAGTATAAATACTGAGTTTCGAGTTAATCGGATCGCGCGTTAAAATTCTTCCATAGGTACAAAGTTTCACACCTCCCAATAGTAGTTTAGAAAAACAAAAATGCCATACTTCATAATTTACTTAGATAAGTATTCGTGCCAAGTTTCACGGTTACTAACTCAAGAAATAAGATTTTTCATACAAACAAAATCCCCCCTTTTCACCCCTTTAAGGTTGAATTTCCAAAAACCCTTCTTAGTGGATACCTACTTTCACTAAAAACACCCTCCAAAATTCATGTCTCTAGGACCAGCGATTTAGGCTGTGCGTTGATATATCAGTCAGTCAGGACATAATTTCATCCCCCTTTTCACCCCCGTAGGGGTGAAATTCTAACAACATCGTTGCGTTAGCTTCCAATCATAAGCCTAGATAATAAATTTAGTGATTTTTACTTCGAAAATTAATGACTTTTTCCATACACAACTTCATCCCCCTTTTAACCCTTCCGGGGTGGAATTATCAAAAACGCTGAGACACGTATAAATTAATTTTCAATCGTCAGCCTAAACACAAAATTAGAAGATCCTAACTTCAAAACCTACGGACTTTGATATAAACTTCCATCCCCTATTTTACCTCTTTAGGGATGGAATTCCCAAAAATCCTTTCTTAGTGGATACTTACTCTTCACAAGTCTTCACAAGTCTCACTCTTCCTCCAAGTTTCATGTCTCTAGGACCAGCGGTTTGGGCTGTGTGTTGATATCACCCAGTCAGTCAGTCAGTTTAGCATTTTATACGAGTATGTAGGTACAGTCAGGTGCAGAGAAATGGTAACCCCTCAAGACTTAAAGATTATCGCCCGGGCACGCTCGGGCCCGCGTGTGTCACGTGAGCCTTGAGCAGCTCCCTCCCCCGCCACCGCACCCATCTCTGCCCGAGTGCATCTACCGATCCGCCTCAAATATTATTTGCAAGTTTTTAATAATTTTTATATGGTATTTTATCGGCTTCCTTCTGGCCGAACCGTACGGTTCACGGTAAAGCGTCTTTTTGTAAGTTATTCTTGGTATATATGTAGGGACTTGTGTCTTACGTACCCATCCCTTGCATAGTTTTAAGAATGTAATATTTTTATAGAGGAACTTATTGTAATTATTTTTAGAAAGTTTCATTTTTGTGTTTTTCCCACGTTGAACATCTGCAAGCAATTTAAGTTATAGGTACTATTGTCTTTCATGATTCTTTACTTTTAAGGTTCATTGTTCTATTTGTTTAGTTATCTTGTATTGTACCCATTTGCTATTTCTAGTTAAGGTTCATTGTTCTGTTATTTTCAGTTGTCTTGTATTGTACCCATCTGCATTTCTCGTGTTTTATTATACTTTTAAAAGGCAGATGTGGATTTGCCGCGTCCTTTGTTTAGTGAACGGCAGATTTGGGAGAGTTTTGGTTCTGAGCTTCAGTCTGTGCTGAACTACGATCGTGCGAGGTCCTCTCTGACCCCCGATCATATTTTACTCGCCGAAGCTCGCCGTAATAGTTTACGGCGAGCTTCGTGTTTCTAGTAGTTTTACCATTCATGTAACCTTATTTAATTTTACTTTTTCGTGTCAAGTGTAACTGCTAGCTTTAGTTACTTGATATCGTAATAAATTAATCGTTACTTATTTACAACTTACTTCTGTGTATCACTCGCCCACCACGGTCACGAATTCTCCACATATACATACCAAGAATAACTTACAAAAAGACGGAGGACGGAGGACGGAGGTTTAAATTTCAACTTCCGTGTTATATTTAATACTAACACCTTACAGTCTTGTTTTACAAAATGCAATACGCAACTACTCAATTAACTAAAAGATAAGGTTGAAATTAGCATAGATTTCTCGTTTGGTTGAATAGAATGTGTTGATTCCGATTGTTGCACTACCCTAATTTTACTTCAGAAACTTAACTGCTGTATGAACTGCGAGTTAAGGTTGAATTTAGTATAATTCTTCGCCTTATTTACTAAACTGTGATTGAGGGTATTTTTACTTTTCAAATGTTTCATTTTCGTGCCGATGCGCTTGTGTGTAATTATCTTCAGCGTAATATTATTATATTATCCAATTTATTAAGTTTTTGACCAGTTGATTCTATTAACCGATGGTATGGTTCGATTAACAACTTTAGTGAAGGCTAAAATTGTTATTCTGTGGGAAAAGAAACAAAACATAAAGAAAATAGCACGAGATATGGGCACAACGGTAAGATTTACGTTATTCTTACACATACAGGGTGTGGCGTAAGTAGTGGTCCACCGTTAGGAATTCGATATACCAGATAATTTACTATAACATCCTACAATTTTAACCATTTTAGTAGTAATTTTTTTATACAAAAATCCCTCTTGAATTTGCATGACTATGTAAAAAATTATGGTTAAAACAGAGAAGAACTAACTTTTTCTTCAAAAGCTCTAAATTTACATAAAAACCATAATTTTACACGACAGCTCTAGTATTTCAGCAGTAAATAGCAGAAATCAAAATGAAAATATAATGGTTTTTGTTGAAACTACAACCAAATTTGTAACAAAAGGTAGAAATTTCATAAATAAAAAATAAATAAAATATATTTTTGGAACCATTGGGTAAAAATGGTTAAAATGTATACCTGTATACCTATTTATTGTTGCATTATTACTTACAAGTTGGATTTTTTATATATATTACTAATATTATTATTTTAATTACAGAAAAAAACAGTTCGAAGATGGATACAAAGGTATCAAGCAACGGATGAATGTGAAATGTGATCGCCAAGGCTCTCGCCCGATTGCTTACACTAATGAATCGGAGCGACAACGTAATATTGTGAAAGTTCACTCAGTGGCACCCTTCAAAACTATGCGTTCAAGTGCTGACTTCAAGAAGTGGTAGACAGTGACGGCCATCCTATCCGTTATGAATAGGCAACTCGGCAGATTGACTGTGTAACTTATTTCATAAAATTGCATTGGATTGGAACATATATGAGCAAGTGTTAATAATTCCCAATATCATTCCATAATCAGTGGAATCATTATCTCGTAGTTAATCAAAAATAAACAACCTTTATTATTATCAATCCAGTTAAGGCTCCTTCAAACAGGCGCGACACGACACGCGACACAAAGGCACCGCAAGTCGCGCAACGAGCGGTGCCTTAGTGTCGCGCGCGATTCGCGTTGCGCGTCTCGCCTGTTAGCAGGAGCCTTTACTCTTGTCTATAAGTAGTCTAGTAATGTGTTAACGGTGCACCATCTGACCTCACATATTTTTCTAATGTTGTGTTAAATAAGGGTTATCAGAAAATGTGATAAAAGAGAAAGATGTATATTGCTATACTGTTATAGTTTAGCATGTTGGTTCTTCCTCTGTAATTCACAGGCACAACGAGAACATTTCATTTTTTAACCAGGCTTGTTTCCGATAAGATCATACAGAGTATAAAAAATGTATGTTTTCACAACTTTAAATAAATAAATATTAGGTATTGTAGTTATGTTTATAGAAATATCTATAAACGAACCGTTATCTAATGTTAAACGTTCTAAACCAAACTAGGGTATCTATTTTGTGTTTAGTTAATATTTTAAGTAAATAACCCCAATTTAACACAGACAGAAATCTGTATATTCAACCAGGAAGTGGATTCCATGAAGTCCTAGAAATGTAATTAAAAAAATAAATGAATATTGTTTATGCAAAATGCCTAGCTTTTATTACAAACCTCCATTTGATTTTTTAATAATAATTAACGAAAACAACTAAACTAACTACTAAAGAAACTAAAAAATAATAATAAAGGTAAATAATAAAAAAAAAATCTCACCCGTGGATTGAACTCGAGACCATCGCATTGCTAAGCCGCAGTGTTAACCACTAGACCAACATGCCACTTACGATACGCTACAAAAAACTTAAATAGGTTCGATGTCATTACCAAGGGGTAACCGTATCTATGAAGCGAACTGTACCTAGTCTTGCCATAACTGTTGTCACAAAGAAAAAAAAAAAAATATTGCAAATAATGTTTATTACTTATGGTGTGTTAGTTTAATACATAAATATAAAACAATTTAAAATATATAAAGCTTATTCGCTGCAATACGGTCCTTTAAACGTTGAGGCCAGTTATCAATAGAAGCACGCACTCTTTCCATGGGAAAATTCTTCACTGCCAATCTTATGGATTGTTTTAGGGACTCCAAATTATCATGGCGTTTAGAGCAAGCCGTACTCTCTAAAACTGACCATAAATCATAATCCAGCGGATTAAGATCGGGACTAGACGACGGCCAGTCTTCAGCTCTGATGAAGTCCGAAACGTTCACTTCCAACCAAGACTGCGTTGACCGAGCTTTATGACCCGGCGCCGAGTCTTCTTGGAAGGACCATACTTGGTTATTGAACATGGTGTTGTTAAGGGGCTTAACTACCCTCTCAAGAATGGTAACTTGATACACTTATGCCGATGTTTTGATACCTTTTTCACAAAAATATGGCTCAGTCACTCCTTCATAGCTAACACCCCACCGAACCATCACTGAAGTCGGATAATTCCCACGTTGCTCTCAGTCCTATGTGATCTTTTAAAATACGCGACATGGTTCTGGGTGCTATCTTCATCTCCTGAGATAAAATCTTTTGCTTTCGGACAGGATTTCTTCGAATTCTTTTCCTTACTGCTATGACCACCTTTTTCGTACAAACACTACGTGGACGGCCAGATCTTTTTCTGTCACAAACAGAGGTCTCATTGTACCTTTTAATAGCCCGGTACACAAACATTTGACTAACACCAAGCGTATGGAGAGTTTTAAAAATTGCATTTGGCTCCATACCAAATTTGTGTAATGCAATCACAGCGATTCGGTTCTCTTTATCACCCCACTCCATTTTAATATCGCAAAATATTGTACAATGTATTGGCGCCAAAATTAGAAAACTCAATGAACAATCGTATAAAAATGACAGATTCCAAATTCAAATGTAATATCTTTCTTATTTTTAATTGTAACAGTATGGCCAGACTGTGTATACAGATTAAATATTCAAAACAAATTACTTCATGTGATATTTATTTAGAAACCATTTCTAGCCCAAACATTCGAAGCTCTAGTCTTCTAGGCGTGATTTTCAGTCCAGAGTGCAACGCTCGCAGTATAATTTTTTTTCACGCTTGTGCGTGTTTCAGGCGAGAGCGGCGCGGGCAAGACGGAGGCGGCGCGCGTGTGCCTGCAGTGTGCCGTGGTGGCGGGCGAGGGCGGCGTGGGCGCGGGGGGCGCGGGCGCGGGAGCGGGAGCGGGAGCGGGGCGCGCGGGCGCGGGCGCGGGAGCGGGGCGCGCGGGCGCGGGCGCGGGCGAGGCGGGCGGCGGGGGCGCGGCCGGCGCCCTCACTGCCGCCGGCACGCTGCTGGAGGCCTTCGGCAACGCCGCCACCGCGCGCAACCACAACGCCAGCAGATTTGTGACTATAATTTTTTAAAGTAGCTAGAGACGCGTTTTCACGTTACGAGCGCGCCTGGAGCGATCGCGTGCAGTCAGAATGTCCATGTGTCATTATTGTCTCCTTGTATCATACCACCCAATGAGCCTTCCCATCAGTTTTCAAGATAGTTCAAGTAGTAATAATGTAGTTCGTAAGGATACGTTCTAATATTACGTTCTTAGCATTTTCATTTCATTTTTGTAAATTTTCAATGTCACATTCCACAAAACTTCTTCTTCCTTTAACTCCACAAACTTCAGCATAATATCACGCTCATTCCACTAATTTTTAAGCGAGACGCTTGTGATTTCATATTTGACGTCACTTATGGCTAGTTTACACAGTGCGAGCTAGCGTACTTGTCAGCCTGCCGAGTAACTGCACTGCAGTAACTCGCACTGTTTGGACGGAACTTACGAGTAACTCGTAGTTGTGAGTTGGACAGTAGCTCGCATCCGAGTTACTTCAACCTTTTTTTTTCACTCGCTTGTTCGCCCGGCAGCAACTCGCATATGGCAGCAGCTCGGTCATCACTCGCATCATTTGGACGCGTTCGGCAGTAGCTCGCCAGTCCCAGCCGGACAGTTGTGAGTGGAACCTGTGTTTTTTGTGTGCTGCTCCTACTTACGTACGAGCGTTCATCGAATTCAAAATGGCTGCGGAAAGATGGTCTTCTGATAATAATATTTCATTCATGAAACTTTTCTTTAGGTCTTTTTTTTAAGTTTTTCTTGACATAATATTGTTGTCATAGACCTTATTACCGTTTTTTAAATTAAAACACGTTCACTCGACATCGCAACAACTCGCAAGACTGGGCAGCAACTACTATGTGCCGTGTAGACAGCAATTGGCGTACAAGAAGACAAGCCGAGTAGCTGTCTACTGGCTAGGCAGCAAGCAGCTTGCACTGTGTAAGCTAGCCATTAGTTTTGTCAATTTTCTACATGTCGGCTCTTCATAATCAACAACACGCGCCACGCGCATGCAGCACTCACTGCGGACAGTAGTCCCACGTGGCACGCGCATGCGTGACCCAGTCACCCGGTGGTCCAGTACATTACGTACTGCTCACAGCGGACAGTAGTAGCACGTGCGACGAGCATGCGTGACCCAGTGGCGCGGTGGTCCAGTACATTACGCACCGCTCACTGCGAACAGTAATCGCACGCGCCACGCGCATGCGTGACCCAGTGGCCCGGTGGTCCAGTACATTACGCACCGCTCACTGCGAACAGTAATCGCACGCGCCACGCGCATGCGTGACCCAGTGGCCCGGTGGTCCAGTACATTACGCACCGCTCACTGCGGACAGTAGTCGCACGCACCACGCGCATGCGTAACCCAATGGCCCGGTGGCCCAGCAGCCCAGCCGCCCAGTTCAGTCGCCAAGTACAATGCTCGTGTTTCCGTTCGCAGGGAAAGCTGCTGGAGATCGAGTTTGACTTCAAAGGCGAGCCGGTGGGAGGACACATCACGCACTGTGAGCGCACCCTTTATTATTTAAACATACATGATCACACCCGTATTACCCGAAGGGTTGCAGAGGTGTTTAGTGCACCCGCGTGTCGCCACTTATATTTAATTCCTATGTAATGGAGGGCGAGCCTAGTGCCATCCAGTACAGCATAAAGTAGTGCGTAAATCCAGGCTTCAGCGGCTACTGAGAAATGCCTTATTGAAAACCCAATAAGACCTGGGCACAGCCGTCGCGCTTGCGACCACTGCACCCGACGAGGCAGTGACGCCCCCCCCCCCCCCCCCCCTCGATGAAAAAGATTCGAGAATAACTTGGTTACTTTCTACATTGAAATGGAAAGTAGTGAAATCTGCTTTTAATCAGTGGGAACAAATATTTGTTAAAAATAAGACACAAATGTTTAATATCAAGTAATAACATGATAAACGAAAATACACACATCAGCACAATCCAGGATATTTTAACCTTTTCACCGCCACGGAAGTTCCAGATTTTCGTGCCACCAGCGCCACGACTTCCTTAGAAGCTCTTCATTTTAACTATCTTAGAAAGATAAATTTACTGTATTTAATAGGTTTGTTTTGTTTTAATATTGTACTGTCCAATACCCTGTTTTATATTTTTCCACACAAAAGAAGCCCTTATTTGTCTTAAAATCGGCGAAAACAAAAACTCCGAATATTTTTGATGTCCCCTGAACGCCATGGACTCGAGTCGGCCAGTGATGTGACGCAAAAGTTACAACTGTTTGATTTCGCCCGTTGAAATATTTATAAATACTACTATCGAAAACAATTTGAGGACAGGAAAATATGAACTTAGTTAACTACTTTATAACGAAGGGAAAATAGACCTTCAGATGGGTGCCGATCCGGAATTAAATAGTTGTTAGCAATCCTTGTCGATAATTATATTCCCATCTCTACAAAACAATTAGTTGTCAGTGCCCCGGGCCCCACAGACTATTATAGAAGTCGTTCTGTGACGTCATAAGCATACGTCTGTCAAGGTCACTTTGGCATAGTGCGGCATAAATCGAGTAATACTATTCTATTTTACTGCTATGTAAACAAATAATGAAATGAATGAGGAACTGGATTTGGATGAGCTTTTAAACATTTTACAAGGTGTGGAATCGGACTCGGGAGTATTTTCGGAAAATATTCTGGTCCAGAAGTTTGAGGTATGTCCAACTAGATAATAATAATAACGTTTATTCATCAAAAAGTAGATTCAGATTCTTTATTTGTTAACATAGATGGTTACAAACAGGTGTTACATTTTCATATGCGCTCTATCTTTTGCCATTTGGCGTACAAATATGATGATCAATTTTACATTTAATTATTAATTATCTACTAAGAATCTCTATCTACTAATCTTATCTAGTAAGAATTTAATAAGTGAAAGGTTTGGTGAGCCACAAGCCGTAAGCGTCGCTTGTAGGTATCTTGTGGCTCTGGAGTGCGAATTTAACAAAGTTGTAATGGCCTTACACTTTAGATAAGAAATAGAGATGTATCTCATTTCTTATAGTTAGATGTGTTTGTTTCTTTGATACTTATAATTTATACTGGTTTTTCTTACTAGGGATACTGTGACATAAAACAAATATGGAAATATGTAATCAGTTTTTATTTATATTCGTAAAATTATAAATAAAACTTAACGCGTATAAATTTCAATAATCGATATGACGATACCCTCATCACTACTGTTTACTTCGTTATACATTTATAGCCTGGCGAGGCATCGCGTTCTGTGTGCGTTGGTGGTGAAAAGGTTAATTATTCAGTAGATATTATTAACACATTAACTTTGTTTCATTTTTTTTTTTTTTGTAAAAAGTTTTTATTTTTCACTTAGTTGTACCTACCTACCCCAAACAAATTCATATAACACTATTTGCTATGTGAATATCAGTGACAGGAAGCTATTGAACACATCTGCCTACCCCTTTAAAGAGTACAGGCGTGATGTAATGTTGTGTGATTGCGTAAACAATGCATACATATGCTATAGCAGCAATCGCGGTTGTTTTTCTGGCATTTATCGAAGAGTTTCGTTGTCTGTCTCCGAAACTCATCGTCAGATCTTTACGAAATTTAAATGGGACCATTTCACCTCCTTTTTTGAAGCCGGTTAAAAATACTGCGCATTTTGATATAAGTATGCTATAAGATTTTCGAAGTAGTTTCTTTTCAATACATAAATAACTAAAATATCCCTGGATTGTGTTGATGTGTGTACTGAAGGTTTATATATACACACATCAAAAGTGTCTAGGGATCAAGTACATTTTTAACTATATGACGGAGAAGGTATAGTGTGTCTCGTTATTATCAGCCATATTTAACTATTGTAGGCGTACGTGGGTATGTGTTGGTTATGGCACAATAGAAAAACCGTTTGTCCGTACGATGTCCAATGTCCAAGAGTAATTCCAAAGTGAGCTCCACATCGTTCTGTCGAGCTGTTTTCTAACCCCCACGAACTCAGGCTAGACTCTTTCAAGCGCCGCCGGGTGGCGCCAGCGTTCCGAATAGTCAAATGAATGACCAGATGCGACATATACAATGTGGAGATGACAATATGACTTTAAATGAAAACACGGGCAATACTGGTGTATAGAAAGAAACATTTGTAAACTATCAAATATATCCGAACATCGAAATTAAAAAAAACGATTTTTTCTAACAAACTAAATAGCATAAAACTGCAAACAAAACACCATTTAGAAAATTGGTTCACTGACCTGCGGTAAGAATGACGAAACCGCGCGGCGACTACCGCCGAAGCAGCGACGTAATGTTTTGGCGCCATTATTAAGGCTAGGTGTTCCCGTTTTTGCCTGTTTTAGAATTCATTTTTGATAGGCAAATTATAACATCTAGAATCTGAAATAAATATATATTTTAGATACATTCTTTCTCCTTACCATGTACCCGTTCAATACCCGATACAATAAAATTTTCTCGATAAAAAAAAAATCCGAACTAACTTCGATTTGCAGTTTTTTTACAAGCAAATTTCATCTTGAACAAGTACTAATACTCCTTTTTTTCTATAAAAAAATATCAATTTGTAAGTAATTCTTTTTGGAATCGATTCTACCTTATCGTTTTTTTTTTTCATTACATTATGCACTGTGCGGTGCACATCCCTGGTGCGCAGGGTGCCGCAACAGTATCCTGAAGACTTTTGCTGAACGCTTCGACTGTCAGTACATGAACCACTGTTACATGGTTCACGTACTGACTAATGTTAAGATATTGTTTTAATTTGATTTACTTTTATAATAATTTTAATTTGTGTTTTTAATTTGATTTTAATTATATTTAATTTAAATTTGTGTTTTTTTAATTTGATTCTAATTTGATTTAATTTTATATAATAATTTTAATTTTTGTGTTTTAATTTTTATTTAAATTTGTTTTAATTTTATTATAATTAAAATTTTTGATCTAATTTTATTTGTGATGTTGATTTTAATTGTGTTGTTGATTTAAATTGTATGTACACTATGATCCTAAGTTGATTGAAATAAATAAAATAATAATAAAATAATTATACATTTTTTATCGATTATTCAAGTGATTTTCGATCCGCGCGTCGCTTGCCAGTGTCCCGCGGGACGTTACCGAGGTGAGACGTGTGCCAAATTTTTGCGCTCGCGCTTCTCTTCTGCTCCGTACCTAAATAAAATAAATTGTAAATAATTATTGTACTTATATAGACATAGTTAAGATTTTGTTTATGTGTTTATTTCTCATTGTGTAAATATTTTGTATATAACTTTTAAGACAATATATTTGTGATTGATTTGTGAAAATGGCAAATAAAGGTAATAAAATAAGGGCTAAATCACGGTTGAAGGTAAAAAAAATCGCGAAAGAAATATGGTAAGTTATATTTTTTATTCATTTATTCCTGTTGACAACATTTTTTTATTCATTTATTCCTGTTTACAAATTTATTATTTCCCTACAGTAGTGAAACACCTTTAATGTCGGGCGACATCGTGCACCGCCCGCGCCGCCCGTGTAGTTACCCGGGCAAGGTAGTTCCCAATCTTTTTTAATATCATAACTTATTTTAATGTTTCAGTTCAAAAATGAATCGAAATAAAAAAGGCTTATTAGTTCGAAAAAACAGCAAAGAAGTACTTTCTTTGTTTTCTTGATAATCGGAATCCTCGCCACAGAATACGGAGCATATTTACCAACCGCATCAAGTGTGTAAAACAGTTTAATTTGAACCCTATTCAGAGTGAATAAAGCCGCCGCGCGCGCTAATGGTATAATGGTTTACTGTTTTCAAATGTCTAATAGCTAGTTCAACCTGCTGCGTTGGTCCGGGTGGTTTTTATAATGTTTATTAGCCTAAGTGCTACCTAGGTACTAGATGTGTAGTCGACCATACCACAATAAATATAGGTATATATATAAGTATACATAATTATATAATATATATACATATCGTCTGTGTATATTAGTATTATATTATCTGTGTCTGTGGTAAGTGATAACACTATGGTCTTGAGCTGGCCCGCCTATGCAAACTACTGAAAAAAAAAAACCGTATTCTATTGAAACTCCGTACTACGGTACGTAGTTTCAATAGAATAAGAGAACAGACGTGCGGCCTACTGTACGAGAGTACGTATTTACTACTATTATGGTGTCTGCAACGAATGTTGTGTAGTCTATGCCATCTACTACGCGCAGCAAACTCGTGCCATAGTGTAGAAATATGGCAGTATGACCATTTCCTACGAATATTATTTTTATTATTTTCGGTAATGTTTAGGCACAAGCTCGTTTATGCTCAGTACAGTAGTCAATCCCCTTACTAAAATACTGTTCAAGTTATAACAAGCATAGAAATACATAAAAAAAAAATCAATGGCTAGTTTGGCTGTAGAGAAGTTCTCCAATGCATAATTTTATTCAGTATTTATTTGCAAGAGGAAAAGTGTGTAGAATTCACTCGAGAGTTTTGTTATTGCATGTTTATTATTAATTATGCCACTCCAAATGGAATAATAAAAGAAACTTGCCAGTAATAATAGCCCATAAGATGCGAAGTTTATATATCCGATAACTATCGCATTTACTAACAACTATGAATATTGAAACAAAAAATATATTTTATTGTTACAGAACGACTATTCATGCTGCCAATGCCCATGACACACATGCTGAAATGCCTTTAGATGAACATAATAATGTATCACCTAATAATAATATCAATGAGTAAGTTGCTACTTTTTGTTTTACATAATAATTATATTACTATGTGGAATTCAATAGGTTATATTAAAATAATCTGTTTTTAGAACAATGGAGGAAATTGAAAACTACACTCTAAGCGTTGAAAACGAAATGGAACACGACTATCAACCCATCAGTGGACGACGAATTGTTGACATGAATAACCTGATGACACAGCTCCAAGAAAAAACGCATCATATCGATTTATTTGACAGCAGAGTTGGATATTTTAGAGATATAAAAGTGTTTACTTTTAATTTGATAAAAACATAAAAATACTTTATTTTTATTTTATTGACGACTCACGCTTCACATTATGTGTTACACGAGAAGACCATTTATACCTCTAAGCTTTGTTGAATTACAATATGCATTGATCTTGTAATCAGCGACTGATCAAGCGTTCTGACCGCCCTAGGCTAATTATGAGGACGCGCCCCTGCCAGGTGTGTTACGGACGGCCTTAAAAGTAGTAAATGAGTAGAGAGTAGTAGAGTGAAAATTTTAACATGGGTCATACTACCTATAAAAGTTTTCAGATCGATCTCCAAGCGAAACTAACGTTGTCCTTTAATCTGCATGACATTTAACCTTAGGGTGGCAAACCATTTTTTAAGCTGATCGTACATAAAGGCAAAGTACCTCACGCATTATAAGACCAAAATCAAAAATCATGACAAGTGACTGCAGGCTACCAAGTACCAAGTAGAAAACCAAATCCATGTGGTGTTTGGCCGCATGACTTGTATTGACTTAGTTTCTATAGACAATTTAGTTGCCATTGCCATTGCCATTGACCATAAGCGTGGTCATCTAGCGTATGAAGTTGCTTCGACTTTATTTTTTAAATATTTACACTTATGTTATTGTTAAAAAAAGAGGAGAGGCATCATACAAGTGAAAAATTTTGTAAAATATTTTAAAAGAGTAACGGTGGAGTTTCTTGCCCGTTCTTCTCCATACGAAAACTACCTTTTGGAATGGGCGACTAGAATCAATTCTATTTGTTGTAATTTCTGACGTTCAAAAGTGCCTTAATGTGCCTATTTGAAATAAATGCTTTGACTTTGACTTTGCAACTGATTAATGATTTATTTGAAAATTATAGTAATTAATTAATATTAGATTATACAAAAGTTCTTTTTCGTGCTTTAGCGTTTGCAAATCTTTCCACAATTTTTTCAAATTTAATAGTTTGTAAAAAATCACTTTCTATGTACAGACGCCAGCACATCAACCTACCACAATCTGTCAGATTTTCCCAATCAACTTTGAACCTTAAGCTTTAGCGATAAAGTTGAAAATCTATTAAAGAAATCTGACAGATTGTGGTAGGTTGATGTGCTGGCGTCCGTACATTAGTGAGAGCGCTGCAAGTTTTTGCTGGCGGAGTGTGGAGCGCAAGTAATTTTTTACTCTTTCAAGTGCTGAAAAAGACCTTTCGCCGCTGCAGTTGGTAACACTCATTGTCAAAAAAATTCTTAATATTATCTCCACATTCGGGAACATAAGTCCAAAGAATAACTGTTTCATGAAACAGTTATTCTTTGGACTTACGTGGTCTTAGAGAGTTGTGTTGATGACTTTAATGATTATAATTCTGTAAACACATATTTCTTACGGCCGCGATTCATATATTAATCAACGTACAACTTAATGCTGACCAGCAAATTCCAAAAAACCTAAAAAAAAATGAATTTCGCGGGTTACCCTGGCGCTTTCGCCTTAATTGTTTCTATTACCCGTAGTAATACATTTCGCCAATAACTTATTTCTTCTTTATATTGTTTGACTATTTGGGTATCCAGTTGTTGTCAAAGTTTACCTCTACATACATAATATTGTCCCAAACACTTACGATGATCCGGAGAGTTGTCATGATCAGTTATTAAGTTAGAATTTTTCCAGTCATTAAATCCATTTCTGGCAAATACGGATGTTCCTCCATATAATTTGCAAGGACCACAAAACACGTGACCTGTGGATTCTGAGTATACTAACCAGCTTCTCTTCACATTTTCGCCATTAACAAGCTTTTTCTCAAACATATTTTTAGATAGAAATCTTTTTTGATTTTTATACTGCCTTTCTGATCTGGAAAAATCTAATTCTTCGTTTTGTTGCAGTCCATTTTTAACAATATAATCTCGAAATTCATCATTTACTTGCCACAGTGCAGGGTCACTTGACGGAATAGGCGACTTTTCTTCTATTAGATTTTCGTCTTCATTGTAGATCGTCAGTGTCGTCGCTACTATAGGGCTAGTGTTGGACGGAGAAACGTAACTGTCCACGGTAGAGAAACCAGGGCAAGAAATCGCTGGCGATAGTGCAGCATTCGTCACCGTTTCGTTCCTTTCTGCAGAGTTTGCAAAAAATGTTTCTAGTTTTCGAGTATGTTTTAAAATGTTTTCTATTTTCTTTTCCTTTTCTTTTGCCTTTTTTCTGTATTCTGCTCCACTTGGCTTTTTTACTATCGAACTACTCTCATTACCACTCATAGTCTTAAAAAAACACGGAAACACTAAGGAAAGGACAATAAATATCAATCCCAAACACGAATATACGCGAGTGCGTGATATGACGGACGAACGACGATTTCGAAAGAGATGAATGAATGAAGCGAGGCAGGGTATAATAACTGTTAACCACACCGGGGAGTCCCCGCACATCGTTGATGTGTTTCATGGCAAGCTGCGCTGAGTGGTGCCTAGTACGAGGTTTAGGAGGAAGTTAAAATTTACGCCCGTTATATTATTGCGAGGCGGATTAAACAAAACTCGAACTAGGCACTCTGTTGCTCACCCACTCGCTCGACCACCGACTGATTCGAGTAACAAGTCAGTTTGTTTTACGCGCGCTTTTTAAAATTCCAAAATTTATTGTTAAAATCAGGGACTCTCAAGCGCATTTAGTTTTAGTGTTTTGTCGTGGTCTGGTTGACATAATATGTAGGGTAGATGCAATGATGCTAGATAAGTGCATGCGAAGACACGATTTTAGCGCGCCCCCCCGATCCTCGCGCCCTAGGCTGCAGCCTAATTAGCCTAAGGGTTAATCAGGGCCTGGCAGTCACCCACGAGTCTGACCTGTCACACCCTACGGTGAAGATAGAAGTTGCGTCTTTAGTAGGTGTTGCAGTGCTGGATACAGGTGCTACTGAGAGCCTTGCTAGTCCCGGACTTTATAAAATATTATTAGACGGCGGGACCACCTTCAAGAAAACACGTCGCAACCTCGGCCTCGCCGACGGAACACAGCAAGTACACACAGCTTCATTAAGTAGTTAACCCTCCAAAAGACATGTGCGTTCAAATCCGTGATAGGCCCAAGTTGGTTTTTGTATTTTGTAAAAACATTTTATTTTAATTAATTTATTGTTTTAGTGAATAAATAAGTTTAAGATAGTATTTATTTTTTAAAATTCTGTTTTTATTGTTGTTTTTTTCAATAAAACGTTAATACTTTTATTATTGCGAAAACGAATAGGGTAAACATTTACGAATGTTTTATTCATCGTCTAAATAGACTAGAGGTTTCAAGACCGCTTGCCGTGCCTATGAGTGGGAGTTCAAATCATAGCCACGAAATGTGCTTTTTGTTCATTATAATTATTATTTTAATATATTTTTCTATTTTGTTTTAGTAATTATTTATAAAGAATTTAAAAATAAAGAAAAATAAAATACCTCAATAATCATATAATAATATTTATTATTGCTATTATTTAACAAAACTATGATCTTATTTTACAACAAAGATTTATTTTGATTTGATAATTTTATTTACAGTTATCATAATATACTATTTTGCCAACTGACACAATTGGGTTCCTAGACAAGTGGCATCCTATTAAGGCTATTGAATAGTTGATCTCCCAGCTACTTTTTCGCGAGATGGCAGCACATTCGCAAATTCGAACATTTTCAATTTTTACGCCTAACTCAGAAATCTTTGAGGGACAACTGCATTATATGCGTCAACTAGAGTATTAACTTAATTTTTTGAGATATTCACTTTGCTTGATAACTCGTCTCATACAAAGATTTGTACCCCTAAACGTTTAGCCGTTTCACTTTATTTGATTACACACACATGTACAGTAAAATAGTTTTACTTTCGATACCACTAGATGGCGTTGAATTCATAAACTTGGTTTGAAATAAGTATGTCGAGATGGCGTTTATTGAAATAAAAGATTTTTATGATGACCATCCTTCATTCAATAAAGTAAAAACTGAAGAAAAGAATACTTATATATTTTTATTTTGTTTCATAAAGGCTCATATCATGATTGGCCACCTTTTCAACACCACAAATTATCCAATTATTTAAATGGTTTTGTCGTGTCTTAACAGTTATTACACTAAGGGCAAATTTTTCCATCGCCAGATAACTTTTATTCAAGGAATAAAATTGACGTTTGACAGTTTTTGTATGAACTGTAAAAATTTCAAAATTATTCCACGAATTAAGTTATCAGATGATTGAAAAGTCAGCCCTAAATAAATAATAGACTCAAAGTCAAGTCAAAGAATTTATTGGTTTCAAATAGGCACCTAAAAGGCATTTTATAACATCAATATTTATAACAAAAACTGACTTGATTGAAATGTTTTACAATATTTGTATACATTAATTATATAAGTAGGTATATATGAAGACGATGCACCTAGAATACAATTACTATACCACAATAGTTACAAATAATTAAAAATCGTTATTTCGTCGTTTACTAGATGGCGCTGATGTAAAAGTAATTTATATGATTTCAAAAAATCGGGAAAACAGTTAAACTATATCACAATTTTAATAAAACAAGTATAGTATATGTTTATAGAGTAGTTACACAATTAATGACATAAAATTACTTAACAATTTCTCAAAAACAAAGAAGTTATAATAAAAAATTCTACATCGCGCAAACAGAATTTTCAACACAATAAGCTTATGGTCGGTGATTTTAAATAATTAAGTGGAAGTTTGTTCTTTAGTGTGATGTTACAAATGTGTACGACCAACTCCTTGTCACAATCTTTAAAATATCAAAGTCCATAGTCGTTCGATTTTATTACGAATATTTATTTTTGATACTAATAAAATACGTCAGTTTTAAAATACGTCGTACATCATCGTCGACATCATACGAATGTTATTATAACTTGTTATAATAAAACATTTCTTACCCTAATAAACTTTACTATACCTATAGATAATTAGGTGAAATATAATTATGCTCGTTTCACGTATTGAAATGTAGTTCACAAGGCACAATATAATTAATACGTTCAAAAATTAAAAAGACGTCGTACTTACCTACTTGCCTCACTCTTGCTTCACTGTTCGCTAAACATTTATTTATATTGATTGAAATAACGTTTTCGTATTGCTTGTACCTAATGAATAAATTATAAAATTATTCTTATTTGAATTAGTTTGCAGTTCAGTTTCTGAACGAATGGTTTTCAGTAGGCGAGACGCCTAGCTAGTTGAGAATGACGTTGACCTTGACGCACTATGTGCTAATAACACTGAAAAGCGCAAATACTATGAAAAAACAAATCGTTTGTTTGTGTATTCGCTTTCCTGTACCTACCTTTTTGATTTGAATGCTGGTTTCACAAGAATTATATACCTATAATTCAATTATTCGATTAGGTACTACCTACGCAACGGTGAATCGTAGCTTAGGGAAAAAATAGGTAAATAGTTTGTACTTATACCTACCTTGGACCTCCTCCGCCGCGCCGTGCATGAACTTCTAGCTAGTAAATACCAAGTTTATGGATTCTTCAACCCCAGACCATGGATTAGGGTAATCGTGTCAGAAATTGTGGAGCAGCCAAACTTGAAACTTGCTCAAAAACACGTATTTCCCGGCAGGGGCGGATCTACTTAAAGGCTTTTTGGGCTGCAGCCCAGGGCCCCTTGGATACAGAGGGACCCCAACCGAATTGAAAACAATAGACGATATTGTCAATAATAAAAATAATCTAGAATTAAAAAACCTGCGATCATAATAAAATGGCAATTGGTTGAGTAATTAGGTAGGGCCCCTAAGCAGTATTAGCCCAGGGCCCCACAAATTCAAGATCCGCCCCTGTTTCCCGGAACAAGTTTCATATTTCCGCACACTATTTTTCGATCAATTTTATCGCGTTCTCACTTGCTTGTTAGTCGACAGGCGGTATGAGGTGCGCGGGAGTCGAGTCGTGCGGGGTCGGGGCGAGGTGAAATGGGGAACTTGATTGACGAGCGCCGCTGGCGCGCCCGCTCGGCTCGATTTTTTATAGTGTACAACCGGCCTATTCTGTACAAATATCACCGTGAACAATGACGTATTATATATAGACACGTTATCAACCAACATCTCGGCGCTTAAAAACGACGAAAATACTAGATAACTACTTATACGCGTAAAGAAAGGGAAAGAAAATATGACACCGTACGGCGGGATGTCTGTTGCTAGAGGGAGATAAATAAACATCTTCAGTTACGTCACAGGGTAAGTAATAGTCAAATTACATGCTCATTTGTCGAGCGCATGAGTGACGTAGCTATCAGAGGCATATGGGGAAAAAGGACACTCGATTTTCTAGAGTTAATAAAATAATTGATAATTGTACCGTGTTACCTACTTTACGAATAAAGTAATACCAATATTATATCTTTTAAATGTTTATTACAATCCGGTTATTTCACAAAAACCAATACTTTTAAATAATGTGTTTTAAATGACGTATAATTTTACCATAATTATAGGAACTGCAGTTTTTTTTATTCTTCGATAATTTTTTTTCGTCACATAAATATTGTCAGCTGAGAAATGCATTGAGCAAACTTCAGTATAGGTAGCCAATCGTTTTCACGTCTTTGAACCCTTATTATGTTAAGCCACTTTTCTTTTATCAGCCCATCTGTAGGCAATCTAAAATGAAACGGAAAACAATAATGTATATTCATAACATAAAAAGTGCATAATATTATATTCAAACAATATTATAAATTCTAACAACCACAAAAATCTTGTGTATTAGTGTCCCAACCTCCCCTAACGTCATGTGATTACTAACTTCATGCGCCGGCCGCCATTAGACGCAGCGTCGTACAAAATAAAATAAAATAATCTAGTTTTGTAAACTTACGCGTGAAATGACACATTTTTGTCTTTAACTTTTGGGGTACCTATAATTTTTACATCCTCTGAAAACACACGACGGCATATTTTCTTTATGTTTTGCACAGGTTTTCACACACGACATAAATTAAAAACAAACATAGCGTCGCGCGACAGGTTGGTGCGTGACTGAGCGCAATGTGGCCAATTGGCTTCATTTCATGTTGCCATTTTAGAGTGCGGACAACGTATCTATAGTTTTATACATCATTGACCGTGAAAACCTAAGTGATGTAAGCTGTCATTCCACCTGATTGTTAGGGATTGACACTATTGATAGCTCACTCCAGGCTCACTTCACCTAAGTTTTCACGGTGAGAGGGTTACAAAAACGCACGGCAATATTCTACTAGTCAAGCCCTTTCATTTGATACCTACCCACATTGAGGGGGTTGTGAGAAAATATGTAATCCGCCATTTCGTAGCGGCGGCCATCTTGGATTTACAGTGATACTGATGCAGATGTATTGTCATCAAAACTAAAGTGTGTACCAAATATCAGATCAATTTGCCAACAGGAAGGGGGTAAAATTTCAAGTACCTACCTACTAAATTTGAACCAAATAAATAACAAACAGGTTAAGCTAAATAAAACCGTTTAAAAAAGTATCCTACATAATTATGTCCTGTCCTAACCCAGCACCCTAATTGCGTAAAACATTATCAATCTCAATCTCTCGGACCGCTGCGGTGCCGAAGCGGTATTGCGCACGCACGGTCGTTTGTTTTTATACAAAGCGCGCGGTGCGGCAACAGTGCGGCATCGGTACCGCGAACGCTCGACAACAGGACGGCCACGTCGCAAACAATAATAACACACAACAAACACTACACTAACACTAACACTAGCATACAAACGCACCGCGGCAGTCGGATACGCTTTCGATTTAGGCGTTTGGTATCGGACTGCTACCGTACTGTAGAGGCCCGGGCACGGTAAACGTGCGGCAGCGGTCCGACACGAAACCTCTAAATTGAAAGAGCCCTAAGATCTAAGAATACCAATTTTAGGATTGTTCTTTCAGCAGGATTGCAATAAAACGCAATAAAGCAAAACTAACATTTTGTTAATCAGCTGATTGATAACTACCGTAGGTTACTACTTACAGTAGGTCAATGAACTTTTCTTTGGGGCACTACTACTTTCATTAGTAAGATTTCCGCATTCTTATGATACTTAAAAATGAGTTAATTATCTAGCGTAATTTATGACAATAATGAAGGTGATTTTCGAATTCGAACTAGGATAAATTATGGCCATTTATTCGGTCACTCTAGGTATAAAGCGCGCACGTGCGCAAGCGCGTTTATGTGTGTCGTAGTACCTAAGCGGGCGGTACCTCGCGCGTGGAATGGCGACGGTGATTCTCCTCTTTTATGAATAGCTTCATTCTGAATTAGTGTCAAATGTAAACAACAAAAAAAAGGAGCGTTTATAATTATTGGCCAGGTACCGTAATTTAAATTGATTATTTACGTCTTTTATGACAACCTCCTGAATTATGACGAGGATGCAAAGCAACATCTTGAATATTGACTGAATCAGTGTGGAACTCGGAATCGATAGTAGTACTGTGATATTTAGGTTTCGGTTTTGTTCGATTCATGTACAGACGCCAGCACATCAACCTACCCGAAACTGTCAAATTTTTCCAATCTACTTTGAACCTTATGCTTTAGCGATAAAGTTGAAAATCTATTAAAGAAATTTGACAAATGGTAGTAGCTCGATGTGCTGGCGTCTGTAGGTACATCATTGTATTTTTTTTGTAACTGTATAAGTACTCGAAATCAGTGAATGTATCGTTTGGTATTGTTGATAATATGGCACTCTGAAATGAAACTAATACAGCCGTTTCGGTTTTTTAGATTTATATTTTTATAATTCTTTCTTTCTTTCTTTCTTTTTAGGGTTCCGTAGTCAACTAGGAACCCTTATAGTTTCGCCATGTCTGTCTGTCCGTCCGTCCGTCCTCGCTTAATCTCTGTGACCGTTAGTACTAGAAAGCTGAAATTTAGTACCAATATGTACCTATATCAATCACGCCGACAAAGTAGTAAAATAAAAATGGAAAAAATGTTTTATTAGGGTAGCCCCCCTATATGTAAAGTGGGAAGTGATTTTTTTTTTAATTTCAACCCTAACGTGTGATATATTGTTGGAAAGGTATTTAAAAATGAATAGGGGTTTACTAAAATGAACTAAAATCATTTTTTGATAATTTCGGAAATAATCGCTCCAAAAGTAAAAAACAATGTGTCCCCCCCTCTAACTTTTGAACCATAAGTTTAGAAACTATGAAAAAAATCTGCAAAGTAGAACTCTATAAGGACTTTCTAGGAAAATTATTTTGAACTTGATGGAAACAACAGTTTTTGTACAAAAAAGACAAAAAGTTGTACAAAATAATTTCTGGACTAAGTTTGTAGTATAAACGTATATGCAAGCATTTTTTTAACTTCGCTTACATATTTTATTATCCTGAACGTATCCCTTTGTGTTCGCGCTAAAAACCGTCACGTTTCGGAGCGCCTGCCGCGGAGCGTGCAATGTTGCACGCTCCGTGTTCGCGTACGTACCCACTACCGGGAGCAGTTGCAGGAGCGCGGAGTGCTGCTGGAGCGCGAACATAATGGATAGGTACCCACTTTTAAACTCATAAGTGGGAACACTTATTGTGACGGACGGGAAACTACGGAACCCTACACTGAGCGTGGCCCGACACGCTCTTGGCCGGTTTTTTTTTGTCTACTTTATAAAGTAAAGAAATCAAGCAGAGAAATTCGGCCAACTGCAGCTAACGCGACGCGTAACTAAAAATAGAACACGAAAAGTACCTACGAAAACAGCAAAGTGCAATCAAGGTCAACGTAAAATGATTTTAAAACTACGAGTACCTACCTATTTTTGTTGAGAATGCCATACGATTTAAAATCCTTTGACGTTTATTGATGGTTACCTGTTTACAAAATAATGTATTCGGTATTAAACTCTATGCTCCTGTAAATAATGTTTAAAATTAGTATTAGACGTTAGCTTAGCGCGCTTTCTCGCTCGTTCATCTCTAGCTAGGTACATCACTCCCGCCCGCGCGCATCAAGGATACGGTACCTAAAACCGTGTAACTACTACCACAGTACAATGCGTGCCACGAAAGATGAGACTTGACACACCACGTGGTTTGACATGCGCAGTACCTACACGATTTTAGGTATCTTTAGCGGTATGAGGTCTGAGTGCGGGACGGGACCGGACGTCATAGGGGCGGCGGAAAGAGCGGGGGAGGCGGGGTCAAGTCTCATCTTTCGTGGCACGCATTGTACCTGAATCAGTTTGAACCGAATATCATAGATCATGTGATACGATATCGGTATAGTGTCTCGTTCTAGGTACGCGGATACCTGATATAATATAGATTCAGTGCCGTACGATATATATAGGTAGGTATTGGATATTGTACCGATACATAGATATTATCGATATACGATTTGTATCGCCCACTCCTACTAAAAGAAAGGGCTCTCTCAATAGGTACTTACCTACATAATGCAGAATGATTTTTATATCAGAAAATTTCTCGAAGAGTTCATGTGTAAGTTAGTAGGTACCTACTTACTAAATGCATGTAGGTACTTAATTGAACTTAGACATTCATTACAGTAATATCGAACCCAGGGTAGATCGCAGATAATCCTATCACTAAGTAATGCATTTTTTCTCACTTCATGATTAAATTGATAAAATATAACTCACACACCCACACACACACACACAGCAAACCTACGATTCGAAACTTGTCAACAATATCACGCATGTTATAAAATTGGCCATCCGTTGACAAACAACGCCATCTAACGATCAAGATTACAGTAGATCTTGATCGTTAGATGATAACTGATAACTTTAGCAAAAATGTTGTTCTGTTTCTTGATGGTTCTTGAAATATCCTGTAGAGGGCGTGCCTCCGCCCGCGCACACATACAAAGATTTATCGTATTTTGTCAGGCCTAAATATCCTACAAATAGTGTTTTTTTATAAGTTTTTTACGATATGCGTCAATAATAGATCATAATCATTTAATGTACGTGCTTTTATTCTGCAAAAATCGTTTAAGTATCGAGATTTGTACCCCGATAGAATGTATGAAAAAGTGTCAGTATCCAATCACCTTAAGGTAAACGATAAAATAGTAAGCGGTAGAAATATTTTAGATTGACATAACCTAACGAAATGTCACGTGACCTGTCATGTCGTCTCAGCATACAAATTTGACATTTGACAGTCTGACAAGTGACATCGAAAGAGACAAGTTTTGAAGCGTTTGCAACTTGTCTAGGAACTAGAAGTTAGTTTGGCAGGATTACAATCATGAGCATAATAAGTGAATAAACATGTTATCAATAGATAATCAATTAACATCTCTTATTAGCTCATGATATCTACTTAGAATATTTTGCTATACAAAGTAAAATAGTGGAATCAAATGAGTTAAATGTCTTCGTTGTTTATTTTGTTGTCATACTTAATTAATATAACTGCTATTTCTGGGCAAATCGCAATCGTTCTCTTCGATGTTCTTCTGTTAGACATATTTTGCAGGTCGATAACTGTGAATGTTCGCTGCGTGTAAATGTCTTCGAACCGTGGACAGAGAGATATTCCATGCCGTTGCGAACTGTAACGAGTGGATGTAAACGGCGGTGTAGTGTGAACCTTAACAATATCCGGATGATGTTCAGATTGGTCCGTATAGATCCCAGTAGTTCTCCGACCCATGGTCATTGTCTTAGCATCGCCGGTTTCTTGAAATCTGCGCACCCATAAGCGCACCGTTTGTCTATGTATAGAAAAAAATGGTTTTAAATAAGTTATTAAATACCACACACAAGATACCGCAAATAGCTCAACAAGAAAAAAATCGGAGAACACAATTAATATTATAATGAACTTACTGCTATGCCAAGCTGTCTCGCAATTCCTTTTATGCTCACATTTTGTTCACACAGAACAACTATTTTAGTTCTCATAAAATCATAAATCATTTTAAAAATTAATGAATAAATCGTAGTCGTTTACTCTTCGCCGTTTTAAGTGAACGTATACATCAAACGTTATAGTTATAACTTGAGGGTATAGATTAATTTTATAAAGACAACGTAAGTAAGTAAAATTAATGGATACCCTCAAATTATAACATCTATCGATTAGACATCCCACCTAAAGATAAAATGACTCAGACCATAGTAGATAACAATTTCAACGCAATTCATATGGGCTCGCTGGCTAGTTCGTCAAACTGCCGGTATGAGTATGACAACGTTCGGTGATGCGATGGTTCGAATCTGAGTCGAAACAATGGGTTCTTTTTGAAGTATTCTTTAGATTATTTGTAAGGAATTTAATGTGTAACATTTTAAAACTTGAGGGGTTAGCACATACTGACGCTGTCTGTACGTGAATAATTATCATGTGACACGGAAATCAACATTCAGGGACGCGTTATCCCCACCACTTTCCTAGTGATACCGGAAGCGGGTAATAGGACGCTTCTAGGACAGGACTTTATTGCTAGAGCAGGTATATGTATTAGTGGACCTCCAACATAACTGTTGGCATTTTAGTGATTCCCCTGGGCAAAAGTTTACTTTTGTGCAATCTTTTAGCCTTACATCCACCAGCGATGCAGAGCTGATGCAGGTTGATACCACTGGCTTGGCGTTGAGAGAGGATGAAGGGACGAAGCTGTCACCTGCTCAAAGGACGCAACTCAACCAGCTCATAACCAAGAGAGTTGAGCGCATCGCCACCCAAGGACCTCCTACAACTTACGCCACTCATCACATCCGGGTTGCTGAGAAACAGGAGCCGACCGCTTCACCACCCTATAGGATGTCGCAAGGGAAAAGAGAGTTGTTGGATGGTGAGATTGAGAAGCTGCTGCGATTAGATGTAATAGAGGAATGCGAGTCGCCTTGGGCTGCCAACGTCGTCTTAGTCGCGAAGAAGGATGGCGGGGTCCGCCTATGTGTGGACTACCGTAAGCTCAACGCAGTAACTGAGCCGGATAGGTACCCGCTCCCGCGCATGGAAGACGTGCTTCATGCAGCGAAGACGACTAGCTACATGACGACGCTAGACCTCCACTCCGGTTACTTTCAGGTTTGCGTCGCAGAAGAGGACCGCGACAAAACTGCGTTCGTTACATCTTCCGGCACCTATAGGTTTAAGAGGATGCCGATGGGCCTTCGCAACTCAGGCGCCACGTTTCAGAGATTGATAGATCGTTTCAAGTTCAAAGAAAAGCTGCTTCGCCCGTGACTCTGTGAAATTCCTTGGTCACGTAATCGTTCCTGGAGGTCTACAAGTAGACCCAGAGAAAACCTCAGCTATTGCTGACATGCCTGCGCCGAAGAACGAGAGGCAGCTCAAAGGTTTCCTGGCCACGTCCAGCTGGTTTAGACGGTTTGTACCGAACTATGCTACAATTGCCAAGCCTTTGACTGACCTGCTCAAGAAAAACAGCAGTTGGAGTTGGCATGATGAGCAGCAGGCTTCTTTTGAGCGTATCAAAGAGCTCCTGTTTACCGCTCCTATTCTTCGCCAGGCTGACGAGTCTAAACCTTTCTCCCTCCGCACGGACAGCAATGGCTACTGTCTCGGCGCGGTTTTGATGCAGGGGGAGGGCTCAGACGAAAGGCCCATAGAGTACGCCAGTCGTCTACTCTCGCCAGCCGAGCGCAACTACACCACCACTGAGCGCGAAGCTCTTGCCGTCGTCTGGGCGGTCACGAAGTTCAGAGGTTACGCGGAAGGCTCGGAAGTCGTGGTGAAGTCCGATCATCAGCCGCTACGTTGGCTGATGAGCCTTAAGTCTCCGAGTGGTCGTCTTGCCAGATGGGCAATGACCCTGCAGGCCTATAACCTGCAGATACAGTACACTCCCGGAAAGGTGAATGTGATTGCAGATGCACTAAGCCGCCCAGCTTGTTGCGAGGAAAACCCAGCTAGTTGCGAGGTATGTTTAGTGACCGTTGACATGCCACATAGGACACCTGAGGATGTGCGTTCTAATCAACTCAAGGACCCAGAGTTGAAGAGCATCGTCGAGGATCTAGAAACTACCGACGATCCCTTCAGGGGGAGAGGGTGGTCAGAAAGAGGATACCTGATGTCGGACAGCGTATTATACAGGCGTGCGCCCGAATCCGAAGACACCGAGTCCGCTTGCCTCGTGGTTTCTAGACACGAGAGGGAAGCCGTCCTCGTCGAGTTCCACGACGCTCCCACGGCAGGCCACTTTGGTGTTGAACGTACTCTGCTACGTATAGGAGCACGATACTTTTGGCCAGGTGTGAAGTCTTTTGTAACAGACTATATTAAGCGCTGCGCAGCTTGCCAACGTTATAAGATAGACAACAGGAAGCCTGCAGGACTACTCCAGACTCCTGCACCCACCCGGCGATTTGAAGTGGTATCGGTCGACTTGTTTGGGCCCCTACCAAAGACTTCAAACTGTAACCGTTGGATTTTAATCTTAGAGGATACGTGCTCCCATTGTGTTGAGCTATTTGCGTTGGAGAAGGCCACCAGCATGGAGTGTGCTGAGATTTTAATATCTGAGGTCTTCCTGAGGTATGGGGTCCCACGCAGGATGATCAGCGACATCGGAGTTCAGTTTGTTGCCGAGGTAATGCAGCAGACCTGTCATGTGATGGGTATCAAACAGTCTTTGACGCCGTTGTATCACCCGGAGGCGAACCCCGTTGAGCGAAAAAACCGCGACCTTAAACCACAGTTAGCGATACTGGTAGGAAAGGACCACGCATCGTGGGATGCTCACCTCGCGGCCATAAGGTTCGCAATGAACTCCGCTGTTACAGCGAGCACTGGATTTACACCAGCTTTCCATACCTTCGGGAGAGAGCTGCGCGCGCCATCAGACGTTGTGGCAGTCATGAAGACCATTGTGGACAGTGATAATTTCGTTCATAATATCACTCCTTACCTTCGTAAGTTGTCGACAGCGCTGCTCAACTCCCGAGATGTCCACGAACGTAACCAGTCTTTGCAGAAGAAGTACGCAGATGAAGGCAGGCGCGCCCCTCCAGAATACAAGGTAGGTGATCTCGTTTTATTGAAAACGCAAGGGATGAATGATGTCGGCCCCGGACAATCTGCGAAATTTATACCCCGGAGGGATGGCCCCTATCGCATCCGCGAAGTAGTAAGCCCTACTACTTACCTGGTGGAGGGAGTTACTAGAGGTGAGCACGTAGGACGTTACCATGTCTCTGATTTGACTCCTTTCATAGGTGATGTCGAGGCTCCGGTTAGAGAGAAGCGCAGGCGCGGTCGACCGCGCAGATATGATTGCTAGCCCGAACGCGAGGGCGCTATGTTCGAACTAGAGAGGGAGTGTGTAGCATTGTGCTGCATCCGCGTCGTCACGACAAGGTGTAACGTTACAATTTACTGGATAGAGCCAGAAATTGTAAGGTCACATGGAGCACTCACCCACCTAACTTTCAGTCTGGAGCACTGTTAAAAGAAACAAGAGGACGAATTATGAGTTTATTATTAACTAGCCTAGGGCCTACCTATTCGGAGCTAGGAAATGACTAAAAGAGAAGCTGGTGAATGAAAATGAGAACGAGGTAGAACTGAGAAAGGCGGGCCGCTGGTCTGCAGTAGTGACCGAGGGACATCCGCTTCAGGCCGTAGAGGAGGGCCGAAGGACCTCAGTCTTCAGGCCGTAGAGGAGGGCCGAGGGACGTCAACCCTCAGGCCGTAGAGGGCCGAGGGACGTCAATCTTCACCTCAGGTTCGCCCGGTGCGGAGTCGCCTTGCTACGGCGTCCTCATAGTCGCTTCGGCCGTAGAGGAGGGAAACTGCCCTCCAAGATCACTCTTAATTTTCCCGAACTTGTGGCCGAGCTGAGCTCCCAACGTAGACTGACCAAATCCACTACCAGGATGGTTTTAGTTTGAAATGAAGTGATGTCTTTTGTTCTTAATTAAATGGGTAGTCATCGACTTTTTATCATTTGAAAAGAATTTCTAGAACAATAAAAATAAAAGATAATGAAGTCGATGTGATTTACCTATACGACCTACAACTAGCTCCAGCAATAAATTAAAAATAAAACTAGGTCTGTCACTAACTGACGTTACAAAGGTAAACAAAGATCCAAGAGATAAAAATCTACAGAAAAACTTAAATAACATGAATTACAGGTAAAGGATATGATAAGCCTCCAGGAAATAAGCATGAAGCTACCTAGGGAGGACGAATGCTTAAAATTTCAGGTTCATAATGTCCAAAAATGTAAGTAAAAAACCATGTAAAAACATACACATTACAAAGGTTAGGTCGCGCGAACCCCCGCCATTACAAGGATACTTACTCGCTACCCGCCGCCAACGCAACGCTCGCTCGCGTAGTCAGTCAGCCCCCCGCTACGCACCTAGAGGTATGCGCGCACGCTGCGTCGTGCGTCGGACGACAGTTTTCGTGTTCGTTAATTACACACACAATCAGTCCTTAGGTGTAAGGACTGATTGTGTGTACTACCATCATTATACTCATTTATCTAATCGTGCGAGTGTGTTTTTAATTCAACCCCTAATCGAAAGAAACCCTTACATAAAAATAAATAAATAAGTTGATGTTGAAATAAGATTGCATGAAAAATAAACAATTGTCGTACATTAAGAACATTGCATTCTTTATATAACAGAGTGGTGGAAAATAAAATACTTAGTACGAAAGGTTGCAATTTTTAATGTCGCTCGGTGCGCAATTTCCAATTGAAGTAATGTGGTTTTAGAAGCACCACCTCAGCAAGAAATGCAGTGAGATAATATTGACCGACAGAGCGCATAGTAGACATTACGGATAATAAATTAGTTAGGTAGCTACAGTTCTAAGTGTTTAACATCAACTTACGCACTCTGCCCGTCAATACATCCACATGGGCCTTAAAGTTTAAGGTATTATCTAAAATTACGCCCAAGTATCTATTATTATTTACAGACTCTATTTGAGCGCAGTTACAATTTAGTCTAGTTTGTGTGAGACATGAGTGAGCTGTGAGTGTTAGATTATTTTTTGGCTGGGATTTTGAACTAATAGAAAAAGTGATATACATATTTAGTTTTGCTTGTGTTGAGTGTTAGGGTGTGAGCCAAAAGCCAGTCAAGAGTGGAATCGAGACCCCTTTGAGCTGTACCTAATTTGAAGTTTTGACCAGGAGTCTGCGGAGAAAGTTATTGCGGTATCATCTGCATAAGTTACAATACTAGAATTTGGAATACTTAGATTGCAAAGGTCATTGATAAAAACCAGAAAGAGCGTAGGACCAAGAATACTCCCTTGTGGCACCCCGTACTCTCAATAGGAAGCTCGTAACTTTGGAAGAATTGGAGTTGTGGACCTCTGACACCTATGTTTTCGAGTTTTTGTAGAAGGGTTTTAAATTATCACGCTACTTACAACGACAGGGTGAGAGAAAGCGAGAGGCGCCCTCTGCTATCAAAACTAGGAAACACCATGACAGATGGGTTGCGTTCCTAAATACTAACAACTTTGTAGTTCTTTTTTCACTTTTTAGTTGTACCCCACCCCACACAAATTCATATAACACTACTTGCTATGTGTATATCAGTGACAGGAAGCTATTGAACACATTTGCGTACCCCTGTAGAGGGTACAGGCGTGATGTTATGTGATTGCGTAAACAATGCATACTTATGCGATAGCCAGGCCCTGATTAACCCTTAGGCTAATTAGGCTGCAGCCTAGGGCGCGAGGATCGGGGGGGCGCGCTAAAATCGTGTCTTCGCATGCACTAATCTAGCATCATTGTATCTATCCTACATATTTCAACCAGACCGAGACAAAACACTAAAACTAAATGCGTTTGAGGGTCCCTGATTTTAACAATAAATTTTGAAATTTTAAAAAGCGCGCGTAAAACAAGCTAACTTGTTACTCGAATCGGTCGGTGGTCGAGCGAGTGGGTGAGCTGGCAACAGAGTGCCTAGTGCGAGTTTTGTGTAATCCGCCTCTCAATAATATAATGGGCGTAAATTTTAACTTCATTTTGTAATTGTATTCGGAATTTAAACAGTTCAACCTAGTTATCGCGTTTGCCGCTAGGCGACTCTATATCGATTGTATCGTATTCTATTCTTTAACGTCTAGGTTGCACTGTTTAAATTCCCATACAAAATAATCTTCACGTATACGCGCGTTTCTGTGAGGCGAATTAAGAAACCTCGCACTAGGCACCAGTGTTGCCAACAGATAAACTAGCTCTCCACCAGATTCAACTTCGAAAACCACGAGAAAACCACTAACAAAAATCGGCCCTACTCCAAAAATCGCTAAAATTTCCACTAAACAATTTTTTGGTTTTTACGAAAGAAAACAGTAATTAAAGTAGTTATATTAGTAAAAAATGTTCTTTATTAGAAGGTAAAAATATTTAAAATCAGTAAATCACCATAAGTACAATATTATTAGTAAATCAACAAGTCATGATGAGGAACTTAAAAATAATTCAATAAGAACAACAACTATAAAAAAGTGATATTTTAAAATTCCTCTTCTTCAGATGATTTTTTTGACCATCGTCGGTTTCACATTTATATGACTCTTTGGTACGGATTTGTTTTATAACTTTTATTGGAATTTACCTACACAGTAAAAGTAAATTATACTCCTGCCTGAAAATTAAATGAAGTAAAAATAATATATTTCGTAACGTTTTAATGGCCACTAGAAAAACTATCGGCCAGTAAAAGCAATATTTTGCCACTAAAAGGGGTGTCGAAACCACGACTTTTAGTGGAAAATCCACTAAGTTGGTAACACTGCTAGGCACTCAGCGCAGCTTGCCATGAAACACATCGACGATGTGCGGGGACTCCCCGGTGTGGTTAATAGTTAGTATACCCTGCCTCGCTTCATTCATTCATCTCTTTCGAAATCGTCGTTCGTCCGTCATATCACGCACTCGCGTATATTGGTGTTTGGGATTGATATTTATTGTCCTTTCCTTAGTGTTTCCGTGTTTTTTTAAGACTATGAGTGGAAATGAGAGTAGTTCGATAGTAAAAAAGCCAAGCAGAATACAGAAAAAAGGCAAAAGAAAAGGAAAAGAAAATAGAAAATATTTTAAAACATACTCGAAAACTAGAAACATTTTTTACAAACCCTGCAGAAAGGAACGAAACGGTGACGAATGCTGCACTATCGCCAGCGATTTCTTGCCCTGGTTTCTCTACCGTGGACAGTTACGTTTCTCCGTCCAACACTAGCCCTATAGTAGCGACGACGCCGACGATCTACAATGAAGACGAAAATCTAATAGAAGAAAAGTCGTCTATTCCGTCAAGTGACCCTGGACTGTGGCAAGTAAATGATGAATTTCGAGATTATATTGTTAAAAATGGACTGCAACAAAACGAAGAATTAGATTTTTCCAGATCAGAAAGGCAGTATAAAAATCAAAAAAGATTTCTATCTAAAAATATGTTTGAGAAAAAGCTTGTTAATGGCGAAAATGTGAAGAGAAGCTGGTTAGTATACTCAGAATCCACAGGTCACGTGTTTTGTGGTCCTTGCAAATTATATGGAGGAACATCCGTATTTGCCAGAAATGGATTTAATGACTGGAAAAATTCTAACTTAATAACTGATCATGACAATTCTCCGGATCATCGTAAATGTTTGGGACAATATGTATGTAGAGGTAAACTTTTACAACGACTGGATACCCAAATAGTCAAACAATATAATGAAGAAATAACTTATTGGCGAAATGTATTACTACGGGTAATAGAAACAGTTAAGTTTTTAGCTTCACGTGGGCTTCCATTTCACGGTCAAAATGAAATGATTGGATCTGCACTAAACGGAAATTTTCTTGGCTGTATTGAGCTTATATCTAAATTTGATCCTTTCATGGCTGAACATTTGGTGAGATTTGGACAAAAAGGCAGAGGTTCTCCATCGTACTTGTCATCCTCTGTAATCAATGAATTTATTTTACTACTCGCTGACGAAGTTCGACTTTCGATTATAGGAGAAATAAAAAAAGCAAAATATTATTCGATAAGCATTGATTCTACTCCAGATATTTCAAACACCGATCAGTTGACATTTATAATTCGTTATATTTTGCCTGACGGAGAACCTGTCGAACGTTTTGTTACATTTTTACCCAATTGCGGTCATAAAGGTGAAGACATGGAGAAGGCTGTCCTTGCGACAATTGATAAAACTTTGGAACTTGATATTAAAGACTGTCGTGGCCAAAGTTATGATAATGCTAGCAATATGTCTGGTCAATACAAAGGTCTTCAGTCAAGAATTAAAGCTGTAAATCCATTGGCTACTTTTGTTCCTTGTGCAGCCCATTCTCTACAACTCGTGGGATCGGCTGCCGCGGAAAGTAGTGACGATTCAGCTGCTTTTTTTACACTGGAACAACAACTATACAATTTTTTTTCTGGATCTACAAGCAGATGGCAAATTTTGTTATCCAAATTGGATGAAAAATCGACGGTACTAAAAAATCTATCAAAAACTCGATGGAGTGCGCGAGCAGATGCAAGCAAAGCCTTATACAGTTCATAACCAAGTTCTGGAAACATTAAACTATATTTGCGAAGATGAAAATCAAAGTAAAGAGACCAAAATAGAAGCAAAAGGAATGTTAGAAAAAATTAAAACTTTAGAAATTACAATAATGTTGTGCTTTTGGAACTCTGTGCTCGTAAAGTTTCAAATCGTTAGTGCACAGCTACAATCAAGTTCTGTTGATTTATCTAACGTTGTTACTCTTTATGAGACATTACATGCTTATCTTGATACGTTGCGTGACGAAAAAATGTTCGAAAATTTTGAATCAGAGGCAATCAAGAGATGCGAAGTGACCACATACAAAAAAGATATAAGAAGAAGAAAGAAACCAAAATTTCATTTTGATGAAGTTAAAACGGGGCACATTGAGTTAGAAGGGAGACGATCTTTCATCGTTGATAATTATTATGCAGCTATTGATTGTCTTAAAGTGCACTTAAAAAACCGGCAAATTATTTATAATACAGTAAACACAAAGTTTGGTTTCTTATGGAAACTACATGAACTAGACGACAGTGAATTTATTAGAAGCAAAGCAAAGGAGTTAAAACAACTATATGTCACTGATTTAGAAGAAACCTTTGCAGAAGAATGCGTCCATTTGGCGCAGTTTTTAAAATCTGACATTGAGGCCGATCACTCTATTTCTGCCAGAACCCCAAAGGGTTTGTTGCAGTTAGTAAAAAGTTTTAATATTTCATGCATGTTCCCGAATGTGGAGATAATATTAAGAATTTTTTTGACAATGAGTGTTACCAACTGCAGCGGCGATAGGTCTTTTTCAGCACTTAAAAGAGTAAAAAATTACTTGCGCTCCACACTCCGCCAGCAAAAACTTGCAGCGCTCTCACTAATGTACATAGAAAGTGATTTTTTACAAACTATTAAATTTGAAAAAATTGTGGAAAGATTTGCAAACGCTAAAGCACGAAAAAGGACTTTTGTATAATCTAATATTACTTAATTACTATAATTTTCAAATAAATCATTAATCAGTTGCAAAAATGTTTCACTTGTATGATGCCTCTCTCTTTTTTTAACAATAACAGAACTTTAAATATTTAAAAAATAAAGTTGAAGCAACTAAATTGTCTATAGAAACTAAGCCAATACAAGTCATGCGGCCAAACACCACATGGATTTGATTTTCTACTTGGTACTTGGTAGCCTGCAGTCACTTATCATGATTTTGGTTTTATAATGCGTGAGGTACCTACTTTGCCTTTATGTACGGTCAGCTTAAAAAATGGTTTGCCACCCTAAGGTTAAATGGACAACGTTAGTTTCGCTTGGAGATCGATCTGAAAACTTTTATAGGTAGTATGACCCATGTTAAAATTTTCACTCTACTACTCTACTCATTTACTACTTTTAAGGCCGTCCGTAACACACCTGACAGGGGCGCGTCCTCATAATTAGCCTAGGGCGGTCAGAACGCTTGATCAGTCGCTGGCGATAGCAGCAATGGCGGTTGATTTGCTGGCATTTATTGAAGAGTTCCGTTGTCTGTATCCGAAACTCATCATCAAATCTTTACGTAATTTAAATGGGACCATTTCGGAATAAACCTCTTTCGAACAAATAAAGAATTTTGCAAATCCGTCTTTAACGTCAGAGTTATGCCAGAACTTACATAAATATATATATTATATATGTATATATAAACATCCGAATTGAGAACCTCCTCCTTTTTTGAAGTCAGTTAAAAAGAATTACGATCCAAAAAAGTTAAAATAAAGGCTCCTGCAAACAGGCGCGACGCGCGACGCGAATCGCGCGCGACACAAAGGCACCGCTCGTTGCGCGACTTGCGGTGCCTTTGTGTCGCGTGTCGCGTCGCGCCTGTGTGTACGAGCCTTAATAATCCACAATGCGGCGATACTCTAAAACGTACTTGATCCCTAGACAGTTTTGATGTACCTATGTAATATTACGCTGGAATTTATTTATGTGTTCCTTACCAAGTAGGAAAAGCGGTACACTATTAAATCACACACCAGATGTTTCTGTTTTTCTGTGTATCACACGCGATTTCTATGAAACTACTCCATTTACGAATGTGAATTTTGGGGGGATAATAAAAAGTGGTGGCACAAATACAAAAGAGTAGTTTTAAAACTTGAATTTTGGTTCAGAGGGCCGTTATTTATTTGTGTAAACTTGTTAATTAAATACCCTAGCAAATACCAATAACTTTTTACGTGTTATTCAACAGTGCATGCGAATGGAATGTTGTGTCAATGATTATATGATATGTTTTTGTGTTGCAAGCAGATCTTCTGGAAAAGGTAAAATTTAAGGATAGTCGTCGACGCCTCGAGTCGCCGACGTCACCGACGTCACCGATGTCACCGCCGCGACTCAAGCGATGCTCGCGCGATGACGCGACTAGAAGCATGCTTGCCGTGCAGTTCTTGCAAGTTCTTGACATGCCTTGTAGCTGTCTAGTTCTGTATTTTATTAACATTTTACTAGTTGCCACTCGATCTGAAACTCTGGAATGGTTTCAGGTTTTGAGCAAAACCCTCATGATCCGATGCAAGATAGCCTTATTAATAAAATACCTATATCTCAATTCAGAATCTCAGATAATTTCCAAGCTTTAAGAACACAAACTCAATGTCATGCGTCATGATAAAGTTCCAATTCCATTGTAACTGAAACTTATTTATGACCTGTTTTTATTACAAACGGTCATTTAAAAATCAATTTAGTCTACGTGACGCTGAACACATGAACAATGGCCAATTTCAAACGTAACTTGATGCCACCTCTCCCTTGCACGAGTCAGCACGAGGTAGTGGGTTCAAATCCGGGCAAGTAGGTACCAATGTCATTTTTTCAATCCATATTTCCTTTTTTGAGTTTATCTTAGACATTACTGTCGTCAGTGAATTAAAAACATTCTGAGGAAACATACAGTAAAGTTCGACATCGCCAACTCGTGGTGCGCGTGCGTTGTGTTCAATGCTCGAGCCTTCTGTGTATGAGAAGAGCCCTTTGCCCTGCAGTAGGACCACAATAGGCTGCTATTATTATATCGTCCTGTTCATTTATACCTTAGTACGGCATTCAATTTTTTTTAAAGTACGGCGACTAGTTATTACGCAAAATGTTTTTTGTGGTTTATTGTGGTATACCTATTTCTGATCTGTGGGCATTTTAAATAAATATGTTTTTCACTTCCAATTAAGTAGAGAATCGGGTACATTTATTTGAACGTCTAATATTTAAATACCTACGGGTAAAATGTCAATGTTCAAAACATCGAAAATTTAAATATCGATTGTATCCAAGTATCGAAAATTGTTTTTTATCACACCTGCTCTGAAAATACATACTAATTATACTAATTAGAGGGAAGAAACGCCTTTATCCCGCCCTTCAAATCCTTTCATCCCAAGGTATGGAAGTTTGTATGAAAATCCTTCCGACCCAAGGGTGGGAAATATGTATGAAATTCCATTACATACCCGGTTTTTCTTTTTTTTTAATTTGTCAGCAGTCATACTGCCAAGAGACTTTAACTGTCTACTAATTAAATTTCAAGTAAATTGTTACTGGCCACACAGTTTTTTTTTTACCAGTTACCAACCTCCTTGGTGCATACAGAAAATTAAAAACGAAATTATTTTTGTATATAAAACGCGCGGAATCACGGAAGAAGTGGCTGCATGACATTATGATCTTAGCCTACTCCAGAAACGGGCGAATAAAAAATGGAAAAGCCCGCGCATTTTCGCAAAAACACATTTATCTTTGTGTTTTTTGTAAAATATGGATACTTCGAGCGACAGTGATGATGTTATCCCTAACACACCGCCAGAACTATTAGAGACGGCCCAAGAAGTTGTTGATAATCTGTTGCCGTGTCTCAAAATATCAAGATACCCGGACAAAATGTAACATCTTAATAGCTGCACTTTTAATAATTGCACTTTTAACTAAATATAAACATTTCTATGCATTTATGTCCATAATTTTCCTCGTAGGTGTAATAAAAAGCACTAGGTATACATCCCTCAGGATAAAGTACAGTTCCATACCTCAAATGGTTTGCGCCCCTCGCAAGCTCGTGGCGCAAATGCCATAATCTCGGTATGGAACTGTCACTTTCTTCCCTCTGAAGTAATGTACTATTATATATACGGGACTAAATTTTATAAGTGGAATTTTGCGCGTACTGGCATGCAGCACTAGTATTTACAAAAAATATAAATATTTATAGGTTCTAGAGTAACATTTAGACTAAGTTATAGGTCTGCACCCGATTTTGTTAAAATCTAATTACAATGAATACGTGAAAATTGGCTCTAAACATCAAAACTCGTCAGTTTTCCGGTTGCAACTGGCCTATCTTTTTTTACTCAAAGCCCTTTAAAATAACATACTTGTAGAATAAAGTGATAATTGTCACTAAAACTATAAACTAGAATAGTTTTCTGACTGTTTAAGACTTATTGTAAACGTATTTCACATAATAGATAGGCTTACAATCGTTTTGCATTTTGCCACTCGGTTTTGAGATAAAATTCCGGCGAGATGTATTTCCTAGTAAAAACACACATTATCAAAACTTCACACCGTTGCCGCTTAGTAAGATAGAGCAATGCACCCCGCCCCGCACCCCGCACACCCTTTAAAGGACTAACGTCCCTCGGCCCTTTAGTACGGTCGCACGAGGAGAGTGCCGTTGCCAGACGATTTGTAAAAACTTCGGTACATGATTTCGATCGTAAGTTTTCAGGTAATTTGTTTTATTTTAATGTAGAACGATGAAATATTTGCTTAATTTATTGGTTTATAAGGTTGAGATTTAAAAAATATATTTTAAAGATCCGTTTTTAGCCAAAAACTCCTCGATCATCAGTATTTCACGTCAGTATTCCATTATTCCGACTAGCGGAATACTGACGGCTTACGGAATACTGATGACGGCTGGTGGAATACTGAATTTATCGCTTCATGTAAGAGTTACCAAAGTTTATGAACCACGAAACCAACATCATACACCAGTACAAGACACTGAAGGCACTGAAAGAAAACATGACTGAAAAGGATGCAGTGATCCATTGTGACTTTAGTGAAAACTATTGTACAAAGTATGATGAAGAAATTCAGTCATTCCACTTGGGGGATCACGTACTCAACTGTTTCTTCACACTATGGTCAACAAAGTGCTACTTACTGTTTCAGATAATTTGTCACACAATAACAAGTTTTCCGAAAGTCAGTATTCCTGTATTTTTCAAATTCCTTTATTTTTGTTATTTCTTATCAAATTGGCTGGCCGGCTTCAAATCCTACTAAAGCAACCCAAAAGAGTTCCCAAAGTTAGGATTTAGCGATAAAATCGTCCAAAAAGTGCGTGCCGAAAGCATTCCTTAATTATTCCACTCTTGAAATTTAGTCCCATACCTAAGCTTAAAATGTCTAAGATTGAAATACCGACTGATTAAAATATCGAATGATTAAAAATGTCGATAGTACTTTATTATACCTAAGTTCAAAATGTCAACATTTAATACAATTAAGTTCTTTATATTTACGTTAAAAATACCTACTAGTTAAAATATCGCTCGCTCTGCACTTGACCCTCCGACCGACCTAACCCCTTTATTAACTCCCCTTCGAAACTAACCTGTCCGAGTTGGGATGCCCCAAGTCCCGAGCTCGCTTAGCTCGCTCATGCATTCCAAGTTCTTATTGCCTGTTTACTAAGTCGAGATGTGTCAGGACTTGGGGCATCCCGGCTTGGTCAGGTAATCAGGTTAGGTCCGAAGAGGATAGCCGAAGACCCGAAAGCCAGCAAAACCTTACGTGTCAAGAAAAACATCACAGGATTAGTGGCATAGTCGGAGTGTTAAGGGTGGGAAAGATATCGTGGCGGATCTAAGTTTGTTTCCAAGCAATAATAATAAGGCGTAGTCGATTCTGTCTGCCAGGTTTAAGGTGTATAGATGGCTCACTGACCTTGTGCATGTGGGCGGAGCTAAGCATCCTACTCCCGAATACGTAAAACGCGTGCGATGGCGCGCTAAACTAAAACGAAATTCAAAGAATATGCAGAGGCGCAGACATGCCGCACGTAGGTCGCCATTTTTGCCTACGATTCCAGAAGGGAATGGCGGATTCAAGACTGATATATTTTGTACTAGCTGTTACCCGCGACTTAGTCCGCGTGGAATTTAAGAAAAAAGTTATTGTTGAGTTCGCAGAGCTTACGATAACTTATTAATTCTGTATTCCGCGTAAAGAAATACCTATGCTAATTTTAATGAAATTCTTCTAATATTTCTCCATTTACATAGTTCTTTTTGATCGTTTTTGCATTTTTAGTTTAATTATTATTTATTTTTAGTTTTTTTGTATTAGCCTTTTTATATACAATATTTGGTGTACGATTTTCTTGGGCTAAAACAAAAACACTATATTATTATATTATTTATTCAATCAATTTCTATGGAGATTAAGGAATCTTCACGTATAGGATCCACTTATAAATATAACTATACACCGTTTCTTTATTATGATTTGCATACATTTGGAAGTACCTAATTAAGCGGAGTATAATACAACCTCCCTATTTGAATCGGATATTATTCAATATTTAATTTCATTGGTTTTAATTTTTTTTTCGTAGAAACCTATTTTCTTTTTTTTTTCTAATATAAAAGTAGCCTAAGTTACTCCTTATTCACCTATCAGCTAGTGAAAGTCCCGTCTTAATCGGTCTAGCCGTTTCAGAGATTAGCGGGAACAAACAGACAGACAGACGGACAGACAGACAAAAATTGTAAAAAATAATATTTTGGTATATTACAATAATAGTCAGAAGTCGACTAGCAATCTCACAAAACTATGGCATAGCAATATTAGTACTTATGAAGTTATGACGTTCTATAAGAACGTTTGACAACACTACAAATTGGCAACATGATTGTTATTACAAATTTCAATAAGTTTCGTAAACGTTACGGTGGCCAAAGTGGCTAGCACTGTACCTCGCATGGCGAACGATTCAGGTTCGAGTCTCACATCACACATGAAAAATGATTTTTAAGTATTACATGTGAAATAAGAATGCCGAGTTGCTAACCAATAATTATGTTAATTAATATTCCACAAATAAACGAAGATTCTTTTGTTTTACAATTATTTTCAATCTTAGCGTTGTTTTTAAAACATGAGGATAGATTTCAAACAGTGTTAAGTTCACTTTATTTTATTTATTTTTATTTTATTTTATTTGGAACAACAAACAATTACATAATAAAATATAGAGACATAAAACTTAAAATTAACAATTATTTAATCAGCAGCGTTATTCACAGAATACAAGTAAAATATTAATAACACGCTTCAAAGAGAAGTTAAAGGTACCAAACATATAAATGAAAATAAAACAGTTATTATAAACTTTTGAATAATTAAAAGTAAGTGCACTGATTATGACACATATTTACCTACAATAATCTAAGAATTAAAGGACAAGATGTCTAATTGTTTGATTGCCTCGTGAGTCATGTTTCGGAATTTTACACGTGTTGCACAGAATAAATCGATGCCAAGAAAGTGTTTATTATAATTGTCAACAAGACGTCGCAACGGAGCTCGAACACCAGCATTTGTTCGACACGCTCTCACTGCAAACAACGGTTGCTTACGCACTGTACGCAAATGTATTCTTCTGGGAACTAGGTAACAAATTCTGTTGCAAATATCAGAACAGTTGTACGTGTTTCTGCAGAAATCGTACAGGAGCACAGTCTCCAGAAACAACCGCCGGCCGGCCAGTAAGGCTTAGAAGATTATATTTTCCCAGTAAATCGACATAAGACGCAGAAGAGTGAAAGCACCTGTAAGTCATAGTTCTTAAAAATTTCTTTTGTACCATTTCTAGGCAGTTAGAATATTTAACGTATAGGCGATTCCACACCGCCACTGCATACTCTATTTGAGATCTAATTAAGGTCTTGTATAGATAAAGGTACGTCTGAGGGCGCACGAATTCGGTGGATGACCGCATAACAAATCCGTACATGCGCCAAGCCTTGTTAACAATTGTATTAATGTGTACATTAAGATGAAGCTTGTCATCAAAAATGACACCCAGATCGAGAACCATGGTAACTCTATTTAAAGCGACATCATTTATAGAGTACTGGTATCTGTAGATGTTTTTGTTTTTGGTGATGCTCAAGTGACAACATTTAGGCCGCTAAGTTTTAGTTTATTACACGTACAGTATTCAGACAGTCTATTTAAGTCACTTTGCAAAACAAGACAATCGCTAGTGTTTTTAATAGGCCTAAATATTTTTAAGTCATCTGCATATAAAAGAAATTTTGAATTTTGGAAACATTTGCCTATGTCGTTAATGAACAAAATAAATAGAAGTGGTCCTAAAATCGATCCTTGTGTAACACCTGATGTCACCGTTATAGAAAATGATTGATAACCATTAATCACAACGCGCTGCGTCCTATTGGAAACATACGACGAAAACCACCTCAACAGGTTCCTTCGTATGCCATTAAATGCAATTTTGCGCAATAGCAGCTCATGGTCGACCTTATCGAACGTCTTCTGGAAATCAGTATAGACTGAATCTACTTGAATACCAGCATCCATATTATTAAAAAGGTATTCTGAATACGCTACAAGATTTGTCACCGTAGATCTCCTTTTAACAAATCCGTGTTGTTGTGGAAGAGCTTTTCAAAGAGTTTCGATAAGGCCGACAATATTGATATTGGGCGATAGTTCTCGACGTCATCTGTAGGGCCAGACTTGTGTACCGGTGTTATGTTAGCTCGCTTCCAAGCATCAGGAAAGATTCCTTGTGACAGAGATCGATTAAAAATAATTTGTAGAGGAACGCATATGTTTTTAGCAGTATTTCTGAGAAATATTGCAGGAAGTGCATCGGGACCAGGCCCTTTTGAGGTATCTAAAGTTTCCAGGTGCCTCAATACCTGCTGAACTGACAATTGAATATTGTCCACAGCAGTACAGTCCTCAGAACAATCTGAGCTTGAGCAAAAATCATTTGACAAAGTCGAAGGTTCATAGACAGATTTAAAATACACAGAGAAGAGATTGCAGATTTCATTAGGGTTGTTTGAGGATTGATTTTTAAAACGAATACTAGAAGGAATTCCTTTAGATGATTTACGGTTTGAGATGAATTTCCAAAAATAATTAACATTTTGATTAATACTATCCTCAACAGTATTGATGTACCGGTCATAACAATGTTTGCACTCAACGTGAAATCGGGATCTGAAAAGCGAAAACTGTTCATAATCTGACAAATTTTTATATTTTTTCCACTTTATCCAAGCTCTACACTTGTTCCTAAAAATATGTATGAGAGCCGGTGAAAACCAAACTGGAAACCTTGTTGACTTCACTGATGTTAAAGGAATATGTGTTTTGATAACATTAAAAATGATATCGTAAAAGACCTCCAGTGATTCTTCTACAGAGCAGTTAAGTAGAGAAGACTCCCAGTTTATTTCCGATAAATCTTGGTTAATATCGTCGGAATTCGCTTTATAATAGTTAAATCTTTTAATTGTATTACGTCTCATATTACTGTTTCGTGTCTGGAAGGGAATACATACAATAAAACGGGGGATGATATTGATCAGGAGGCAATAAAAGGTCGTTAGTTTCGCACACTGTGCAGTCACCATTACTGATAAAGAGATCGAGTATATTATTACTTATGTTTTTATGTGTGTTGTACTGAATAGCATTATGTGTATACAGAAAATTACTCACAACTCCACCCACAGGGATGTTATTTCCGCAAACCTGACCAAAGGTGGAGTGATTACTGATGTTGGTAACCCAATTAAGAGCAGGTAAATTGAAATCACCAATCAAGTAGAAGCGTTCAACGTCAGTATCGTCAAGGTAGGCATCCAACATTTGAAAGTAGGCATCATGGGCAGAATCCGGAGTTTTTGGTGGCACATAAGCTGCACTTATCATATGCAATTTACCCCTATTTATGCTAGGTATCTGAATAATAACATATTCAATGTTGGCATATAAAGCTGCAACAGGGTTGATTCTAACCGCACATAGTGATTTTAGAATCGCTACCAGGGTTCCACCTCCTTCTTTCTTACCAGTGGCTTCACGGTCGCGATCGCACCTATGTACAGTGTAGCGATCATCAATGAATTCAGCGTCAGATATCTCCGGCGTAAGCCAGGTTTCCGTTAGGACAATAACGTCGTAGCAATTAGCCAGAATATTTACGTATAACGTATGCAGTTTGGTGCGAACTCCCCTACAGTTCTGATAGTAAACAGTAAGGGACTGATCATCCATTACTGAAGAAAGTACTACAAATAAGTATGATAATGTTACGAGCTTGGGGTTCGTGACAAAAAAAACTGCCGATTTAATCACCAAAAATTGACACTTCAATCACCAATACCTACTAATTACAAGTCAAACACACTAATTAAGAAACACAATTGCACTTACTGATCACTCTTAAATCGCACTCGAATATCGCCTTCGATGTTATCGCTCGTATCGCTTAATCGAAACTATGTGTCTCGCGGCTCGCGCCCGCCTTATATAGTGCCACAGAGCTATTCTATAAACATCTAGTATGTGCGAGTACATAGCGGTCCCGACTGACTCGACGTCGATAGTTCTCGGAATTAATAGTACTTAGAAAAAGGTCAAGTAGGGTCAAGGTCCTAGTACCAAGGTACTAGTTCCGCTACCCGATACTAGATGGCGCTAGTGGTAACTAATGTCGCCATGTATCAAGCATTATTTGTGGCGCGCAACAATAATATTATAATACATTAATAAAGCCTTCATGACAACGAGCGAAATGCGCAACACGACAGCGATGTAATATAGGCAGTATAGTGGCACATGAAACAAAAGCTTGAGCATATAGACATAAACCAATAATAACTTAAAGAAGAGTTGCAGTTTGATAAGCATTGAGTGAAAAAAGTAAGCGTACGCAAAGCAATCAATGAGGTAGATAAAATACAATGATGAAATAATAAATATCGGGAATTGGCAAAACAAATATAAGAGAATCGGTAGGTACGGTTTGTAGTCCTGAATGTTGACAGTGTCAATGAGTAGAAACAGAAGACCCAGCTGCTGGCGAGGCGGGTTTAATTTTACCAACGTCTTGCGTAGATTTGATGGCAAATGCTCTCGCTCCTTCCTTTTCTCTAGCAAGAATGGTGCCGTTCTTGACCCACACGAACTTGAAGTTATGCATGGTAGCTGCATTACGACATTCCCGAAATAACTGCTTATTTTCAGGGTCAAATGTTCATGAACGTAAATGGGTAATTTTGAGTTTGAGAAGCCTAGCAAATCCGCGTTCAGGTTCTTAAATAATCTACAGGCGCTGAGCATGTTGTCTCGGAGTATTCGGGAAGTAAACTTCACAATAATGTTTTTGGGTCTATCGTTTTGTTCATGAGCATGGGGGACGCGATGTACGGCTACTATGTCTTTCTGCATTATTTTAAAATTTATTTTAGAACCAATGTTTTCTATTAGGGTGACCAGATTTTCACCTCGCCTTTCAGGTATGTTACAAATCTCAATATTGCAACTCCGAGCGCTTTGTTCCATGTAGTCTACTTTAGCAACTAGCCCAGCCATAGTAATTTGCAAGTTCGCCATATTTTTACTGTGTCTTTTCAAATCAGCGACTTGCTCCTGGATGTCAGTTTGCTCGTCCATGGTATGTTGAACCGACTTACGTATTTCGACTAGTTCTTGTGACAGAGCATTATGTTTCTCGTCTTGTTTTTTATGGTTTGTTTGATAGACAGCTGTTCTGAGCGGAGAAAACTTACATCGCTTTTTATTGCAGTAGTGACTTGCGTTAGAGCGGCTAATGCTGATGTTATATTGGCTACGCTATCAGATATTATAGATAATCTGGCATCCATGTCGAGTCTCCACTCGCTCAAAGTATTTTTCAAATCAAGTGATAGTGTACTGTTGTAAACTACTACCATTCTCAAAACTAATAGGTGATTATTGATTATATCTGGAGTAGAAGCTAACCATTTGCAACACTTCAGGGATGAGAATAAATAAGAGTAGATAAACACTATTTTATCAAAGGTTTATATTTCAAGAATAAACACTAGATTCAATAATCCACAAATTATATTATCACATATTATGTTTGCCATTCCTTATTACTTTAAATTCTATATAAAGATTTACAGTATAAACTAATAAGTTACCTTATTTTCTAGAAGACCTCTCCAATACTTCTCACCAACTTAAACTGTTCACTGACCCAGTCACTTGGAACGACCTGCTCTCATGAATGCCGGAATCAAAGTCCCCCAAATACCGTTCCCGCGGCTCGAGCCGTTATTCTCAATCTTTTTTTTTAAATCTTCGGTGTTGCCGGTACAGAGAAACTGTTTTTACCGAACTATTTCAAAATATTATAAATACCTGAAACTATTTAATGTTGCTAGTAAACTAACAATTAATTATTAAATAATTGAAACCTAACACTCGACCATCCTGACCTTGTGCATGTCCCCATGCACATAAGTAAAACGTAAACCTAACACTTGGCCTTCTTGATTCGACTTTCATGAGATTGGTTCACAATATCAGTCACTTTAAATCGAGTACTTACAAAACTAAACTGAACATTTGAAGTCATACATCATTAAGTTTTCAACAAATTTTATAACTATCTCATCATTTCAATTCTCAAAGTAAAATCATAATTCCATATCAGTTATATTAATGTTATCATGCCCTTGCGAACCCTCAATTCTCACAAAAGCATAACAACACTTATATGTTTCTATTCTAGCAGCGGTGAACCCTCAATTCTCACAACTGATAGCATAGATTTAAATCATCACATTTCCGTTTTATAGTTATATGAGCAAGCTATTGTAAACCCTCCATTCTTACAAAGCTTAATCATATTTATCGTTTGCCTATCCAATTGGTGTAAACCCTCAATTCTTACAACCAATTAAATAGAATCAAATTATATCCACAATTCATTTTCATTTTAGGTATATAAATAAGCTATTGTAAACCCTCAATTCTTACAAAGCTTAATCATATTTATCGTTTGCCTATCCAATTGGTGTAAACCCTCAATTCTTACAACCAATTAAATAGAATGAAATTATATCCACAATTCATTTCCATCTCACAAAAATCATGGAAAATTTAATAAAATGTTCCGAAGCAATTTGAAAGTTAAATAAAATGTTCCACAGCAATTTGCTTAACAATTAACATAAATCTTTGATTAATTAACATTTAATAAACTAATATCCAGTATTAATTTTTCATTGTATAATTTATGACAATATAATAAATAATATTCATAATTACGAATTCTGATCAGTTTGTATTTCATTATTCACAATTTCATCATTAAGCGATTCCTCGTCGTCATCATCATCACTATCATCATCTATTTCTAAAGAAGCTACATGAACCCAAGGCGACATGCGATCTGCAACGACAGTTGTTTTAAGTTTATTTTTTTACTACTGGTTAAGCCCGGTATAGCCGCGACTGTATAACGGTCATTATGTAACACCTCTACAACCCTGTATGGACCTATTATGATGGCAAAAGCTTTTTACTTTTGCCATCATTATTGAAGTTTGTTTTAGTAATTTTTATTAAGTCCCCTTCACTGTAAACATGATGAGGATGTTTATTCTCTCTAATGATAGTTATAAATATCAGTATCTTCTCTAGTTTCCGTCACTACTTCATTTAGCCTAGGGTCTATTTCAGACTTCATGCAAAACCCTTTATAAATTTCCTAAAGTAGCCGACGAGGCCTAAAAATTGTCGAACCGAATGTTGACTAACAGGACGAGGGAAATCCAGAACACATTGAGTTTTCTTATCACCAGGACGCACTCCGGACGCGCTTATCTCGTACCCTAAGTAATTAATTGTATCTGGCAAAAATTGACATTTGGATAAATTGAGTGTTAAGTTATCCTGCTCTATCAACTTTACTATTCAATAGGATATTTCCGGTATAACATGAATTTACCCTAGCTTTGACAGAAAGTGGACCAAAAGCTTCTACGTCAGCCTGTCAATACAGGCTGTATAATAAATAATATAATATAATACAATACAATAAAGTTGCAATTTAGATAAGACTAAAGGTCCCGTCACAATTAACAAGACCCTCAGCCTCATCCAAACTACAACTTTCATTTAACCAGGAATTTAAATTATTATTATAAAACTTTAATTGGTTCGCATTTTTATAAACTAATACGTGTTCCTGTTCGGTAAAAGACTGACCCACTAAAAATGGTACGTCTAATAATACATCCTGAATAACCTGACACATAACTTTTGCTGCCACACCGTCAATACATAAATCGATCTCAACTCTACCCACTGAATACACAACCTCATTGCCAAAACCTTTTATCGGTAATGATATTTTCTCCGGATCTAATTTTAATTTTTGAATCGTGGATAGCGTGATTAGAGAAACGTCGCTTCCGAAATCAACGAAACAGTTCATGGGAACTCTATTGATTGTACACTCCTTGATGTACTTTGAATTGGAGCGAGAGGTTAATATTGTCATTGTTTTTTTTTTTTTTTTTTAAATAGGGTCAGCCTTGTGCGTCTGGTCCGTTTGAACGTCATTCCTAAATTTACAGCTATCTGATCTATGACCATAACGATTACACTTTGTACACTGAATTAAAGGCTTAGGACACTTTAAATAGGGATGACCCTTCTCCTTACAATTGAAACAAAATATTGTACCCGTATTCGTTTGGTTTAGCAATTTTCTTGATGAATTATCTGTGCTATTATTACCGTGCTGTTCAGACTTCACCCTATTCCTATCCGATTGACCGACTGTTTGGGACGTATCTTGATTACTCATTAGGAATTGCAATAATTGGTCGGGCTGAGTACAGCGTAACGCATTAGCACTAGACCTCAGGTTTCTGTCGCTTAACCCATGTATCAAACAATCAACAGCATGCTTGCCTGCGATGTCGCATTGGTTCAGTAGAGCCAGCTTCTCATAGTAATAAACCTCTAATGGTTCGTTGTATCTAGTCTTTCTACGTAACATGTCCTCCAAGGATTGGCCATAGTTCTGTTCGCAGGGAAAAGCACTTAAGAGTTTTTCCTGCCATTCCAACCAATTAAATAAAATAGAATTTTGACTTTCATACCAAACTTTGGCCAATCCCTGGAGTTTCTGCATGGCAAAGTGAACGGTTGTCCGTTCATCCCAACCGTAGACAGTGGCACACTCATTTACCTTCCTTATCCAAATATCAGTCCTCTGAGTTTTGACAGACGGATCGAAATCCGGTAAAATATTTTTCGAATTAATGCTGTTATTAGTGGAAGGTAATGAGGAGCCTGCTGTCACTGGTTGTGGTTTCAAAGAGTTAATAAGTTTAATTACATCTTTACAGTTAAAAGTAGGGCTACGTGACCTTGTATTCCGTGCGGTGACTCTGCTCTCCGGATCTCGGTCGTCTCTACAACGAAGACGGCTGCGCTCCCTGATGACTCCTTCTTCAAGGGCACGTAGTCGCTCTCGTTGTTTTTCCAGCTCCTGCTCTCGCTCGCGTAGATCTCGGTCTCTACTCAGTTTGCTGCGGCTGCGGCTCTGCAAACGTCCACTGCGGTTGCTGCCTGGTCCACGGTTGCGTATGAGGCTTCGACTTCTATGGCGTCGGCTTTGACTACGACTAGACCCCGGTTGAATCCTTGATTGAGTATCACCTCGAGGCGGAGTAGTCAGCCGACGCCGTGAGGACGTTTCACTGTCGCGAGGCATTATCTGAAACTTGTAACAAAAGGCTTGACTCCTTTCCAAACAATCCTTGAAAAGTTAAAATCCTAATAACCTCAAAGTCTTATTTTGTAGCTCTGAAATTAAATTATCTTCCTCGTACCACTAAACATATCTACAATAACGTGTCAAGGAAAGTAAGCTCAACTCCTTCATGACCACGACCTATTTAATCGAAGTAAATCCACGAGATCAACCGAGAAAAAGTAAAAGTCGACCTCCACATGACTTTGACTTGATTAATGGTGTCTATATTACTCTATATTTCAGAGAATAAAAATAAATTATTTACATAAGCTTAAACGCGACAGCATACACAGAAGGAACACAGTATGTGATGTATTATAACTACAGTTCACTCATAATCATTGTTACTTTATACGGGCATCTGTCGTTAATATAAATGAATATGTGAGCCATTATCCCACTTCTGAAATGTTGTAAACTACTACCATTCTCAAAACTAATAGGTGATTATTGATTATATCTGGAGTAGAAGCTAACCATTTGCAACACTTCAGGGATGAGAATAAATAAGAGTAGATAAACACTATTTTATCAAAGGTTTATATTTCAAGAATAAACACTAGATTCAATAATCCACAAATTATATTATCACATATTATGTTTGCCATTCCTTATTACTTTAAATTCTATATAAAGATTTACAGTATAAACTAATAAGTTACCTTATTTTCTAGAAGACCTCTCCAATACTTCTCACCAACTTAAACTGTTCACTGACCCAGTCACTTGGAACGACCTGCTCTCATGAATGCCGGAATCAAAGTCCCCCAAATACCGTTCCCGCGGCTCGAGCCGTTATTCTCAATCTTTTTTTTTAAATCTTCGGTGTTGCCGGTACAGAGAAACTGTTTTTACCGAACTATTTCAAAATATTATAAATACCTGAAACTATTTAATGTTGCTAGTAAACTAACAATTAATTATTAAATAATTGAAACCTAACAGTACTAATCGCCTCAGAAAATTCTGACTCAGGTTGTTTGCGTTTACGGCATTGCTCGTGACTCGTTCCAGGCGTTCTATTCAAATCAGTGTCCGAAGAACATTTGATTTTAGTATCAGGTGAGCATAACATGTTAATTTAAAATATATTATAATTTACTTGTCACCACTTAGCTTATTATATTTGATCCAAATATACTACGAATGCAAATTCCGGTGCATATACGTGCTTCATAAACGAGTCGACAGATGTCAAAACAAGTTTCTTTCAAACACGTTAACGAAGTGTCACCGGCCGGCGTAGCGCGCTGTTATGGCTCTTACGCCGCTCGCGTAACCACGCTATTCCCGTGCACTAGCAGCGATGTTCGAAGAACCACTCAATGATTTGCACTTTAGTCAATGTTATAAAATTGTTTATTTAACACTTTTTAGAGCTGTTTATTTGTAGAAACTGTAGATATGGGTTAGTTCAATGCACTTATGAGTACCAAAGTAAGTTTTGGAACACTTAATTAATTTTAACGATTTGTCAAAGTAAGAGAACTGTAAACTTTGTTTCAAATCTACCCTCATTTTTTAACTACTTTACTAGTTCACATAAATTATTCCACTATTCGCGGCAAAAATATCTGTGCAAGTATTGTAGCGTCTATGCGTCGACGTCTCATTAGCTGTATCGAGGCTAACGGAGGTCACACGAAATATTAAAAATCCTAAACAGGTAGGGTAATTTTGTGTCAGGGGACATACTGCCGTGCTAAGCACAAAAGCGGTATCTCAAAAAAAATTGTAAAGTTGATTTTTGTGGTATAGGATAGCTTAAAGAAATATGCATCCAATGAGCTCAGCCAAATAACGGTATCTTAATAAAAAAGTCCCTAGAAAAGTGTTCCCTATCTCAGCTTTACCTCAAATCACTGAGAGAATAAAAAACAAAACTTCAATTTTCTCGAAACTAGCTTTTCTTGAGATACCGCTTTTGCGTTTAGCACGGCGCGGCAGCATAGTGGTCGTAACTTACCAAATTAGTATTTATATTATTGTAATATTGAGGTTAAGTTTCAATCCTCTTTTCATTGAGAAAATGAATAATGGGCATTGTTCATATTTTTTTAAATGTTGTAATTGAAAAACCATTTCGAGGAATAGCGTTACTGATCATTACGGACTAATTAATTTTGAAAAATATTCATATGTTATTGATATTTTTGATAAAATACGGTTGACCTTCTTTGCCCTTCAAATTACGTACGACTTTGGCCGTACAGTTTTGTATCGTTGCCTCAGAAAATAAAAAGTAAGAGGCAAGTATTGTCTACAATCTGTCAAATGTCAAATTATTGTAGATATGTCAAAAATATAAACATTCTTGTTTATATCTCATTATTACATTACATACATTATTTCAACACTCGACAATATTTTAATATACTGGAAGAGTTATGGAATACAGGAAGTGCTTTGTTCCAACTTGCAGCAATAATAGTAATAATGTCGCCGCGTGCGTTATTATTTTATTTCTAAGTCGCCGCCTCGATTGTTCTAGTGACGATAGAGAGTAGTATATTCCTTGGAGGACACTTACACATAAAAAAACCATTTGTAAATAAATACGCTAAGCTAGGATTCGATTATTTAAGACGTCTATTCGGCCTATTGACACTTTGACAGATGTGCCATTGTTGGCGTTGTGTTGACAGATTAAAATTTTTAATTATGTACTAGTAAGGCAACGGCACTTAATCTTTATGCCACTGGATGACGTCACCTACCTTAAAAACCTAAAATAATTAAATAATTTTTATTAAAATAACTATTGAGCCAATCATCAAAATATTCAAATTGGTTTCTCAAAATGCTCTAAATTTACAAAAAATAAAATAAAATATAATGGTTAGAAATTTTGGACAATCCCCATTAAGCTGTAACCTCTTAAATGATATCAGAATTTTCATAATATCCATAATATATAACCTAAAATGTGTTTTTTAACATTCAATACTATAATAATAACATAAGTAAGTGTAAAGGATTTCTTATGTATAAAAATTATTACAATGCTACCATATCAAAATTTATTTCATTTGTTATCATATTTTAATAATAAATTACCTTTATTGTAATATCTATTTGGGTAAAAATTTCGAAATACGTCGCCATTTTAAGGGGTTGTGAGTGGTTGGGGGAGGGTGAGGGGAGGGTTCGGATCCCCCCCTCACCATTTTCACCCGCCGAAAGTACTTGGTTTTCCTTAGAAAAAATAAAAAACAGAAATTTGTACAAAAATTGTTTATTCCATTTTATAAACATGTTTTATCGCTGTTATTAATTCCATGAATGGATGTTTCTCGTATTTCACGTTATTTCGCCGCCACAAATATTCAAAAATAACATGTGCAAAATTTTCTGTGTTATTAAAATTGTCCTTCCTAAAAAATCTTTTAACAGCCCTCCACTGGGACTCAATTCGTTGAGTATGAGTCCCATCTTCAGCTATGAATGGGTTGTCACGATCCGAGTGGTTGACTTTTTTGTGTATGTAGGCCATGTTCTGACAAGCAATCATATGCTCTCCAAAAATCAGTGTGGATGGTGGTGCCAACTTCTACATTCTTTAATATAAGTGGCACCAAAACCTCAGCAGAGCGAATATTGTCTGGGCACACTTCCATCCTCAGATCTTGAGATCCATCCTCAATCATACCGAGAACCCAATGGCCCTCAATATGGCGACCTATAACAAAAAATATATATATATGTAGGATCAGGAGTGCCGAGAGGTATATCGTCAGGGTTTGGAGTCCCCATTTTATTGGGATAAACAAGACAATTACACTTTAAAAAAACACAATAGAAATAGTAATAAGTAACGATATAGATAAACGAACAAACCTTTATGGTTACAGTTCGTACAGCAGCCTAAGCCACCCAAATACAAAGTGTATCGCTCGCTATAAGCAAGCCTATACAGCTATGTAAATATACAGCAGCGCTGTACCAAGTAAACCGACAGTTTTGTCGGGACCAGGGCTCTTTATTGAGTCGAATCCGAAGATCGACTGCCTTTCATTCGCTGAGATCGCGACGCCCCCGTAAGGGGGCGTGGCGAGCGGTACCGGGGCTTGGCCCCCCGGCCGCGAAAAGCCATACGGTGGCCCGTAACCACGGGCCCCTCATTGTGTCGGCGACAATGGCCTTTTAAAAATCCCGGAGCCGCGTTGAAGACGCGCGCCCCTGTGAGTGATTGCATGTTGTGTATCTGTAGGCGCGCCACGACGCTGCTCTTCCCGCAGCGCCGCTTTCTTCACGACACCTCGGCGGTCGGTCCCCACCAGGTGAGACCCCCAGTTGCCTGGGGGAGGCCCAGCGAGAGCCGACCAGCATGACGAGGTGCCGACTCGACACTCCTACAGAGTGGGTGTATTGCTCCCGCCCGCCCCGCTCCCAGAGCTAGCCGGTTACGGTCCGGGCTAAGGAGCAGTCGTGTGTGTGTGAGCGGCATTGTGTTGTAGAGTAACACCGCTCAGTGTCTACGTGTATCGCGGCCCGCGTACGCGTACACGTGTTGTTTGGGTGTCTGTGTAGTAATGGGTGTCTGAGTTCGCCGCGCAACGCGCCTATATTAACCTAGCACGCGCCACGCGACGAATGTATGTAGTGAATGTAGAGTTCAGTTGAGTCAGGTGAGCCGCGTGTAACCTGGGTGCGGCTCACCTGAGGCGTCAGTCCGGTGCGATGGGGTCGTCGTCCGCTACCAGGTCGCGGGGCAAGGGTCTCGCGTCGGGGGGGCGCGCGTGCCAGGGCGCAATGTCCTGGACATGGGGCCAGGCAGATGCGTCGGCACGCGCGAACATTCCCGTCGCGAGGCGCCGCACAAACTCATCCAGGCTCTCAATCCCGAGATCTCGCTGGATGACATCGTTCCTCACGAAACGAGGCGCGCCTACTATGGTCCGCAGCGCGAGACTCTGCTGCGCGCGGAGTGTCTTTCGGCGCGACTCGCTCGTGAGGGCGAACCATGCCGGCGCGGCGTACGTCAAGATTGGGCGTATGTACGTCTTGTACACGCCCAACTTGACGCGCGCCGGGATGCGGGACGAGAGCACTGGTTTGAGCAAGGTGCGGGCGACCTTACCCCGTGCGGCGACCGAGCGGACGTGTGATCCCATCGTGAGCCGACGATCGATAGTCACCCCCAGGTACTTGACCCGGGGCGACTACGCGATGTCGGCTCCTTGTAGTTTCAGGGGTGGTGGGAGGGGCGCGTACCCGGTGACCATCGCCTGCGTCTTACCCACGTTCACCGACAGCCGCCATTTAGACAGCCACTCGGGAAGTTGATCGAGCGCGCGCTGCATCTTGACGGCCGCGTACTTCGCATTCAGCGATGAAGTAATGTACGCGGCGTCGTCGGCGTACAGCGCGAGCATTGTGTCCCGAGTGGCGGGGATGTCGTCGGTGTAACGCGAGTAACACGCCGGCGATATGCAGCTGCCCTGCGGTACGCCCGCGAGCACCGGGCGGGCGCTAGACAGCGCTCCGTCCACCACCACCCTGAAAGTCCTGTTCGAGAGGAAGGAAGAGACCACTTTGACAACGCGACGGGGCGCGTCCGTTGTGGCCAACTTGAAGATAAGACCGTCGTGCCACACACGGTCGAAGGCCTTCTCCATGTCGAGGAATACTGCCACCGAGTATTCCTTCTTGTTGAGCGCGGCTGCGAGGTGGTGCAGTACCCTCGACAGCTGGAGCGTCGTGCTGTGCTCCGCCCGGAACCCAAACTGCTCCGGCCGCGGTGCGATATGCGGCTGTAGGTGTCGCAGCAGGAGTGTCTCGAACACCTTGGAGATGGTCGGCAGCAGCGTGATCGGCCGATAGCTCTCCGGCTTCAGTATGTTTTTCCCCGCCTTGGGCAGCATGATGACGCGCCCCTCCTTCCACGAGGCGGGAAAGGCCCCCGTGCGCAGCATCGCCGTAAACAGGCGCGCCAGTGCCGCGACCATACGGTACGGCAAGTGGCGCAGCACTGTATTGGTGATGCCGTCAGCACCGGGGGCCTTCCTGGGCCTCGTCCTAAGGATGGCGCGTCTGACTGCGCCCGGCGAGAAAAATACCGGGTCTTCCTCGGGAGCTATCGGCGTAGCGAAGTACTCTCCAAGGTGCTGCTCGACTGCTGCGACATGGCCGGTGTCGCTGGTCGGGTTGGGGCGGAACTGACGCTCCAGGTGCTCGGCGAAGACCTCCGCCCGGTCCTCCGCTACATACTTAAGCGCCCCGTCGCTGTCTTGCAGTGGACGCACCGGAGCTGGGGTACTCGTGAGTTGGCCGCACAACTTGTGTAGAGACGGCCAACTATCCGTGGCCTCGTCTATTCTTTCCTCCCAGCTCTCGGCGGTCTGCGCCTTGAGCTCGGCCTTGATCTTCTCCGCGAGACGGTTCAGCTGTGTCTTCAGCGTTGGGCATCTCAGCTGTTGCCACTGTTTGCGAAGGCGCCTCTTCTCGGCGATCATCGCACTTATGCGAGCCGGCAGGGGCGGCAATAGCCCTCTCCCCTCCGGCTGCGTGCTCGTCGCCGCTTGCAAGGCGCTCTGTATGCAAACAGTGACGTCATCCGCTCTCTCGTCCACGTCCGCGGAGGTGACGATAGGCCGAGTCGGCGTAGTGGTCTCTACTTCCTCTACGAACTTTGTCCAGTCCGTGCGTCGGCGTGGCGCTATGGGCATCAGTCGGGTCGGCATCCCCGATAAGACGACGAGTACAGGTTGGTGGTCCGACTGTAACTCGTCGTCTATCACTTGCTGCGTGATCTGACGGTGTAGCCCTCGGTGGACTACGATGTCCAGCACGTCCGGCATGTTTTGCCTGAAGTCCGGATAGTGCGTCGGCGTCTCCGGGCCGGACACCGTATAGCCGAAGGCTTCCGCGTCCGCGAAGAGTCGTCTCCCCTCGGTATTCATGTTGGACGAATTCCACGCCGGGTGCTTACAGTTGAAGTCGCCGGCGAGGATGGTGGCGCGTGTGGTGCTATCAAGCAGGGCCCGCAGCTCGGAGTGGCCAAGGCGAGCCGCGGGCGGCTTGTAGCACGCGTAGATGTTGATGTCCTCGCCGGCTACGTGTAGCTGCACACCCAGCGCGTAAAATGTGCTGAGCGACGGCGAGGGGAGTTCTTGATGGACGACTCTTCGCCTCACCAGTACCGCCAGACCACGGTACGCCATGTGAGCCGACCGTTCATCCTTCCGATAAGCGAGGTATCCCGGGAACCTGATCTTGTCCCCAGGCCCCAGTAGCGTCTCGCTTATCAGCGCCACGTCGACGTCTTGTTCCCGAAGGAGGTGGCGGAGGGGGGCGACCTTACCCTTTAGGCCGCGAGCATTCCAATGTATTATCCTCAACGGCCTATCCATGGTACAATGTCAGTAACGTGGCTAGGCCGTCGAGGATGACTGTCTCAACGTCCTGTCCCTGCCTAATCGCTTTGATTAAATCCATTAATAATTTAATGGCGCAGGCTGTAAATTCCTTCTTTGTTTTCAAAGTAGCTGCGCTGGTGGCGCCAGCGCCGGCACTCGCAACTTTCTTCATTGTGGATGGTTCCTTGTTTTCCCGCTGCGCAGTGCCGGCGCTAGTGGTAGGTACCTCAATGGCTATCTTCTGTTGTTGTTGTTTTTGTTGTTTTACAGCCTGCGCCCCGCGCTCGGCAGGGACGGCGGCCGTAAGGGTAGCTTCCTGGGTCGCTGTGGCTGTCTCTGTGGGGGGGGGGTTGGGCTTCTTCCCCTTCCTCTTCCCCCCGCGCCTCTTCTTCCTCCGCCCGGAGGAGGTGGCTTGGGTTCTCTCTGAGGGCCCGTTGGCCGCCGCCATCAGCGTCGTGCCTTGGGCCTCTTCTGTGGCCGCCTCTTGCCTCTCGGTCGCCGCTTTGGGCTGGCGTACTGTGGCCGTGATGGCGGCGGTCCCCGCTCGCTTATTCCTTATCTCCCTCTGGAATACGGGGCACTTTATATTGCACGCGGGGTGCGGGCCACCGCAGTTCGCGCAGGTGGCCGGCTCCTCCCGCGGGCGCGGGCAGTCGCGCGCCGCGTGTTCGCCCCCGCATCTCACGCAAGCGAGCGGGCGGTGACACAGGTGCGAGCTGTGTCTGAATCGCTGGCACCTGTGGCACTGAGCGGGCCCGCGTTTTCCACGCCAAGCCTCAATCTTGACACCACGCATATACATAAATACGGTGGTGTCGTAGATGGCCCGGACGTCTGGCGTCTTCTTTAGTATTGCGTGGAATACGCAACCGGGTCTTCCTGCCGCCCCCTTAATGTGGCGGACGTACTCCGGTTGGTATCCCAACGTCCGGAGCTCCTCCTCGATCTCCTTCGGGTCCGTATCGGCCGGGAGTCCTCTTATGGCCACCTTCAGGCTCTTGTCCGCCGGTAGCGAGTACGCGAACCAGGAGACGCCGCTGTCCTTCTCCAGGCCCGTCAAGTACCGCTGGACCAGCCGGTACTCGTCTTCGGTGTCCGGGGTAAAGCGTACCCCGGTCCCGTACGGACGAGCGTTGGGGGGCCGGCCCAGCTTGGCACTGAGGGCCCGGAAATGCGTCGCCCAGTTCGGCAGTCTCTCCGCTACCAGCGGCGGGTAGCGCAGCTTCTTCCCCGGCTTCTGCTTGGAAGCAGCAGCAGCGCCGGGGGCGGTGGCAGAGGTGGATGATGTAGCAGGGGGGGGGAGTGAAGTTGTACTCACCCCCGATGTTGTTGGTGCCGGTGTTGTCGGTGCCGGTGGCGGCGACAGAGAGGGCGAGCGCGGCGACGTGCGGCGCGCCGTCACCGCGGCGAAGGTGGGCGATTGAGGCGCGGCCCGACCCCGCGGCGCGCTTGCGCGCTGTGGCCGCGGCGGGTCTAGGCAATACCTCTTCGCCCCCTCCTCCGCCGCGGTCTCGCCGGAGCTCCTCCTCCGTCGCTGGGGTCTGGGCTCGTGACCGAGCCCCCCCCGCGTCGGTGTTGGTGTAGGCGCAGGTGCGGCCGAAGTGGCCGGCGACGTTGCCGCGGCGTACGCAGCTCCCTCGGTGGGCCGCGGTCCGGATCGCGGAGTCGTGTCTCGCGACACGTCTGAGCGACCGGACGCGGCCGAGCCCACCGACACGAGCGACATACTCGACCCCCCGTCCGACGAGCATGCCGAACGCATGGCGGGCGAGTCGTACGCCGCGTCTCGAGGTGGTGCCGGCGAGAACGGTACCTGCGCTGTTGTGGTGGTCCTGGTGTGCGCCGGGCGGGCGTGTGGCCCTGCACTCGCTGGCCGCTCCCGCTCCGCTGTCGCCGGTCCCGCCAGCGAGAAGCGGGGTCCGGGTGTGGCGGTGCTTGAGGCTGGCACAGCTTGCGGCGACACGGTGTCCGGCGCCGGCGGCGACGCGAAACGCGGCGGCGCGGCACTGCGGACTGTAGTGGCGGTGGTTACTGCGCGGGGGCGCGCGGATGTCGCGGGGGTGTGCGCGGGTGGCGCGGGGTTTGCCTGCGGCGCGGCGGCGCGCGCGGCTGTAGTAACGGCGCGCGCAGCGGGCGCGGTGGAGCGCGCGGGGGTGGGCACGCGCGCGGGCGGCACCGTGGCACGCGCTTGCGGTGCGCGACCACGTGTCACGGTAGCGGGCCCCGGGGCCTGGATGGGGACCGGGCGGAAGGACGCCGGGCGAACCGGCACGGCTTGCTGGCGACTCGTCGACGGTGCCGGCGCAGCGCGCGCAGGCGCCGATGTCGTCGGCGGGTCGGCGGCGACAGCTGGGCTCGACTTCCCCCCTCCCTTCCCCTTCTCCTCCTTCTTTCGGGCGGCGGCTGGCTTCTCTTCCTTCGGGCTGGGTCCGGCCTGCGGTGCACCGGACGACGCCACGCCGATGTTCGGCAGCGACGTCGCCCGGTCCAGCGCCGGGCGGGGTTCCTGGGACCCGGCATCGCGGCCCAGGGAGCCGCGAATGCCGGGTTTCGGCATGTTGCTGGGCGTGGTCACTCCGCGACCGCCGGCGGTGAACGGTCACCGAGCGGCGACGGTGACTCCCTCTGCGTTTGCACGCGCACGAGTACTAACGCAAACGCAGAGAGAGACGACGATATAATTAAAATAGGCGGTCCGCGCGGAAACTATAGACTAGCTCGTGCGACCACGAGCCGATCCGACTGCCTTTCAAACCGAGGGCACGCTTTTTTATAGGACGATGCCCCCACCTTGCAATCCCTCCACAACAACTCTGTCCGATGACGCACGGAAGTACGTCATCGTGTTTACAAGATACAAAACTCTAAAATGTGCTAAATCTAATAAGACTTACTTTATAAAGTAATCAAATTATACAAGAATAATTGTCGTAAATAAACAATGGTAATTTTACAAAGTAAAATCATTCTAAATCAAAATAACATGTCATCAATTGTTTTGAACAAAATTATTAAAAAAAAAAAACAAAAACCGACTTCAAAAACCTAATAAACACTAAAAACTTAAAAATAATATTAAATTGAAACTATAATTAAGAATAATTTAACCTAAATAACCTTACCTAACTTTAATCTACACTATATTTTACAATTTAACAGTTTTTGGAGTCGGTGCCAAGCCAAGTGTATCTATCTAATTGGGCCATAAAATATTCTCCCTTAATTTTTATTACAATAGTTTACGAGGGTAAATTAATATCATATTATTAGGTCCCTACTGATATTTTTACAAAGCTGTTAAAAGTTTTAGTTAGCGCTCGATAGACGGCGTTGTACCGTATTCTGAATCGCGACATGATTTCGTTACCGAGAAACCTATGAAGATCAAATTGTATTACTTACGAGTTTCACATTTCGTCCGCAAGAGCGCGCCACTATCCGAACAAAAACAACTCCGTCTTCTGTTGATATTCTGTCTTGTTTTGTAATTTTTTTTTTCAGTTTGTTTTGTTGATTGTTAATATTTTTTGCTGATATAGTACCTTTTTTTTGGTTAATATTTTGTGAGTGCGGGCTTGGCACCGACTCTAAAAACTGTTAAATTGTAAAATATAGTGTAGATTAAAGTTAGGTAAGGTTATTTAGGTTAAATTATTCTTAATTATAGTTTCAATTTAATATTATTTTTAAGTTTTTAGTGTTTATTAGGTTTTTGAAGTCGGTTTTTGTTTTTTTTTTAATAATTTTATTTTCTAGTTTTTTGTTTAAGTTTGTACATAATTCATAGTTTGAAGTTTCTTTTTTCAATTTTTAATAGAAAGAAAATTAATTTTGTATAATATGGGTAGGCCTACTAAACGCGCTGCTCAAATGAGACAGCGCCGTTTGAAAGAAAGTAACGACGAAAAGGAAGAACGTTTAAAGAAAAGTAGGGAAAGAAATACTAGAAACATTTTAAATGAGAGTGATGAGCAGCGAGCGTATAGACTTTCTCAGAAGAGAGCAAACACGAGATTATCAAGGCTTAATGAGAGTCCAGAAAGTCATGCTCAGCGGCTCAATTTGATTCGTGAACGATTATCAAACGAGACTCAAGAGCAACGTTCTCATCGTCTTGATATCATTCATGAACGTTTGTCTCACGAGACCGAGGAGCAACGTTCTCATCGTCTCGGTTTGATTCAGGAGCGCTTATCAAACGAAACCGAGAATCATAGTTCCCGTCGTCTACACGTGCAATACGAGCGTCTATCCAATGAATCTGCCGAATCCAGAGCGACTCAATTAGATATTATGCGACAAGCTAGTCGTAATCGCCCTTAAAAGCAAACTGGCGTAATGTTATGTTATGGTATGGCTTAAACTATGCATACACAAACAATCGCAGCAATCGCGAGACATGTGCTGTCGATTTTTAAAGATTTCTATCGTCTATGGTTAGTCCATCACCTCCTGACCTGATGATCACGAGACCAAAATGGCAAACGCCCTTCCAAACATCAAAAAAAAATTATTTACTTAATCAGTCGATGCCTACTCCTTACTGTTAAGGAGTCGTACCTTCCATCATCAGCTCAGCTACATGAGATGATGATCACCATACGCAAGTACTTAAATTACTTCATAAGATTTGCGAAAAACGATGTTTGGGCCCATAAAATTTGAGGGTTGCCCTCGATTTCTCCATGATCCAATCATCAGATCCTGACTTGGTGACTATGGGACCACTTCAGAAGTATCTCCTTTCGAACAAAAAAAGAATTTTGAAAATCGGTCCACATTTGGCGGAGTAATCGCGTAACAAACACAAAAAAAAAACATACCGTCGAATTGAGAACCTCCTCCTTTTTTGAAGTCGGTTAAAAACCATTAGTTACAATTATCAAAATACGTTGCCAAAATCAATTAGTGCGTACACCGAGTACTCATGTAATGACAACCAACTCCGATATATATATATATATATAAAAACTGGCTTTCAATTATGAGTCGACGGAGCCCCGCTACGCGGGGCTCCTATTTCTGGGTGGTTTAAAAAAAAATAACCACGATGGCTAAGGCGGGAGCTTCGCTGCGTTACGCTCCCGCCTTAGCCATCTAACCTAACCCAATGAAGTCGGATTGTGCCAACTCGGAGTAATACATTGCTATTAATTACCAAAGGAATGACGCACAAATTTGACATTAGCTGTCAATATCATCCATCCAAGATGGCGGGTTGCGTTTCGTTTCACGTTTTTCACATAAAACCTAAAACTTACATTTGAAAAACTGTACTAAAGCATAAAAATTACTTTCCGTTTTGCATAATTGCAATAGTATTAAAGAATTTTTGGAAATTGTTTAAAAATATTTAGACGCAACTCCGGCAGCCAAAATTACTTTGGACGGATTAAGACTAACTCCCTTATTTCTGACAAATGCGTGCACTGACTGGACAGGTCCTCTCAATCTGTGTGGTTCTTTCCTCAAAAGACCATCTCAGACATCGACCTACATGGTCTTCATATAACCTGACCAAGATTATGTCTATGACCTCTGAGTTTGTTTCGGCCTTTCTTCTCAGAGTAGTCAGATAGGAAACGCCGACCTCATCTAGTTTAAAAAATATGATTGACGTGTAAAAGTGTTTGTACAAACCTACTTACAAAAATAAAATCATTTATCATTTAAGCCCCCTACACCACCAATACCCTCAAATTCAGGCGACTCGTTTTAAAATCCAACCCTCTATTTATTCAAAGTAATTTACAAAAATAAATTACTAAAACATAATAATAATTATATAAAACATAAAAAAAAAACTGGCCCAACTCGGATTCGAACTCACATCTATCCCGATCACATTAGCGAGTGCGGCCTCGTTACCGATCTAGCTAATGTTTACTTATGATATGTTATCGAAATTTTGCATTACTATGAAAAAAATAATCAGACGGCGATAAAAAAACAAGTTACTGATATTGTCATCCTTGTCTAGCATTGACCACATCTTTAACTACTCGTAGCGATGCCGATGCTACACGGCATGTTAATTTGTTAGCGTTGGAGCATCACTCAAACGGATAAATATGCGCATGTGTGTATAGACGCCGCAGCCCGTATAGAGCAGGCGATAATGGTCATTGCGGTGTACAACACGGTCACATTAACTTGACGCATCTGTGGAATGCGAGGCCCCGCCCGCTTCCCCCCGCATTCTCTTAGCTCGCCCGGCAAGGGTCAGTATGGTCAGCATCTTTATTCTATCTATTCATCTATATATTTTTGACAATCAACATAAAATAGTTTTTTTTTCTAACTTACACTTCCTGCAAATAAAGATTTGAAATTATATAGGTAGTATCTACTACCTACATACATTTTTTTTCTTAAAAAAAAAACGTTGCCCCTCACTAGGAATTTCTCCTGTGTCGTAGGTGCGTTTAGTTGTTGATGCTTTTTTGTCACACCGTACCAGAGTGCCAAAATGACGTCATCAACGCCAAGCGTCAAGTTAATGTGACCGCGTTGTAAGTGGACTTCTAGACGTTGACTGTACCGTGTATACATCCATATGCATTTAGTAAGAAGCAGTTGTTTTAATATTACAAATAGACACTCCAATTTTATTTATTTGTATAGATAGATAGATAGATACTTATTAGTCCACTCAACGAATAACCCAAAAAGAGGTGTAGAGTGCGTGAGCTGGGCCCTGAGCGGTTTCTTCAGAAAGTTGCTCAGAGTGCTTAGGGAGTAAACATACTAAAAGTCCCCGCGTCTAGGAGGTGAGCCGGAGTGGGGGGTATAAAAATTCCCACTTTTGAGTTTTTCGCTAATATCTATAAAACGGTGCGTTATATTTACAAAATAAACAATATAAACAAAAACAGTATTTAGAAATGGCATGGCACCACTAATAAAGCGTCCACGCGGACAATAGAAATGGGCCCTCTGCAGCGAGCTAGTCTATAAACGCATACTGATACAATTCGTTCATAAATATTTGCACTAACACAGCCAAACGCGCGTAGTCGATCGATAGCCGGGGCGGAGCAGCGAGCGACACAGCCACCCCGTCTCAGATGTACATTTCAACCGCGCGGCCAACTCATAATATTTGACGAAACTTTGCCAGGAATTAGTGCTAATTTGTTACTTTACACACCCCTTTTCGTGAATTTGTTACAAAAAAAACTAAGACGCTATGACAAAGAATAGTTGGCCGCTAGAACCGCCACTTGCCGTAATCATCGCCCGTGATTACACAGAAACTATATAATACAGATAGACGAATGATGCATCAAAAGAAAGGTCTTAATTTGTTCAATTTGTTACAAAATTTAAAAACGTCATAACGTAAATAAACAAAAAGTTACGCAATATTTAGTTCTCAGGTTATGAGTAGGTAGGTATCTCACCATAAATATCAAATTAATAGAGGCTAATGTGTATGGACAATTAGTTACTAATTTGTTACAGCTAAAAACAGAAAAAAAATACTAGAAAGTAGGTTCAATAATTTGTTAGAGTCGATTTTAGTTGGCCGCTCGGACGGCAATATGCCTAAAATACAATGGCGTTTATCTCGTTATAAAAAGTAGGTTTAAGCTAAGTTTTAGTACTAATCGCCAGGTAACGTAACATAGTTTGGATAAAAATGGCGAACATAACTGCAGCATCCATATTTTAGAATATATTTACAATAAATAGTAGTATGAAACCGTATGAGAGTAGGGTGACCATGATTACATTAGTACCTACGAAAGCATGTTTTCGTAAACGTAATAAATTATTCTATAATTAAGAAAAGTCGTCCTTATTTGACAGACAAAGATGTAGCGAGTTATTTTAAAAGATTTCTCCGATTTTTATAAATATTAACGATGTCATTTTTTTTTCATTTCCACGTTCATTTATCAGCGACAATACATAATTATTATGAAATAATAAGATTTTCAAAAGGAGATTTTTTCGTTTGCGAGCAGCCACCGGATTGTAGAGAACAGTTAAAGCGCTTAAGAATCTGTCCTTAAGATAGAAATCCTTACATTGGATATTACGCTCGAGGTAGCCTGGATCTAGGTCTCGAGATGCAAGATGCACGCTGCCGCTGTGCACTTTCTCACAGAATGTTCACAAGTTAAGTGAAATAACAGTTAATTCTTCCCTAGGGAATCACTATAGCAGTTTATAATATATACACACGCGTTGATAAGTTTGCTAATTTCAATTTTACGTATTTACAGTTTGAAAACACGAAACGTGCGTGGGCTGAATTGTCACTCTTTTACTATAGATAATTGGCGGGAAACGCATATACTATAAAAGCAGGCTTGCGATTGGATGGAACGTAAGAGCCCTTTAAATGGAGCTCTGCCTTTGGTTTAGAAAAAAGAATACTTAAACGCCGTGATTTCCGATTTGAAATTGGCGCCAAATATTACTTTTTAAATAATGAAAGGAGTATGTTTACGATACAATAATATTATACAGGTAAATTAAAAGCTAATTCAAGTAATTAAGCTAAGAATATTTTTAAGACTTCTTCGAGACGACCACATGTGAAGTGAAGTGAAATCACATTAAAATGTGGCAGAGACGAATTTCATGTCTTTTTATAGATACTTAGGTAATATTTCCGAAGGTATTATAATACGTACTACAGTTTATTACTTTATTCAAGTCATCATAAAATTGTAAAAATTAAACTTACCGCAGTTGATTTGGATAGTACCTACCTAAATACTTTAAAGAATTAAGAACAAAAGACATCAATATGGCCGCAAAACGAACCGCATATTCGTTCGAACAGAGTACAAAATTAAAAACATGCTTTCGTAGGTACTAATGTAATCATGGTCACCCTACTCTCATACGGTTTCATACTACTATTTATTGTAAATATATTCTAAAATATGGATGCTGCAGTTATGTTCGCCATATTTATCCAAACTATGTTACGTTACCTGGCGATTAGTACTAAAACTTAGCTTAAACCTACTTTTTATAACGAGATAAACGCCATTGTATTTTAGGCATATTGCCGTCCGAGCGGCCAACTAAAATTGACTCTAACAAATTATTGAACCTACTTTCTAGTATTTTTTTTCTGTTTTTAGCTGTAACAAATTAGTAACTAATTGTCCATACACATTAGCCTCTATTAATTTGATATTTATGGTGAGATACCTACCTACTCATAACCTGAGAACTAAATATTGCGTAACTTTTTGTTTATTTACGTTATGACGTTTTTAAATTTTGTAAGAAATTGAACAAATTAAGACCTTTCTTTTGATGCATCATTCGTCTATCTGTATTATATAGTTTCTGTGTAATCACGGGCGATGATTACGGCAAGTGGCGGTTCTAGCGGCCAACTATTCTTTGTCATAGCGTCTTAGTTTTTTTTGTAACAAATTCACGAAAAGGGGTGTGTAAAGTAACAAATTAGCACTAATTCCTGGCAAAGTTTCGTCAAATATTATGAGTTGGCCGCGCGGTTGAAATGTACATCGTCTCAGTGCTAACGCACGACTGCCGCCCGCGCCCGCGCAGCAGTGTTGCCAGTGACAGATAGTCAAATATAACATGAGAGAGCTCAAAAAGTAACATTTTCACGAGAAAAGTAACATTACCTTATTTTTTGTGGAAAACGACACTAATAATAACATGGCACTTTATTACTCACATAAAAAAAAGCTGTCCCCTTAGTAGGCTTCGAAAGAATCGTAATAACAAACTGAACTGAACCAACACGGATGCCACTACTAGGCCGTCGCTCAGTCGCCTAAGTAAGCGGGATGGGTCATTTAGAAATTCACGCGAGTGAGTGAATATGCGATACGACAAACGAAGTGAAAGATTGTCGTTGCGTCCGAATTTGGTCACAAAATCAAGACAATCAACAAGTGCGCCAACATGACGAACGAAACCTTTCTTGTATGCGTTCCGTTTCAAGTTTATTTTTTGTTTGCTGAGAAATATTTTTTATTAAGTCTTAAAAGTAACATTTTGAGGCGTGTAACATGGAGGTAACATGAGAGGGTCAAAAGTAACGTAAAATGTTACAAAAGTAACATTCTGGCAACGCTGCCGCGCAGAGCAACTCTGAAGCTCTATCTCAAAGTGGGGCATTGTCTTTGCAACTGTTGATTGATTTAAAAATGCTATTTCAAATATGTAGTATCCATCAATTTTTCAGTGTAAAAATATATCCAAACATCAAAGCCGTTTAGAAGTTATAAGGAAATATTAGCCAAAATAGCGTGTTGGTAAATATTTTTTTAAGGCAAAAGTATTAGCCTTATGAAAAAACCCTGTTTCAAAAATGCTGTACATGAATCTATAGCAAACATATATTTTTTACAGACCTTCTAACCAAACCGTTAATGAGTTATAAGCTTCATAAAGTGACCGTGTTACGGTACTAAACGAGAGTAAGAACCTAACACGAAGGAGATGACGGGGGCTCGTTCGCTCACTTGAGCCCCCGTCATCCCCTTCGAAACTAACCTGTCCGAGTCGGGGTGCCCCAAGTCACGAGCTCGCTTCTCTCGCTCATGCATCCTAAGTTCTCATTGCCTTTTTACAAAGTCTACCATCCACGAACTAAGACTATCCATGACGTACATCACACTAATATTATAAAGGCGAAAGTTTGTGAGTGTATATGTGTGTGTGTTTATATGTTTATTATTTCTTCACGCTCAAACGGCTGGACCAATTTTCATAAAATTTTCTATGGAGGTAGCTGACATCTTAGATTAACATATAGGCTACTTTTTATCGCGATATTCCCACGGGATGGACATTTAAGCGGGTGAGTAATTAAATATCGATATTTAGGATATTCGACATTCTGTACTTCGATATTTAGGACATTCGATAAATATAAATGATTTTATTTTTGTAAGTAGGTTTGTACAAACACTTTTACACGTCAGTCATGTTTTTTTAAAACTAGATGAGGTCGGCGTTTCCTATCTGACTACTCTGAGAAGAAAGGCCGAAACAAATTCAGAGGTCACAGTCTCTTTTAAAATCCAGACATAATCTTGGTTAGGTTATATGAAGACTATGTATATCGATGTCGGAGATCGTCTTTTGAAGAAAGAACCATACAGATTGAGAGGACCTGTCCAGTCAGTACGCGCATTTGTCAGAAATCGTGCAGCTCAACAAGACTTAAGGAGCTCAACGATTCGACGAACAATACCAAAGAAAGGACATTTGGGTAGGCCACATAAATTACTCAAACTGCCAGACCATGAAAAAAAACCTAACAGAACAGAGAGAATAATAAAAAAATATATACCTATATAAAATGACCCACATCGTCTTCACATTCACAACAAATAAAATACCTAATATAATACTTTGCAAAGTAAGCAAATGTCATTGTTTATAAAAAAATGATTAATGTCAATGTGTAGGTATATAAAAAATACATTAAAATGTAGAAATTGGACGCAGCTCAATCCCGTACTCTGTACTTCGATATTTAGGTCTTTCGATGTAATTTTTGTAGATAATTAGATTTTAGATATATTGGACGTAGGTTATCTAACCATTCGACAATATAAACTTACGTTATTTTAATTTTCGGTTTTATGGTCGTTCGATAAGTAGGTATTTAAGTTTTTGATGTTTTGAACAGTGACATTTTAACCGTAGGTATTTTAATTTTCGACGTTCAAATATGTACCCAGAGAATCGTTAAACACAAAATAATGTAGAATGCGGAATAACACAAGACAGCACAGAACACAGCTGCGTTAAGTCAGTCGACGCCGAAATTACAAAAGAAAAATGACAATCTTTTGATCAATTTTACTTGGCAAAAATAGGCTACGTTATCGATATATTATGTCAGTAGCGGTTTTTAAAAGTTAAATCATATTTTAAAGAATAAATTGGCTTCTTTCATTTGGCAAATTATCAATAACATCAAAGTCTGCTAGTGGCTTAGGTTTTTTTCGGTACTAGTCTCATCACGGAAGCAAATTTTTTTTTCCTATTCTAAAACGAAAGAAAGAAAGTATAATGTTTTATTTGGGACACACAGGAAATACAAACAGTAAAACAGGAGCATTTAAAACTGAAAATATTTATTTCAGACCAACGCCAAGCACACAGTAATTGATACAAGTAGTACATATATTATGTTAGAAGGTACATACTTAATTATTATTATTTTGGACATGCATGAGCGACCAATGCCTCAGGATTTGGCTGTCCACTCTGTGCGACACCACGCTCAGAAGCGTGTTGGTGCTACCCCTTACCCGAGAGAACAGGGAGGCCGTTCTTTTGCGAAGCACCGTCTGGAAGCCGTCCGTGCTGTGGTCGGCGAACATGCCGAAGGCACTGCACCGCCACGGGAGCCCCAACAAACCCCTAAACGCGTTGTTATACTGGACGCGCAGAGCATTGCAGGCTTTTTAGTGTAATTGCTCCACAGGTTAAAAGTTAAATTAACGACCAAAAAATAAAAATAAAGACCAAAAAATAAAGACCTATGCGAGGCTAAAAAGGCTCTTTCCTATCTCAGCATAATGCTGCGATAATTAAAAAATAATACCGCAGCGCTGTTATTCTCATAGGGGACCCGCTGAACACACCAACGGACATCTATTACTAGGGGTTTAAATAATACCGCAGCGCTGGTATTCTAATAGGGGACCCGCTGAACACACCAACGGACATCTATTACTAGGGGTTTAAAAACTAAGATAAACTATACTTTATTAGAAAGAAACAAAAATAAATGGCCCTTGTTCTTTAAGTAGATAGTTAATTAAGTGCAATACATGTATATTTTATCTAACATTGTGTATTCAAGTATGCGCTTATATTCAATGAATGTCTAAGAAACTTAGTTTTTTAGTTTTCACCGCGATTTCATCCATCCTCCATTGTCAAGGTTTGTCAGAGGTAGAACGGAGAACCTCCTTACGCTCTACCGTACTACGCCGCAATGTGAATGTTCCGTCTCTCTCAGAACAGCTTCTAGATCTTGGCTTTGAGGTAGTTGCTCGAAACTGGCTCGCTCGCAAACTATAGGCTGGCCTCGACTAGGACGTGTTCACATTACATAAAGTAGCATAATCCATAAGTTGAGTGTAGTCGAATGTATAGCTAGAGGTGCGTGTCGTGCCTAGTGTGCGTACTGTACTGTCGCGTGTCGCAGGAGCGCGTGTGCGGCGTGTTGGACGGCGAGCGCAACTTCCACGTGCTGTACCAGCTGCTGGCCGGCGCCGACGTGCACCTGCTCAGTGAGTGTCACAGTCACACCGACAACTAACACCCATATAGACACCTATCTCGGCATCGCCTATTCACTTTCATCGGGTGCGACGAATGTACGGGCTCATTCGCTGCAAACGGTGATAAAAAAGGGGTAATAATTAATTGATCCTCTAATAAAAAATTTAACACGAAACTTCGGCAACAGCGCCCTAGAAAATCATGGGATCGATACGTACACTCGCAGAACACTAGGCTCCTCCCTCACGTAGACGTGTCCGCAGAGCGGCTGCGGCTGCAGCGCTCGTGGGAGCACTACCGCGTGCTGCGCGGCAGCGCGGCCGCGCCCGCCGGCGCCTCGCCGCGCCGCGCCGCGCCCGCGCCGCCCGCGCCGCCTGCCGCGCCCGCGCCGCGCGCCGCCGTGCAAGACCGCGACCACTTCGCCTTCACCACGGTGATTTTGCTCGTGAAAACTCTTTCACTTTTTATAAGCTTTTAAACTGACAGTTTCTCACCCGTAATATCGTCCGGATAAACTTTCTCCGTTACTCTGAAATACAGATGTAAACGAGTGCACAGGGCAAGAATCGCGGGTCGACTGCTGTCGATGTAATTTTCGCTAGTCACCTTAATTAATAACGGGCGAGAAACTGTCCGTGTAAATGTGTTGTAATATCAGAAACCGTTCTAATTTAGATTTTCTCACTCAAACGGCAACAGCATTGAATTTCCTCGGGATTACACAACCGCGCGGCTGTCACGCGGCTTCCGCACGAATGGTATTCTCGCCGCCCGGCGCCCGTGCCATTCCGCTCTCCACCCGTTTCAGCCGCCATAGTCGCATGCTCGGAACGTATTAGCTAAATAAATCGAGCACACTTAGCTATAACGCGCGCCAACCCGCGCGGCGACCGCGTTATGTAGGCGCGAAGAAGTTTGTGGTTAAAGACGCAAATATTGATTCGACTATTTAGGGATAAAACGCAGTTTGCTATGCTTGATGAGTATTATTTACTAACTTTAGTCTTGTGTTTTTTATGATTTGCTCAGTAAGAATACCTGCAGATGCAGTGTGCAAGTATACTGATTAAATTAACCTTCATAGCTAATATTACAAGAGATAGCCTTACTTTTGGTATATATCTCCAGGAACGCTGATTCAATATTTATCTGCCCGCATGCGGCTGGCCAAATGCCTATGTATCACCTCAAAGACGAGTCATGGTTACAAACAAGGAATAATAACTAGGAAGGCTGATACCAGTATTAGGTCCTTACACATGAAATTGGCGTTTTGTACGGGAGGAATTTAAAGTCAATTTTGTTTTTGTAAAATATGTATGTATATTTAATTAATCAAAAGTATGCACCGTTGTTATCTATGCACTTTTGCCATCTCATAGGTAGTTCATTGATTACTTTACTAAAAAAACCATGGGGGCGAGAATCAATGAATTCTTTGAAGGCGGTTTGGACTGCCCGCATCGGAGTTGAATTTTTTTCCTTGTAAGAAGTTGTCCAAATTCCAGAAAAAATGGTAATCTGTTGGAGCAAGGTACGGGGAGTACGGTGGATGTCGCAGACCTCCGTGTCGCAGACATTCCAATTGTAGCTCATCTAACTTAGTGGTTGTTTGTTGTGCAGTGTGTGGTCTTGCGTTGTCGTGAAGCAGCAGTGGCCTAGAGCGACCAATCTCGGTTGTTTAGCAGCTAGTTCTTCCTTCATGGTTTGTAGTTGTTGACAATAGATATCTGCCGTAATCGTTTGGCCAGATTTTAGAAAGCTGTAGTGAACGACACCGGCGCTAGTCCACCAAACACTCACAAGTAACTTTTTCTGAGTCAATTTTCGTTTAGGGTAGGATTTGGCTGGTTCTCCATGGTTCAACCATTGCGACGAGGGCTTCCGATTATCGTACCGTATCCACTTTTCATCACAAGTAATGATTCGATTTAAAATCCCTTCATTATTGTGTCGGTTGAGCAAAGTAACACACCAGTCGACGCGTGTTTGCAAGTTCGATTCAATCAATTCATGAGGTACCCATCGTTCAAGTTTTTTAATTTTCCCGATTTGCTTCAAGTGGATTCATCATCATCGTTATCAGCCTATAATGTTCCCACTGCTGGGACACAGGCCTCCTCTCAGTGAGAGGGAGTGGGCCGTAATCCACCACGCGGGCCCAGTGCGGGTTGATAGATGTCACATGTCTTCGAATTTTTGGTTCTAGGACATGCCGGTTTCCTCACGATGTTTTCCTTCACCGTTTTGTGAGCAGTGGTCAGGTAATGAAATAATTTACACAAAGTAAAGCGCCTGTCTGGGTTCGAACCTACGACCTACAACTCGTAAGTCGCGGCCGTTACCACTCAAGTTACCGTCAAGTGGATTAATACAGTTTTATCACTTACCCCGAAGCCTGCAGCTATCTCTGAAGTGCTTTGTGATGGATCCGCTTCCACAATAGCCTTTAATTCTTCATTTTCCACTTTGGTCTCCGGACGTCCACGGGGTTGGTTCTGAAGGTCGAAATTTCCAGAACGAAAACGTTGAAACCAAAAACGTACCGTGCTTTCTTTTGCGACACCAGCGCCGTACACATCATTAATCCTTCGAGCTGTTTCTGCAGCACTGGTGCCACGGTAGAACTCGTACTCGTATACCAATATTTCATGTTTTCCATTGTGCGGTAATAAGCGACGCCAAAGAAAAAATAATGAGGAAAAAACAAATGAATGACTGTTTTCAAAACTCAAATGTACCAGCTAAATGAATGTATAAATTTGAATTTGGAATTCTTAACCAAAGAGGAGATATTTCAGATCAAAGTGGTCAGTACCAATGATGTATAAAACTATAGATACGTTGTCCGCACTCTAAAATGGCAACATGAAATGAAGCCAATTGCCACATTTGCGCTCAGTCACGCACCAACCTGTCGCGCGACGCGACGCGACGTATGTTTGTTTTTAATTTATATCGTATGTGAAAACCTGTGCAAAACATAAAGAAAATACGCCGTCGTGTGTTTTCAGAGGATGTAAAAATTATACCCCAAAAGTTAAAGACAAAAATGTGTCATTTCACGCGTAAGTTAACAAAACTAGATTATTTTATTTTATTTTGTACGACGCTGCGTCTAATGGCGGCCGGCGCATGAAGTGACTCTGATAGCTACGTCACTCATGCGCTCGACCAATGAGCATGTAATTTGACTATTACTTATCCTGTGACATAACTGAAGATGTTTATTTATCTCCCTCTAGCAACAGACATCCCGCCGTACGGTGATATATTTTCTTTCCCTTTCTTTACACGTATAAGTAGTTATCTAGTATTTTCGCCGTTTTTAAGCGCCGAGATGTTGGTTGATAACGTGTCTATATATAATACGTCATTGGTCAGTACGACAAAACGTTAATTTCATATGTAAGGACCTAATATTATGATATGAGTAGTATGGTCAGCAACAATAGTATATTTCATTACAAGAGCGGAAAGGTTGTCATTGCAAAGAGTTCCGACAAATGTCTACCCGAGCCGAGGCGCAGCCGAAGGCGAGGGTTGACAGTCGGAACAAGTTGCAATGACGGTTTCGCACGTGTACTGAACGACTATTTTTAATACAGTTGCGAAAAAATTAAGCAATTTAATAAAATAATAAAAACACAATAAACTCAACTAACCAATGGCGCCAACCGTAGAATATAAGCAGAGATTTTTTTTCTTCACCCATTCTGGTAGGCAAAGGGAACTATGCCCATACAGCCAAGTCTTCAGTAGAATTTTTTTATTGATATGAAATGAAAATGAAATTTAATGAGATGAAATGAAATTAAACCTAACCTAACTCATTCAATCAAATCATTAAATCTGATATTGAAACAAATTAGTAGCTTCTTTTTAGAAATATACGTATTTGCATGAATCATAAAAATTTCTATGAATTTTTTTAGTAAAAACTTCATGGTTGGTTTTTCTTTTTAATAGACATTATTTTGACACTTGGGAAAGAGAACGCACGAGTTCGGGAAAGGTAAAAAAAAGCACGAGTATGTAATAGCCCACATCCCGAACGCTATACGTCCCTGCAATACGCCACTTTTTGAGCAACTGTATTAAAAAAGTCGATTAACACTTCAGTTTTCTAGGGTTCCGTACCAAAATTGTAAAACGGAACCCTTAGGGAGACTCAGTCTGTCTGTCTGTCACAGCTGGGTATCTCAAGAACTATTAATGGTATTAACTTGAAATTTGGAATAGTTTTAGATGACGTTTGCCCAACTATTATGCAAATAAGAAAGAAATAAAAACATGCATATTTTTTGCAACAGGGACTGAAAGGGGGTCTGAAAAATTCCAAGTGTGGCTACTAGGGCATGTGGGGTATCATATGAAAGAGCGCAGTTTGCACATTCTCAAACATATCTATTTATTTTGTGAACATAGGTGATTACAGGTGTTTTTCAATATAAATGTCAAATGCGCAACCCATGTTCCGCCGATAGGCATACAAAATCCGAGTTAAAGTTATAGTGGAGTAAACTTATTTATAAAAATTAAAACAGAAAAGAATTCCTGCAGTATTTATAAATGAATTAACAAGGTCAAAAAACATTATTAGACATGTTAAGTTATAAAATTTTCATAATAATATAAGGAAAATGTCATGAAAATACACAATGTCAATAGATTAAAAAACACAGATATATATAAATAAAAACAAATATCTTCAGAATTTGTCACCATATAATATATACTCCTTGACTGAATAATATGCCTTGTCATTTAGTAGCTTAGAGAGCTCGCTTTTGATTTCATTATTATTCTCACAATTTCTAATATAACAAGGAAGTTAACAATTTTAGTGCCATTGCATAGACACTTTTATAAGCAAAAGCCGTTCTGGTGATTCTTATCTGAGTGACGTTGACTTTCTACATGACCAAACAAGTGTATATTGGTTTTACAAACATTAGAACCTCATAGAGCTCAGCAACAGCCATGTCGGATGTCACATAGATAACGTTTGCGTCAATAACATCAGTTACGCGGACGATATGGTGTTGCTGAGTCCATCTGTTGGTGGCCTACGGAAGCTACTAGGTATGTGTGAGGCCTATGCTGAGAGTCATGGTTTGAAATACAACGATAGAAAGAGTGAGTATATGCTTATTAGAGGTAAGATTAAACAACCTGAACATATACCACCAGTGTATCTTAACGGAGTATCTTTGAGTCGTGTCTCTCAGTTTAGGTATCTAGGGCATGTTGTGACCGAAACCCTACATGATGACGCAGATATTGAGAGAGAGCGGAGGGCGTTGTCGGTGCGGGCGAATATGTTGGTGCATAGGTTTGCGCGGTGTACAGCACAGGTAAAGGTAACATTGTTTAGAGCCTACTGCCTAGTGTTGCCCAAAATCGGTCTTGGTCTTGCAGTCTTGGTCTTGTTCTTGCATTTTTGCAAGACCAAGACCAAGACCAAGACCGACTTATTATAGCAAGACCAAGACCAAGACTGAACCCTGCAAGACTTGAGCAAGAACAAGACTAAGCCTGCAAGACTCTTGCGTCTCGCAGTTAGTCAAACTGAGATTTGGGCGTTATAGTAGGTATTTGGTGTTAATCCCGATTTTGATAGACTTTCCCCAGTATCAAAACCGTATCGTCATAACACTAAAAGGTATTGTATTGATTATTATATGTTTCGACTATTTATTAAGTAGGTAGGTAGCGATGTCCGTGACTACCGCAGGACCACCAACGCCAATCGCTTCCATATTTGGTAAATAATTAGTGCTCAATTGGTACTAATTAGTACTCGAACAACAAAATTGGTACCTTAGTAGTTTTTGAGAAAATCGACTTTGAAGGTGGTCCTGCGGTAGTCACGCTCCCTTCAGCAGGACCACCATGAGCGCCGAAAAAGGGCCCACGCTACAGCTATTCTAAGTATACAAATAATTAGTACCCATAAATGTGATTTATTTCGTAAAAAAAACAGAACTGTAATATTTGTATTTACCGAGAAATCAACGATGATAACTTTCTCGCAATTGTTCAGCAGGACCACGATTTTGAATGTTGATTCCAAGTTAGATAAGCTTGTCGCTTTCCTCAAACCTACATAGAAAATTAGTACCCTGCAAGATAAAATTAGTACCCAAAATTCAAAACTCATACTCCAGTAGTTTACGAGATATACGATCCCATTGGTGGGGTGGCGGTAGTCACGGTGCCAAATTTTCATTTCAAGATTTCCCTATTAAAAACTCTGTGATTTCTTCCCAAATTTATACAAAAATTAGTACTCCTAAAGAAATTAAAGCGACTAAAAATCCAGATTCCGAAGTGTTGTATTTTAAGAGAAATTAGCTTTCATTACTTTTCCATACTAAATCTCCGCGTATAACCCGACCAAAGTGAGTAAGTTACGTTGTCAATGGTATTGAGCTGTTTAAGAGATGTACACTCGTGCACATAAATTTATGGATGTCGAAAAAAATTTTATACAAACTGAACTTTTATACTTATTAAGAAAAAAAAATAACTTATCGCCACCCATCGCCTGTGATACCTTGGTTATTGACGTGGGCAGGTAGGTAAGTACTCGAATAATTATTTTTCTGTAGGTATTGTAAGTAGGTACCTTCTGTGTTGTTGTAAATGAATATCATTAAAGAGCGATAGGTATTTTTTATTTATTTCTTTCCTACTAATTTACCGTTGCTGCAAGCAGTAATACCTACCTAAGAAAGACCTTGTCCATAAGGAGCGAATTCGCCGCGAAACGTTTCGCGGGAATTCATTCGCGCGTTAACGAGGTACTAGGCGCCATACATCGCGTCCACAAGCACCACGCGATTTCAAAATCCGTTCGTAAATCGCATGCAGTTCCCCAGCCTTTCGACCCTTGTTGCGTCCAATTGACGCGCGAACTTCAGAGCGTTCAACTCTATGTTTTCTACTGACAAATGAAATTCGAACCCAAATGCTCGCGCGTTGGTACCTTTACTGAAGTAAAGCAAGCGAAGCGTGTCGTGGTATGTACAGACGCCAGCACATCAAGCTACCCGAAACTGTCAAATTTTCCCAATCAAGTTTGAACCTTATGCTTTAGCAATAAAGTTGAAAATCTATTAAAGATATTTGACAGATTGTAGTAGCTTGATGTGCTGGCGTCTGTACATTGAGTTCTTTTTTTATTCGTTTATGGTTTCAAGATTTTTTTTAGTTAGAGAAATAAATGTATGCAATTTCAAAAAGGTCACGCGTCTCAATATTTAAAGGTTTCAGAAAATGATATGATTAATAATGATTTCCTGAGGAACTATAATATTTATTAAAAAAAAAAGTTTTCTTTTAGGGCCAATTAGCAATCGAAATTTACAGAAATATTGCGATGTCAACGATATTAAAAGTTGATTTAGTAGATATTTTAAATATATGTGCTTGTCGAACATAATAGGTACATGATTAGTACACATTGATATGAAAACACAAAAATATGCGTGATGTGCCCTTTGCAATGCATATTATTCAAATATAATAGGTACCTATTACTTACTTTTAGGTTTGTAATCCTTTTATACTTACCTTATTAGCAACATGGTAAATTAGGTTTTTAATACTTAGGTAGGTACTTACTGCTTGCAGCAACGGTAAATTAGTAGGAAAGAAATAAATAAGACATGCCTATCGCTCGTTAATGATATTCATTTACAAAAATACGGAAGGGAGGTACCTACTTACAATACCTACAGAAAAATAATTATTCGAGTACTTACCTACCTGCCCACGTCAATAACAGAGGTATCACAGGCCATGGGTAGCGATAGGTTATTTTTTTCTTAATATGTATCTAGATACACAGTTTGTATAAAAATTTAGATATTAAACTGTTGTTAATACTATTCCGACATCCATAAATTTATGTGCACGAGTGTACATCTCTTAAACAGCTCAGTACCACCATTGGTGCCTATTCCCTTGTTCACAAATTAAATTTGAGTTCAGTGCATCTTTTCCTTTCTATTTCATTAACAAAAGATAATTTTTAGTTTAGTCCTATCAAATTAATCAGCGTCTGACGTAAATTGACGTAACATTAGTAGGCATGTTTTTAATCACGTCTAAACTTGTATTGAGTAGTGTCAGGCGCTGATTAATTTGACAAGACTAAAGTAAAATTTATTGTATGTCCTTTTCATAATGAAACAGAAAGATAAGATGCACTGAACTCAAATTTAGTTTAGTTTGTGAACAAGGAAATTGGTACCGTTGACAACTTAATTTGGTCGGATTATACGTGGAGATTTAGTATGGAAAAGTAATGAAAGCTAATTTCTCTTAAAATACAACACTTCGGAATCTGGATTTTTAGTCGCTTTAACTTCTTTAGGAGTACTAATTTTTGTATAAATTTGGGAAGAAATCACAGAGTTTTTAATAGGGAAATCTTGAAATGAAAATTTGGCACTGTGACTACCGCCACCCCACCAATGGCATCGTATATCTCGTAAACTACTGGAGTATTAGTTTTGAATTTTGGGTACTAATTTTATCTTGCAGGGTACTAATTTTCTATGTAGGTTTAAGGAAAGCGACAAGCTTCTCTAACTTTGAATCAACATTCAAAATCGTGGTCCTGCTGAACAATTGCGAGAAAGTTATCATCGTTGATTTCTCGATAAATTTAAATATTACAGTTCTGTTTTTTTTACGAAATAAATCACATTTACGGGTACTAATTATTTGTATACTTAGAATAGCTGTAGCGTGGGCCCTTTTTCGGCGCTCATGGTGGTCCTGCTGAAGGGAGCGTGACTACCGCAGGACCACCTTCAAAGTAGATTTTCTCGAAAACTACTAAGGTACCAATTTTGTTGTTCGAGTACTAATTAGTACCAATTGAGCACTAATTATTTACCAAATATGGAAGCGATTGGCGTTGGTGGTCCTGCGGTAGTCACGGACATTAGGTAGCGTGTTACTTACAAATTTGCTCCCATATGTAATAAAAAGTACCTAGCATAACTTTCTAGCAAAGTTCATTTCATACCTTGTAGGTATATCTACTTAGAGTATTATATTATACTTGTATAAGTCTAATGTGCAGATCTAACGTTAGTAGGTTGGTAAAAATTATGTAGGTATTTATGTTTCAAAGTTTATATTATTCTTCTATTCAGCAAAATTTAAAACTAACAGCGAGTCGAGTAGGTCTACATAGTACTAGTAGCAGTTTTTAAGCCAGTCGATGTTATGGTACAGACGCCAGTACATCAAGCTACTACAATCTGCCATATTGTTGCCATCTTGATTTTCTGGGGAGCGCATTCCACAGAGAGATAGAGTGGACGTCACCATTCCCACCAGAGCAGGGCCCTACACCCACTAAACACTTAATCAGCCTTCCTGGCGATAGTTACCAACAGTACGGTTATCCCGGTCGGTTATCTTATAAAAGTACCTACTATAACCACAAATTGTGTAACCGATAGAACGATTGGCTGCCTAAACTTGCCAATTTAATAAGTTGGGGGATTTTAGCAAATCGGTCCCAGTTTCCAGTAAGTTGGTCGGTTATTTTATTAGACATGGTAATTATAAGACGTGTGCTCGTGGGTGGCGCAGGCAGCCATGCGCGCGCTGGGGTTCGGCTCCGGCGTGTGCGACGCAGTGCTGCGCCTGCTGGCCTTCCTGCTGAAACTCGGCAACGTGGAGTTCGAGCCGCAGCATAACATCGACGGCACCATCGGCACGCGTCTGCAGCACCGCTACGGTACGCCTCGCTCGTTACCCGACGGCGTACTCCGTGTCGGGCGCGCTGACCGGACTGTGTGTGTGCAGAGCTGGTGGAGGCGTGCGCGCTGGTGGGCGTGGACGCGGACGCGCTGGGCGAGGCGCTGGGCGCGTGCGCCGCCGACGACGACGACGCGCCGCTGGACGCGGGTGAGTGTGGGCTGGGCGCGCGGGTTCGGGCCGCACGGCGCCGTGCCGCGGACTACTGACAGTGTTGTCGCAGAGAGTTCGTCGGGCTCGGACGCGGGCTGCGGCTCGCCGGGCGGCGGCGCGTGGGCGGGCGCGCGCCGCGACCAGCTGCTAAGCGTGCTGTACTCGCGCCTCTTCACGTGGCTCATCAACGCCGTCAACGACCACCTCAAGGTGAGCGAGCGAATGAACACATTATTAGGTAGGTGTAATAAAATCCGAGTGTTTTATCATCATACATATAAAGTGGGGAAAAAAAACATCTGTTAAGGTGATAAGGTTGAGGTTTGCTTGTTCGAATTTTGAATGGTTTGTACAAAGCTCTATTGGACACTACTTAGGAATTAAAGAATGCGTAACTTGAACACATGAATGTATAGTTAGCTATAGGCGACAATTTTTAACCGAACATACCGCCCACCAAAAGGGCTTAAAGGCCTTTTCTAACTTAACAATGACATTGTAAAGATGACCACACAATAAAACTGCAGCAAGAACTGTTTTACCACTTTTATTCACTTTTTAACACTATGTAAAACACTTTACTTTTGTAGCACTTCCTTCCTCTACGACGAGTAAACTAGGAATCATCCCTCCACCGAGTGTTGTGCCTTTTTATAGCAAAAATGTTGACAACATTTTTGCAACCGTTATTTTTAAACTTAACCGATATTAGAACGTTACTGTTTTTTGTACGTTATTTTAATCTTTAAACCAATATGTTTTATAAAATTACTATTAAAATTAACCGGAACCTTACACTCGACCATCCTGATAACGTGTATGTCCCCATACACGTCTCTTTTGTAAAACCTTACACTCGGTAGGAGGAGTCATCATGAATAATAATAAATTACATCAAGGATCACAACTATTTATCTCTATCTTACAACTAAGTTTACACTTGTTCGAACCCTACCAGGCGACCCATCACGAGTAAAAGAACAAGCAAGAAAACCTCGGCGGGCTCTTTTTTTTCGCGAACACTTACGTGATCCAACACTAGAAAATACAAAATACTTTAAAATCTAATAAACATAAAATACTTCAGGGCTAAATCATAAATCATAAACTATCATAAATAGAAATTAATTTTCTATTGTGAGATGTTATAAACATAGTGATTAGAACTTTCCATGAATATTTATTACATTATATTGTACGTATATTATATTCAAATACTTGAATAACAACACAAACCTAATGTTATATTAGGTGAAAGCAACCTGGACTGCAATATCTCTTAACATACATAATATTTAGTATATTCATTATAATATTTCAATATTCATTATAATGGGACGAAAATTGAACAAGTCAGCTGCGTTAAATTTCTAGGGCTTTGGATAGATAATAATTTGACTTGGCAAGCACACATTGACACAGTATGCAATAAACTTAATCAGTTCTCATATGCTTTATATAAATTATCCAAAATTGTTGATCAATCAGTTCTTTTGACCGCATACCATGCTTATGTTTCATCGACACTGAGATATGCAGTCATATACTGGGGCAATGCCACTAATAGGGATTTAGTGTTTAAAGCGCAAAAAAGGTGTATACGTGCGATTGCCGGTATCCGTGTTCCTGATTCATGCGAACCATATTTCAAAGTATATAAAATTATGACCTTTCCTGCAATTTATATTTATGAAGTAGCCGTATTTATAAAGATAAATGAAAATCTATTTGATAAACTCAAATCGAGAAGATATGCGTTAAAAATTTCTAATGTACCACATAAAACGGCTCTATTTAACAAAAGCTTCTTTGGCATGGCATCAAAAATATATAACAAAATACCTATTGACATTCTGAGCACTAAGGAACTTCCAGTATTTAAAAATAAACTGCGTAAATTTTTAATTGAGAAAACATACTACACGATCCAAGATTTCTTGAATATTTGATTAAATTGTTGACTATGTATTAATTTGACTGTATATTGATATTTTGACATTCATAATAACTCAATTTGACATGTAAAATAATTTTAAATGGAACGCCACTACATAATTATTGTATGCCTATTAGGCAGGACATATTGGAACTTAAATTTATTTTTTAGACCTGTAACTAACATATGCCCACAATAAAATATTTTGAATTTGAATTTGAAATCTTCACATCTTGATTCTACATTGATCTGAACTACTTGTTTGATTTGTTCTCGCGTTGATCCCACACCTACAACTGTACCTTTGATAGGATATCGCTTGGCCATGAGTTGTTGAGCCGCTCGTTCGCTGATAAAACTTGCTTGTGAGCCTTGGTCGATTAAAGCTCGTAATATCGTTGTGTGATTGTCTTCGCTTTTCACTTTTACGATTGCCGTTGCCAGCAATGATGTGCTTTGTTTCGTAGAAACGTGTGATGTCACCATTGTAATGTCCTTCTCTGTTTCTTCAATCTTCTCCATGTTGGTATGTAGTGTCACTTCGGGTTGTTTTGTTTCTTTGTTTTCAGTGTTGCCCGTTGTGATTGGTTTTATTGTGTTATCTTCTTTATTTTCATGAAGAAGTGAATGGTGACGTCTTTTGCATATTCTACAGCTTGTTGGTATGCGACAATGCCTTACAGAGTGTCCGGGTGCAAAGCAGTTGAAGCACAATTTGTTGATTTTTATAAACTCGCTTCTTTGTGTTGGTGATTGTTTTCCAAACTCCTTACAATGACTAAGTGTGTGGTTTTCTTTACACATTTGACATATTTTACTATTCTCCACATTAGTTGCTGCGTGAAATGACTTTTCTCGAACATGAACTGAACTTGCCTTTTGTTTTGCTGGTTCCGTAAGTTCCAACGTACGAAATCGGCATTCCAGGAATTTACGAAATATATCGAGGGAGGGGAGGCTGTCAGGTTCCTCACAATTGCTGCTCACATAGTCTTCCCAATTTTTGTGGGTTTCACAGTCTAATTTTTGCACTATGACGAATATTATCAAAGGATCCCAGTTATCAGTCTGCACATTCATAATTTTAAATTGATGTAAACATTCAAATGTTGTATCCAGTAAATTCTTGATAGAACTTGAATTGCACACATTCATTTTTTTCAGAGAAAAGAATCTTTTCATAACTGCGTCGACATTTATACGTTTGTTGCCATACCTTGCTTTTAGAATGTTCCATGCTTGATCGTAGTTCGAATCTGTCACATGTATATGTTTTAATATCGATGCCGCTTCTCCAGTAAGACTTGTTTTTAAATAATGCAGTTTTTGTACATTACTTAATGACTCGTTCTTATGCACAAGTGTATTAAATAAATCATGGAACGATAACCACTCTTCATATTGTCCACTGTACGGAGGTAGTTGTATTTTCGGCAAAACCACTCGTGTTTGTTGAGTTTCACTAGGTATAGTAGGTATAGGCAACGATCCACTAACGTTCACTGGTTGAGAATCCAACAAGTCCTTTAAATCTGTCATCAAAATTAAATACAGCTCTTCATGTTCAAAATATTCATCATTTACTATGTAAGGTATTTTGTCGCGCTGCTCCTTCGTTACAGTTCGCATTATTTCACCGTAAGCTTGTTTATATTCACTCCAGTAATCTTCTACACACTTAATGCGAGTTTCAACATAATGCTTTTGTGTTAATCTAGCCTTCGGGCTCTTCTTTAGATTGATCTGGGTCTTCTGTAAAGTATGTGCAAGGTTTTCCACGATATTCAACGCTTTTTCCACTTCCATAGCCATCGTAAGTATGTAATAACTTCAATCGTAGCAAACGTAATGAAATGAATAACTTTTAATAATTAAATACTTTGCACTAAACAACTCGAACAATTGGGTCGTCTTATCTTATCGCGATCTCTTTGTTCTCGGGCGGCCGGCGATGTCGGCAGTGAGGACTGGTATCCGGCTCGAAGGACCATATGTTGAGGTGATAAGGTTGAGGTTTGCTTGTTCGAATTTTGAATGAAACGACGTGTGGTTTGTACAAAGCTCTATTGGACACTACTTAGGAATTAAAGAATGCGTAACTTGAACACATGAATGTATAGTTAGCTATAGGCGACAATTTTTAACCGAACAACATCAATTTCATGACACCGACGCCTTTTCTATTTAAACTAAGAAAGGACTCCATTTTAAAACCTAAACGAAATACAATTAAAAATAAAAACAATGGCACTCCAGGAGTGTCGACAGAAGTGAAAACTTAAAAAAGCATAGTAATTTTATAAATATGTTTAAAGGTCATTCTTCCGAAATAAAATGTACCGCGCGTTGATGTCTTTATAATGGCCAAAACTTAAAACAGAGGTGTCTGTTACGGTAACAGTTTTGCGGGTTCAATGGTTTTTCCCATCTCAAAAAATGCCCAACGCGCCTAAAGATTTTCACTTCAATAAATGCTCCATACCATAATTATTATTGTAGTGTGTGAGAAGTGCATAGCACAGCTCGCCTAATTCCGATCACTGCACAGGTGAACCACTGCACTTGAGCCGCGCATTCATTCGGACAAAGTTGCGCTATATTGTTGCCCGCAACTTCAAATGTTCCATCAAATATTGTTCATTTTTTTCCTTGTTCAAATGTTCAATGTTGGACAACTTCGATACCAATAAATACGGTCCCCGCAACAGAAAAACATGTCGCTGAAAAGATAACAATGTAGTGTGAATGTTCGTGTGTGTCGAGGTAGCTAAGAAGTGTGTTACGCGCAGCCGGCCGAGGCGGGCAAGCGCTGCTCGCTGGGCATCCTGGACGTGTACGGCTTCGAGTCGCTGGCGCGCAACGGCCTGGAGCGCCTGCTCATCAACTACGCGGCCGAGCGCGTGCAGGCCGCGGTGACCGGCGCCACGCTGCGGCGCGAGCAGGACGAGTACGTGCGCGAGGGGCTGGCCTGGCGCGCGCTGCCCTACGCCGACCACGAGCTGCACGCCGAGCTGCTGGACGCGGTGAGGCCCGCGCCCGCGCCCGCCCGCGCCCCCCGCGCCCCCCGCGCCCCCCGCGCGCGCCTGACGCTCTCCTCTGCGCAGGGCCCCGACAGCGTGCTGGGCGTGCTGCGCGAGTGCTCGGCACGCGGCTGCAGCGACGCGGCCTTCCTGCAGCGCCTGCAGCGCCGCCGCCACCCGCGCCTGCTCGTGCTGCCGCCCGACCACTTCCAGTCAGTATACCGACCGATATCCGTCCATGTAAAATATTTAAATAATCCTCTAAAAACTTATTGACCTACTAATGATGGACACTTTTTTAAATTAATGGACCTCTGAAAACTGTTTGTGCTTCTAATGATGCACACTTTTTAGGGTTCCGTACATCAAAAGGAAAACGGAACCCTTATAAGATCACTTCGTTGTCCGTCTGTCTGTCCGTCGGTCAAGAAACTTTTTCTCAGGAACGCGTGGAGTTATCAAGTTGAAATTAATATCAAATACTCAGAGCTACAAACCCTCGCAGCAGTGAAAAAATCAAACCTCGAAATTAACGCAATCAAAAGATACGGGCGTTTATGTTCTGTTTATGCAGCATACTTTAACACTCGCAAGGGAATCAAAACCTATAGGGTAGTTCCCTTTGACCTAAAATCATGAAATTTGGCAAGAAGCAATGTCATGTAGCACAAGTAAAGGAAAAATCGGAAATCTACTTTGTACGAAACCCTCGGTGCGCGAGTCCGACTCGCGCTTGACCGGTTCTTTTTTTAATAATAAAGCCTAATTTTAACTTTCTGGGCTTTTCTCATAGTTGATTAACTAAGTTCGGGAACCCGGAGTCCCCGACCAAATAGCCCAGGATTATTTGACAAAAATTGGCCAAAGATATGATATTTTTCATAACCAGCTGAATTTCGGCACATAATATATTCTGTGTGCTGTATGCGGTACTGAATCATTATCTAAAACTCTCCGACCCTCCGCCGCTTGCGTCTTGAGATATACAGGGTGTTAGGGTGCATTTCGATGTTGAGATGAATTCTGATCTAAAGGGTCTTTTCGGATAAGGAGGTGAAAAATGCCCCCGAACGTAAAGCTATAACACTGAGTCTTCCATATCGGGAATACAAAGGTAAGCTCATTCCCAAAGTTTCAGCCTTATTGGTGGTCACGTGACCGTTTTATTAAAAAAAATAAGGTTTTTCGTTTGTTTCAAATATCTCAGCCGCATTTGAAGCTTTCTTAATGATCCTTACGTCATTTTTAAGGTCTTAGAAACGCGCACCAAGTGTAATTTTTTCAATTTTTTTGGAGGGAAATTCAAATTTTTTCCATACTTGAAAAAGTTTAAAAATTCATTAAAAAAAAAATTGAAATCACAAAAAAAATATATGTTATGTACTATGATCCAAAGAATCACTGTGAATTTTTTCAGAATTTTAGAATTGGTGCTAGGGGGTAAAAAAAATCAAAAACAATTTTTTCGCTATTTTTTTTGCATTTTTTTAAAGAAATACTTTCCACTTTATTCATTTCTTTATATTTATATTTCTTTGCGGGCCGTTGATAAAAACACCTTGATGCACGTTTGTAATTATATAATCGTAACAAATCGAGAAGCATCGACGCGCGAAAACGAGACAGCGATATGGCGCGAAGGCGAGAGAGAACGATGCGCTCGCGTATCTATTGCTGCGCAACCCGCACAACACCTTACAGAAAGCCCTTCTAATAAAATACATGGAAACTTACCCTAGAGGGATTTCGCGAAGTATTTAGAAGAAATTATTTAGATAATTTCGCAGGGTCTATATTTATTCCTCATCGCGGCACTTTCAGATTTGTTACTATGCCCTTCGGGTTGACAAATTCACCTGCTACTCAACAGAGGCTCGTTGATACCTTATTCTATGGGCCTGAGTTTGAAAACTGTCTTCGTCTACATCGATGACATTGTCATAATAAGCTCTAATTTTGAAAATCATATATCACTTCTGCTAAAAGTTCACAAAAAATTAAGTATGGCAAATCTAACCATAAACTACGAAAAATCGGTTTTCTTCCGTAACCAACTTAGATATCTAGGTTACGTCATTGATTCAAAAGGTCTTCATGTCGATTCAGATAAAATTGACACAATCTTAAATTACCCTACACCTACAAATAAAAAAGACGTAAAGAGATTTCATGGAATCGCGTCATGGTATCGTAAGTTTGTTCCAAAATTTAGCTCTATTGCTGGCCCACTAAACAAACTTACTTCCACTAGTAAAAAATGTAATCCCTTTCTTTGGTCTACTGAAGCTGAGGAATCTTTTACAAAACTTAAAGAACTTCTTGTCTCTGCTCCGATTCTTTCATGTCCTAACTTTGACCAACCGTTTGAAGTCCATACCGACGCTAGTGACTATAATAATAATAATAATAACTTTATTTCCAATTTTACAATTTGTCTGTAGCTATAAGTTAATTCTATGACAATATTCTATTAAAATTGCATAAATTACTGATTAGTCCACTGGCACCCAAGCTAAGATTAAACTTGTGTTATGGGTATGGTATGGTATGTACTATGGGGTTGGAGGTCGTTTAACTCAGACTATAGATGCAGTAGAACACCCTATAGCCTATACGAGTAGAACCTTGACTGGGTCAGAGAGGAATTACAGCATCACTGAGAGAGAAGCTCTCGCTTTAGAGAAGCTTTAGAGAAGCTCTAGCCTGAGAACACTGGAGATGCTATCTTGATAATGGCAAAAAGTTTATCGTATATACGGACCATTCAGCTCTCAAGTGGTTCCTTAACCTAAATAACCCAACTGGACGTCTAGCTCGTTGGGGTGTTCGTCTCTCAGTGTTCAATTTCGAAATTAAACACCGTCGTGGTCTGGATAATGTCATCCCTGATGCACTTTCTCGTGCATGCCAAGTTTCAGCTATAGACACTAATCCTAATGCGGCAGTTGCTAGTGATCAATGGTATTTAAATATATATAACGGTTGCCAAAATTCTCCTACGTCGTTCCCTAATTATTTAGTAAAAACAATCGCTTATTCCGATACATGCAAACTAAACATCCCTTTAATAAAGAGTTTGAGTGGAAGGAGGTGATTCCTGCTGATTAGAATCAGCAGGAATCACCTCCTTCCACTCAAAAAAATTAAAATTAATTAATTATTTTTTTTAAATGATTTCAGTTCTAGAGAACTGAAATCATTTTCAAAAACCATTCAGAACCAACCGCGGGTCATTTTGGAATATTTAAAACGTACAAGCGGCTAAGTCTCCGATACTACTGGCCTGGAATGCATGCTGATGTCGTAAAAGCGGTTACGTCATGTGACATCTGTATTGCTCATAAACACCAAACTCATTGTTAACGCCTAAACAATGTTCTAGACCTTTTCAAATGATTAGCGTAGATCTAGTAGGTCCACTACCGACTACTAGAAAACAAAACTCCTACATCCTAGTCGTGACTTGCTTTAGTAAGTACTGATAGTTTCAAGACTTCACTATTCACATGTTTTGGAAATCCATACCTGATCATGTTATAAACACTACTCAAACCTGGGACCTTTCTACTTTCTGAACATACTAAAAAATCTATAACATTTTGATCTTCAATAAAATTTATGTAATCACATTCCTTCCTGTTATTGACTGAAATAGTTGACGGTAATGGCAATCTTGACATACAATCTGCTTTAACATTTTCAATGCCTTTTACATGTTTAAATGTATAATCAAAACTTGATAAATATAATGACCATCTTTGCAGACGACCTGCTGCCATTTGTGGTAAACTCTTGTGCTCACCAAATAATGCTAATAACGGTTTGTGATCAGATAATAAGTCAAACTTTCTACCAATTAAATATTGATAGAATTTTTGCACTGCCCAATAAATTGCAAGTGCTTCTTTATGAATCATAGAATAACTCTTCTCAGCCTTTGAGAAAACTCTAGAAATGAAACTAATTGGTCTCTCTGACCCATCTGGCAAAATGTGGCTTAAAACTGCCCCTATTCCATTTTGTGAAGCATCACAAACGTAAAGGCATATCTCTACTGTAATGAATTAAGACATTATCAGAAATAATATCCTTCTTAATTGTATTGAAACTCTTTTGACATTGTCTATTCCAATAAAATTTTTAATTTTTCTGTAATAAAACATATAAAGGCTTTAGTTTTATAGATAAGTTGTAAATGAATTTACCATTCCTAGCCATGAACGAACTTCTGAAACATTCTTAGGCGCAGGTGCATTAACAACAGAGTCAACCTTTGACATGTCTTTGGATAATCCACTCTTTGAAATAAAATGTCCTAAATATTTTATTTTAGGTTGCATAAATTCACATTTACTTTTATTTAAACGAATACCTGCCTCCTTGAATCTACTTAAAACTTCCTTTAAATTTTATAAATGTTCAACATAATTAGTACCTGTGACTAGGACGTCATCAATGAAATTTACAACACCCCGTGTCCCTAACAATACTTTTTCAAGTTTGTTTTGAAAAATAAGCAGTAGCTGGCTTTGTACCATATGGCAATGTATTTACTCGGTATATCCCTTTTGGTGTTGACCAAGCTAAGAGTTCACTACTCTCCTTACTTAAACACAAATGATTAAATGCATTTCTTAAATCTAATCTTGAAAATGATGCACCACCTTGTGATGCAGTAAAAATGTCCTCAATTCTAGGTAAAAGGTGGTTAACATCTTTAATATACAATCTTCCCCTTAAGTTTAAGGGGAATGCGGGAGTTGCAGATTGTTCCCGTGACCTGCCGCCATTTCATCCACCCAGTGTTAATTCTGTGCTTAACCGTCCGATCTACTTCGCCATCGCTTTGCACGAATGAACCGAGATACCGAAAGTCGGAGCAGACTGGGAGAAGTGCTCCATCAAGCGCTATGGCTCCAGAACTGGAGAGACCGCCGAAATCGCAGAACGTATATTCGGTTTTCGTTCTGCTGATTTTCACGCCAACAACAACAATGAATGAAAAACGACTGAACAACGAACAACGAATGTTTTAATGTAGACAGACCGTTCTAGATTATTTCTAAGGAAAACTTTAGGTACCTACACTAAAAAAGTTATTCAAAAAATATTAACAAAGACAAAATCCATGAGTCGCCGTCGTCAAATTAAACAAAAATTGCAGATCCGTACTTTCGTAACATTTCGGACCTTTCAGAGTTTTTCACAGGTCATTAAAATTATATAAAAAGATTTTCCAATTTGGACATCAAATAGGTACGTTTTTCTTTCAACCTTTTTTCATTGTCTTGAACGTCACAATATTAAAGTCTTTTGTCCACCCAAATAAAATGGCATATGCTGGACAAGAATAACTATTCGAAGAAATTTAAAGAGCGAGTGGTGGATAAATGATAAATATGGGGGACATGAATCATGATCGAAGTGTAAATGAATGCTGGAATGAAATGGCACGGTGTATTAGGAGTGCAGCGAAAGATATTTTGCGAGACGAAATGAAAGGGTACGATAGATAAGGATACATGGTGGTGGTCGACAGAAATACAGAACGTGTTGCAGGATAAGAAGAGAAAGTTCAAAGAATGGCAGAGCATTGGAAATAAGAATGTTAATTTGAAAGCAGAAAAAAAGAGTGAGTATGATGCTCTAAAGAAAAGAGCCAAAACAGCTGTGACTGTAGCAAGAGCAAATGCCCAGGACAAGCTTTATGACACACTGGATAATCCAGCAGGTCAAAAACATCTTTACCGGCTTGCTAGAGCTAGAGAGAGAAAGACGAGGGATATTTGTCAGATAAAGTGTATTATAATAGATGAAACTGGAATAGTTCTTTCGGATGATGAGAAAATTAAGGATAGGTGGAAGAGCTACTTCGAAAGACTGATGAATGAGGAGAATGACTGGAGTGGCGTGCTTGGAAATAAACCAGTAAACGAGGGGTTAGTGAGAATGATTAGTATGGATGAAGTGAGAATAGCAGTAAATGGGGTGAAGAAGTAAAACAATAGGTCCAGATGGAATACCAGTTGAAGTATGAAAGTTATTACGGGTAGATTGATGGACGTGGTTAACTTTATTCTTCAATAAGTTATTGCTGGAAGAAGCCATACCTGACGAATGGTGATGTGCTGTAGTGCAACAACTATACATAGAGGAATAAAGCTAAAATCACATAGTAGGAAGGCTTGGGAGAAAGTTATTGAAATGCGACTGAGAGAAGAGAGTGAAATTTCGCAAAACCAATTCGGTTTTATGCCTGGTCGAGGAATGACAGATGCCTTTTTTGCCACCCGCCAGCTGAGCGAGAAATACAGAGGTGCGCATAAAAACTCTCACATGGTATTTGTTGATACGACAGAGTGCCTTGTGAAGTTTTGTGGTGGGCGTTGAAGGAGAAAGGTGTGCCAGGGAAGTATGTACAGTTGTGGTGGTGGGAAAGACTCGAGACCGTTGGCATGAGAGTAAGTCGGACCAAGACCGAGTATAATTTTTTTTTTTCAAGGTGGGAAATCATCAAATTCAATTCAATTCCTTTTATTTCAATCAACAATGGGATCATAAATGACCCCTCCCGCTCTGGGTGGAGCGGAAGGGAGTGTCAGACTCTTACTGACTAAAACCCACCCGTGTCCCTTCCTTAGCCCTTTATGTTCCGGGCCAGCGGTAACCCTTTCGGACAATCTCGCTGACCCGGCAGGCTTCGGCCTTGAAAGACCGAGTATCTGTCTTGTGATTTTCGCGGTCTCTCCAGTCCTGTGCCCATATCTCTCTTATCGATCTGCTCCGGCTTTCGGTGCCTCGGGTCCCTTGTCCAAGGAGATGGCGAAGTAGACCGAGACGTAACGCACCGGATCAACTCAGGATGGATGAAATGGCGACAGGTCACAGGAACAACTTGCGACCCACAGATGCCCCTCAAGTTAAAGGGGAAAATTTATAAGTCCGTGATAACAACAACAACAACATTATATTTAGGTATAGGTACCTACTAAAAACTAACGCACACGAAGTGTCTGCGTCGTGTTTCGCTGACTGGTGTCATGTAGCCAGCCACGAAACCGGCGGTACACAACACCCTTGGGCCAGAACTCTTCCTTGAGGAACTTCTCGAGATGATGTATCGGAACACGTACCACGAACGACTTAAGTTCATGTTGTGACGCGACTCGCAATTTCTCGATCCTCAAAGTGCAGTTGGTCTTCGCACGCATGTACTCCACGATTGCCGTGATACAGTTTTCACTAGTACGGAGGTCAGTGTGAATTAAGCTCAAACAACCGCATATACACAGGCAGCGGAGATGAGAATGTAGAGATGGATGTGTGGATCGTGACGAGAATGGATAAAGTAAGAAATGAGTATATAAGAGGAAGTTTGAAAATGGCGCCAGTAACAGAAAAGTTGAAAGGAAATCGTTTGGCTTGGTATGGGCATGTGATGAGAAGGGACGAAACGCATGTGACTAAAAGAGTATGAATATACATGTTGATGGATGGAGAGGGAGAGGAAGGCCGAAGAAAAGATGGATGGATTGTGTGAGGAATGATATGAAAGAGAAGGGAGTGAATGGTAGCGTGACGGTTGACAGGGGAGAATGGAAGAAGAAAACGTGTTGCGCCGACCCCGAGTAACATGTTGCGCCGACCCCGAGTAACATGTTGCGCCGACCCCGAGTAACATGTTGCGCCGACCCCGAGTAACATGTTGCGCCGACCCCGAGTAACATGTTGCGCCGACCCCGAGTAACATGGGATAAGGGCAGGAGGATGATGATGAAACAGAACATAAACGCTCGTATCTTTTGATTGCGTTGGATTAGAAGTTTGATTTTTTCACTGCTTCAAGGGAATGCAGCCTTGAGTATTTCTTATTAATTTCAACTTTATAACTCCACGCGTTCCTGACTGACGGAGAGACAGACAGACAACGAAGTGATCTTATCTCGTTTTTTCTTTTGAGGTACGGAACCCTAAAAATGCAAGTTTTTTCATGGTTCTTTCTGTATAAAAGTGCCAATGGTGATGTCCCACTGCTGCTGCCCGTAAACAAAAAGCAAATAGGTCGCATACGGCTCGTCATCGTACGTACCGCGCAGGGTGGTGCACTTCGGCGGCGCGGTGGTGTACTCGGCGCGCGGCATCGTGCACAAGAACCGCGACGCGGTGTGCCGCCGCTGCTGCGCCGTGCTGGGTGCCGCGCGCTCGCCGCTGCTGGCGGCGCTGTTCGCGGGCGCGGGCGCGGGCGCGGGCGCGGGCGCGGGCGCGGGCGCGGGCGCGCGCGCGGCCGGCTCGCCGCGCCGGCCCGCCGCGCTGGCGTGCCGGCAGCGCGCGCTGGTGGGCGCGCTGGTGCGCCGCCTGCCGGGCGCGCCGCGCCTGGTGCGCTGCCTGCGCGCCGACGCCGCGCTGCGCCCGCACCGCTTCGACGCCGCGCTGCTGCGCCACCAGATCCGCGAGCAGGGGTGGGGCGGCCGTCATTTTACTTGCCGCCTGTTTGTTTGTTTGGCGTTGACTCAAAATAAGTTATTTTGCCGTGTAGTTTCCGTAGCTTTTGGGGATGATACCGAGAGTGTTCACTTAAAAGTTATAATTTTTGTGTTTTTTAGGGATGTTAATAATTTTAATCAACAATCTCTCCGAATTCAAATTACCCTATTGAATGATTAGTTTTGCTACAGTAGCGAATTCAATTTCGGTCAATATACAAACTGATACTGACTTGCGAATTGCAAAAACCGTAAAAAAACACAATGTATGGAACGTCACATTTAGCTGCAGTACCTCGACGAACCATCGTTTTAAGATGCAGCGGCGCTCGCCCTCGCGCAGCACAGCTCATACGCGACGTCCGCAGGATCATGGACATGGCGCTGTTGCGGCGCAGCGGCTGGTGCGAGTCCATGTGCGCGCGCGCAGCCCTCGCGCGCTACGGGCTGCTGGGCGGGCCGCGCGCGCCCGCGCCCTCGCCCTGCGCCTCGCCCGGCCCGCGCAGCGACGAGCCCGTGCGGCGCGCGCGCGCGCTGCTGCGCTCGCTGCCCATCCCCAGCGCCGAGTTCGCTTACGGCCGCACGCGCGTGTTCGTGCGCAGCCCGCGCACCGTGTGGGAGCTGGAGGCGCTGCGGGCCGCGCGCGTGGCCGAGCTGGTGGTGCGCGCGCAGCGGGCCTGGCGCCGCCACCGCGCGCGCGTGCGGGCGCGCGCGGCCGGCGTGCTGGCGCGCGCGTGGCGGGCCCGCGCGGCGCGCCGCCCGGCGCCGCCCGCCGCGCGCGCCGCCCGCGCCGCCGCCGTGCTGTGGCGCGCCTGGTGCGCGGGCGCGCGGCGCCGCTACCTGCTGCGCCTGTGGCGCCGCCTGCCCGCGCGCCAGCTGTCGCCCGCGTGCGCGGCGTGGCCCGCGTGCCCGGCGCCGCGCCTGCTGGGCCGCGCCGACGCGCTGCTGCGCCGCCTGCACCACGCGTGGCGCTGCCGCCTGTACCGCGACGCCTTCGACCAGACGGCGCGCAACCGCATGCGCGAGAAGGTCACGGCCAGCATCCTGTTCAAGGACCGCAAGGCCAACTACGGCGCGAGCGTGGCGCACCCGTTCGTGGGCGACTACGTGCGCCTGCGCGCGTCGGCGGCGTGGCGGCGCGGCCTGGGCGCGGCCGGCGACCGCTACGTGGTGTTCGCGGACGTGGTGGGCAAGGTGGCGCGCTCGTCGGGCCGCGTGGCGCGCTGCCTGGCCGTGGTGTCGACGGGCGCGCTGCTGCTGCTGGAGGCGCGCTCGCTGCGCCTCAAGCGGCGCGTGCCGGCGCACACGGTGTACCGCCTGTCGCTGTCGCCCTACGCCGACGACCTGCTGGTGGTGCACGTGCGCGCGGTAAGTCGGCCCGGCCCCGGCCCCGGCCCGCCCCCGGCCCCGGCCCCCGGCCCCCGGCCCCCGGCCCCGGCCCCCGGCTCGCTCCTCACTGCTGTGTCGTGTTACAGAGCGGCGCGCTGGAGAGTTCCACGGAGGAACTGTCGCAGTGCTCGTCGCGCGACGCGGCCGATGCTCCCGGCTGTCTGTTCGGGGTGAGTGTGTCTTGCGAGAGTACGTGTCATCGAGTTGTGCCAAAAAAAATAAAAAGAATCCGAACGAAAGCCTTCATGGCTGCCGAGTCATACTCAAATCAAATTATTTATTTGCTAGAATGCAGGTAAGTATACAAAGGTCGTGAATAATTAAAGTTGAGCCATACATTCTGCCCAAGATTCGACATGCAAAATTTAAATAAATGAAAACGATGCTTTAATAAAAAAAAAATATATATTAACATTTTAAAAATTAACATACTTCTCAGCAATTACTCGAAAGAGTGCTGCCCCGCAATCTGCTTCGTAGGGAGGCGGGTCGCTTGCGCATTATAGCATGAAAGCCCTCAACCCGAGCCTCCACAAACATACCCGAGGCGCTACAAAAGCGGGGCAGCCCTAGCAGCATATTGAATCCATTATTATACTGGACATGCAAGTCATTGATCGACTTCTGAATACAGCTGACCCACAGCTTACCCGTGTAAAAAGTTTGGCAGTAAGCTTTAAAAAGTGTAACCTTTACCTGCTTACTGCAGCGAGCAAACCTGCGTGCCAGCATATTACTTGTAACCGCCAATGCCCTGCGCTCCCTTTCAATGTTAACTTGGTCATCAATTTGCTCAGTGACATAGTGCCCTAGGTATTTGAACCGGTAGACCCGTTTTAGCTCAACACCATTAAGTTTCAAGACGGGCACACTAGGTGGACACTTGTCAGAGGCCCTGAAGACTAAGAACTCTCTTTTTTGCAGTTATACAAAATACCATGTTTAAGGGCATACTTTTCACAGACCAGTAAGAGCTGCCTTACTGCTCTGACAGCTGGGCCACGTCAGCAGCACCATAAATAAATAAATAAAGTATACAGTACATTATAGATGGCAAGTTTTATTTCGATGTTAGGTGTTTACTTCGGAAACAAATACACATTACATATAAATATTTATCTTTTGAAATTAGAAACTAGTATTTGCTAATTTGTTTTAGCTAATCAAATTCTGGCGACAGTTTTCTATATTTTCAAAGACGTACATTTAAAATTATTCACTGTCTGAAGAAAATTATCGACATGGAACATTCACAACCCTATTCAAATGATTGTATTCATTAGGTATATGTGAAAACTGAGCCCTAATTACGCTTAAATATTTATTTATTTATTTATTAATCACAAAATCCACAGCTCTTTGATATTTTATCTTAAACATATAAGCTAGTCTTACAGCAAATTACGGATTTACAATTAAATAACTATATAATACATGCAGCAGAAACAAAAATACAGAATGAACTACTAGAACCATATAAGCATAGCTAAGTGTACAGTGTGAGTGAGTGTATAGGAGTGTACATGAGGAGTTGAAAATGGGTGTGTGAGTATGTGATAGTGGTATGCGGTGATTATCTGTATACCTACCTTCTATTTTTTAATAATAATATGATGGTGAGGCACGTGGTTCGTGTGAGTGTTTGTGGGACCAGTAGCGAACAGAAAAGAAACAGTCCAACCTCAATTTATGTTGCACTTTATTAATCACAATAAATGCACACATAATATCGTCACTTAGCACTATTACATATTTACCTATAGTTTTATTCGAGCACATTATCAGACACATATCGTGTTCACGGTTAGCAAGCGAGAGAGAGGAGCACCGGAAACAAAGTAGTCAATATGGGGTTCACACATCCGGTGATGCCATACAAGAAAAATATAATAAGGGCATCAATACACGGTAAATCTAATACTTCCCCTTGTCCTATTATATTTTTAGTCAAAAAAAGATACAAAATATACAAATGACACTATACAATAAACACTGCAGTCTCTATCACTTACATAGGTATCACATAAACGTAGCAATTAATAAGTTAACAAGTCAATAAAATTATATCACAGTTTTTACATAAGATACACATTACACTATAATATACTTATTTTATAATTTTAACCACATTCAAATTTTGTGTGAAATTACTGTGTTTTTGTTTACCTAAAGATTTGGTAAGAACATCCGCTATCATCCTGTCTGTAGGTAAGTATCTAACTGTTATAGAACCATTATTAATTAAATCTTTGACAAAATGATATCGAATGTCAATATGTTTGGTTCGTTTATGGCATACTTCTTTAGACTCTAATAACTTCTGGGCACTTTGACTATCATTATACAAAATACATTCATCCAATTCAATTAATGTTAGTTCTGAAAGTAAATTTTGAATAAAACAGATATCTTTACAAGCATCGCCTATTGCGAGGTATTCCGCTTCCGTACTTGAGAGAGCAACACACCTCTGTTTACGCGATTCCCAGTTTATGGTGGAATTGCCTAGTTTTATAACGTAACCAGTGTACGATTTACGATCAGTAGCGTCGTTAGCCCAATCAGCATCAGTGTACGCGCTCAATTTCCAATTGACACTCTTTGTGAAAAGCAAACAGTGATCAATTGTACCAGCTAAATATCTAAGTACATGTTTGGCTGCGAGCCAATGGGTTTTATCGAAACAGTTATTAAACTGGCTTAAATAACTACAAGCATCCGGCCTAGTGCAAACACATAAATACATGAGACATCCTAAAAGTTGTCTGTATTTATAAACACTATCATCCAACTCTACACTTGTATGTTCAGACTTCTCTAACTTACAATTAAGAGGCAAAGGTGTGGTTACTGGTTTACAATTTTGCATGTTAAATTTAACCAATAATTTCTTTGTGTATTCAATTTGGTCTAAACATAATATACCTTTTTGTCTATGTCTAGAAACTCTTATACCCAAACAATTTTTAAGCGAACCTAAATTTTTTACATTAAACTGTTTTTCTAATGCTATTTGCAGATGAACGTTAATTTTACTATTTTTATTATAAAACAGATAAAAATCATCTACATAAAGTGCCAGTAAAACTATGTCATTGCCTACCTTTTTACTGTACACACATGGTTCACTTTTACATTGATTAAAATCATTAACAATTAACAAGTCATGTACCTTTTTGTTCCACATCTTGCTGGATTGCTTTAGACCATAGATAGCTTTCTTTAGTAAACAAACTTTACCATTAAAGTGTTCCGAAAAACCTAAGGGTGGTTGCATATATATTTCTTCATCAAGATCTCCATTTAAAAACGCAGTTGCTACATCAATGTGATCAATTTCTAAGTTTAGTTGATTGCTTATATTAAACAGAATTCTCATTGAAGAATGTCGAACCACCGGTGAGAATGTATCATTGTAATCTATTCCTTGCTTCTGAGTGAAGCCTCTGGCAACTAGTCGCGCCTTAAAGCAGTTGAAATTACCATCTGTGTCATGCTTAACCTTAAAAACCCATTTACATTGAACAATGTTTTTGTTAGGAGGCTTATCAACTATTTCCCATACCTTGTTGGCGACTAGCGAGTCATACTCGCGCTGCATAGCGGCTTGCCACTCACCAGAATGTGGAGAAGACAACGCATCTTCATATGAATGTGGTTCTCCACACAAACCGTCATGCAAGGACATAGACACAAAACAACCATAATCTTTGTACCTTATGGGAGGAATATTGCGTGTAGAACGCACACTACGCCCAGTAGAGACTGTCTCTGTGTTAATAACTTCCCCTCCAGCAGACGTCCCACCACATGTCAGACGGCTATCACCTCCAACATCAGCGGACTTTCCAGCTGAGGTGCTCAATGAGTCATGAGTCTCGCTAGATGCTCTTGAGTTCTCTTCTGATCCTGAAATGTCAGAAAAAGAATTTATGTCATTTTTTAAAATACTTGAATCTGAATCATCATTTGTAATAATTGAGTCATTATTTAATTCAATATTATTATTACAATTCATTTCAATATTATTATCGATTATATCATTATCAGAATTCAATTCAATATTATTTAAATTATTATTATTTATTAATGACTTGTTTCCATCAATATTCATAAAATCTTTTAAAAATACAAAATTATGTTGGTCATTTTTAAAATCATGTCCCAAATCCTTGTAAAATTTATTCTCTATGAAAGCTACTGTACGTGACAATACCACTTTCTTTGGATTTGAAGGCTCCACAAGTCTATAACCTTTGCAGGTGTCACTGTAGCCAACAAAAATGGAAAGTCTGGCTTTCGAATCCAGCTTCTGCCGTTTCTGCGATGGCACCAGGTAGTATGCTAAGCATCCAAATACACGAAGATGGCTGAGGTCAACTGGAGACCCAGTCCATACTTCTTCGGGCACTCGTCCAGACAAAGCAGCTGTAGGTGACCTATTTTTTAAATAAACAGCTGTCATGACAGCTTCACCCCAGTATTCCTTGCTGAGACCTGCCTCTGCCAGCATACTTCTAACCTTGTCCATTAAGGTACGGTTCAGTCTTTCTGAAACCCCATTCTGCTCAGGGCAGTAAGGGACAGTGACCTGATGGACAATTCCCTGCTCTTTTAAATAGTTGCTAAACTTGTTGTTGCAGTATTCACCGCCATTATCTGATCTTAAAATCTTAATTTGCAAGCCTGTCTGTTTTTCAACTAGTGTTTTAAATGTAATAAAATGGTTAATTACCTCAAACTTATTTTTCATCAAGCATGCAAAGCTCTTCCGAGTGTAGTCATCAGTAAAAGTCACGATGTACTTCGCTCCAGACCAGCTTGGCTCCTGCATAGGTCCACAGACATCAGAATGGATCAGTTGCAGAGGCTGCGTCGTTTTCGATGTGCTGTCAGGAAAAGCTGCGGCCGACAACTTCCCCTCGAGACAAGCAACACAGTTCTTGAGTGACTTTTCATCCTGAAATAGACAACGCATTCCACATGCAACTTTCTCCAGTGTTTTCATACCTTGTATATTCAGGTGACCGAGACGTCTGTGCCATAATTCTGCAGGAAGACCAGCAATATCTCTGGTACTCAACAGCTCCTCTCCATGATCAAGGAGTAGAGAGTGACCACTTTTAGTGAAAGACCCGAAACCTTTTACATTTACACACTCAGACATAACAACACACCCATTAAGTTTAAACAAACCATTAATACATACACCAGATGCAACTAAGTTGCCAGACTTGTCTTTATGACCAACATTGTCATTATAAATAAAACATTTCTCACTGCTAAACCTAACTGAATGGCCAGACAACACTAATTTGCTAACAGAAATAAGATTGGCCGCAATTTGGGGAACATATAAAACATTTAAAAGTCTAACCTTATGATTTGACTGAATCTCCAAAGTGCCTATACCTTCACACTTAATTTTAGAATTATCAGCCATAGTTATTAAGTTATCTGACTTTTTAAAGTCCTGAAGTATGTCCCTGTTGTTCACCATATGACTGGTAGCTCCGCTGTCAATATAAAACTCACTGGCTTTTGACAGAAATGCTGATGCTGAAAAAGTCTTATCTCCGTTTTCTTTATCATTGGCTTTTCTGGCCTTTTTAAGTTTCTTTAATTTAAAACAATTTGATTTCTTGTGACCACTCTTCTTGCAAAATTCACAAACAATAACTTTTCTACTTTTGGAGACATAAGCTGTACCTTCTTCATCACCAGATGTCTTCCTCGAATACTCTTGCAGTAGTCGGGCTCGCACAAGTTCACTCGATACCGTAGTAGTGACTGCAGCAGTTGACAAATTTGAAACAACAGAATCATATTCAGTTGGCAGACCACTCAACAAAATCTCAGCAACTTCCTCATCTTCAGTGTGTTTCCCAATGTCGTCAAGCTGCTGGACTAGTGTAAACACAGCATCAATATAAGCTTGCATATCTGAAAATTCAGAGTACTGAACGCGGTGCAGTCTCCTCAGTAGAAGAACTCTTCGGTAAAGGCCTTTATCTTCGTAAACGTCAAGCAACGCCTTCCAAGCATCTTTAGCAGTGTCAGAGCTCCGTACATATTGAAATAAATGCGGCTTTAATGTTAAGCAAATGCGTGCAAGTGCTCTTTGATCACGCCTCAAGTGACCTTCGGCTTGGTCTGTTCCAAGAACGACTTCCCACAAGCCTTCTAAAATAAGCAGGTTCTTGACTGAAAACTTCCAGGTATGGAAGTTAGATATACCATCCAATTTTTCGAACCCATTGAGGTTATGTTCCATGATGCACGGCTTGCAGTACTGCGCGTGCGCACCGAATCACACTCCCAAAGCGACGATTACTTTTCAACGAACCTTTTTATTAGATGCAAAGCAAAGCAAGCTTCAGCAAGCAGCCAAGATGCTCACTTCTCTGGGCCCATAACCTTTTAATAATAATATGATGGTGAGGCACGTGGTTCGTGTGAGTGTTTGTGGGACCAGTAGCGAACAGAAAAGAAACAGTCCAACCTCAATTTATGTTGCACTTTATTAATCACAATAAATGCACACATAATATCGTCACTTAGCACTATTACATATTTACCTATAGTTTTATTCGAGCACATTATCAGACACATATCGTGTTCACGGTTAGCAAGCGAGAGAGAGGAGCACCGGAAACAAAGTAGTCAATATGGGGTTCACACATCCGGTGATGCCATACAAGAAAAATATAATAAGGGCATCAATACACGGTAAATCTAATACTATTCAGTTCAGTTTAATTTAGATTTATTTGTCAATATGATGAGACATTAATGCAAACATTTATTCTAAATATAAAATAGTATTAAAAATGCTCACACAAGCAATCGAAACATGTTGAGTCATGAAATTCACTTACTTGTGAAACATAATACAGGGTCACTGGTAATTCGACGTATATCCGTCAGGGGCTGATAAGGGGGCCAAAATGCAACAAATTGAACCTCCCATATGTATGGCCGAAATTCAATAGTTTTCGAGATATTTGAATTTTAAGGGTTTTTCGATATTTACCCAAAATTTGACATTTAATTCAACAATTCACAACTCTCTAAGACCACGTAAGTCCAAAGAATGATGATTTCATGAAACAGTTATTCTTTGGACTTACGCGTCTGCTGAGCTTGTAGATGGCTTTGACAGCCCGCTTTTGCAGAATGAAAATAGACTCAATATCTGCAGCCCGTCTCCACAGCAAAATACTGTAAGACATGATGCTATGGAAGTAACTAAAATAGACCAGTCTCGCGGTATCCACGTCTGTTAAGAGGAAACACAAGGGCCGTTCTTTCCATACAAACGTAGTCCCCTGTTTTATCCCTGGATAATGCCAGTAGAGCGATAATTTTTATCACAAAAATCTATGGCCACTATTGGCATGTTTCTATGTTTTCCTATTTTTCATAAATAAATAAATTAAAAAGATATGAGCCTTCAAAAACCTAAAAAAATCGCCAGATTCTCCGCTGTGTTCAAACATCCAGAAAATAAATTTGACTAAATTTTATAAAAAAAGCAAAACATAGGGACACGGCCAAAGCCTTTCTTTAATTTTGAATGAAAAAAATATTTAAATCGGTCTAGTTTTGGAAAAGAAATCGGGGGACTACGTAATGTTGATTTTGTGTATTTTTAATAGGTATTTTTGGTCCATGATGCAGTTGTCTCTTTCATGCCCTGCGGGGGAGGCTTGGGCACCGCCCGACAGCAATAGATTTTACAAATACCTATTTCTCAATTCTCTCGGCCGTAGTGTTTCCTCTTAATTGGCGAATTTTCCAAACAGCGTAAGCGCCTGAACTTAGTCGCCCTGCAAGTGATGTTAAGTGCGGACCCCACTGTAGCTTTGAGTCAAGCGTGATCCCCAGGAAAACCGTATTTTCGACGAATTCAAGTATCTCCTTATTCAATACAACATGACATTCACTACCTCTAACATTCGGTAAAGCGAATCTAATGCATTTAGTTTTTTCTCATTTAATACCAAATTATTAACAGTAAACCAATTATGGACCACAAGCATAGCGTTATTTACGTCGTCAAGCTCCTGTGCACGTCTGCTTACTTTAAAAATCAATGATGTGTCATCAGCAAATAACACCATTTGTGGTCGGTTTTTCAGTAAATGTGGTAAATCATTAATATATACTAAAAATAGGAATGGCCCCAATATTGAGCCCTGCGGTACTCCCATTTTGACTTTTAAACCCGATGAATTCACACCATTAATTTGAACTTGCTGAAATCTATCATTTAAATATGATTTTATTAAGCTAAGAGCCAGTTTACCAAGACCGTAATGCTCAAGTTTCAAGAGCAGTGTTTCGTAATTCACGCAATCAAACGTCTTGGATAGGTCGCAAAAAATGCCTATTGCATCTTGCGCCTCTTCCCATGCGTTAAAGATATGTTTTAATAAGGTGACACCGGCGTCGGTTGTACAACGTCCTTTGGTGAAACCATACTGTTGATCGTGTAGGATGTTATTACGATTAAAATGATTGAGCATTTGATTTAACATTACTTTTTCAAACACCTTGCTGAAAACTGGCAATACCGATACGGGTCTATAATTATTAGTGACCTTGCTGTCGCCAGATTTGAAAAGAGGAATAACTTTGCTGAACTTCATTAAATCCGGGAAAACCCCTTGATCTACACACAAATTAAATATTAAAGCTAAATAGGGTGCAATTGTCTTAATAATGGATTGACAAACTTTAGTAGACATGCCCCACAGATCTTCGGTAATTTTGATCTTCAGTTGCTTAAATGCCTTTATAATGACCACAGGGTTTATATGTTTAAATTTAAATTCCACAGGACAGGCTGAGACATTCGATCTTAATAATTCAATAGCTAGTACGGGTGAGGAATTTAAAGTTTCTGTAGTTTTAATTGGGATATTGGTAAAGAAAGTTGCAAATTCCTGAGCAACATCGTTGTTATCGCTAATGAGACCGCGGGAAGTGTCCAGTGTGTAATCAGTATTATGTTTTTTGTTCCTGTTCGTTTCATTGTTTATAATTTTCCAAACTGTCTTTATTTTATTGTCTGCTGATTTAACCTTGTTACGATTGAAAGAAGCTTTAGCTGCTTTGCAGATATTTTTAAAAGTTTTAGAATAAGTAGCAACATACTTATTAAAAGTATCAGTGTTAATATACGGCTTAAGGCCATACAGTTCAAATAATCTTTCCCTACTTTTCCTGATTCCTTTAGTTGCCCAGTCACTGAATAAAAACTTAGGGCAAATAGTTTTAGATTTCTTCTTAAAAGAATTATTGAACTCTGTTTGCACTAATGAAAAGAATTCTTCATACAAAATATTACCATTAGTCATACTTAGGCCCTGAGTTTTTAACTTGCTAATTAAAGTGATATTAAACTTATTCAAATTACCCGATGTTATTGGTCTAGTTTGAATCTGCACTTTTTGCATCGGTGTGCTGGACTCAAAAGACACTGTTTGACCACTGTGATCAGAAGGAAGATAATTTACAATGGCTTTATCTAAATATTCGCAGCAACAAAAAACATTATCAATACATGTAGCAGTAGCCGTAGTTATTCGCGTTGGTTCCAAAAACACATTTGCCAGATTGAATGATCTATCTATCATGGGGTTTTGGTTTCCGCACTTAGTCCTTGAAGTGGACCATTGTGCGTGACAGATTGAATGATTTAAAGAGGCTTAACAATCTACTGCTATTCGAGTTATTTTCCAAAATATTTACATTAAAGTCACCACAAACAATTACTGATTTATTACCAGTTGCAAGCTTTCCCAAGACATCTTCCATTACTGACTCAAATATAGAGTAGTTTTGATAGTTTGGAGGTTTGTAAACGCACACTATAAAATGCTTATCTAGCTCAACACAGTACAGTTCGATGCTATGTTCCACCGATAGTTCCACTATGTCTTTACGAGTCTTATATTTTACAAAAATTTTAATTAAGATTAATGAACCACCACGCAGCATGGATTTTCGGTTAAAGCAATTGCCTACACTATAGTTCTCATAATTAATCAGCATTTCATAATCTTTCAACCAGTGTTCAGTAATACAAATAATATCAAACATTGTTTTTTCTAAAAACAATTCAATTTCTAATAATTTGGAAGAAAAACCTTGAATATTTTGATGAAACAATTTCAAGGAATTCTGCTTAGCCCCTTTTTTACAATTAACTAATTGAGTGCTAGAAGATACCTTGTTGTAGGTGAGATTAATAATATTGCTATTGGTACCTTCTGTTGTCTTACTGACTAGTTTAAATTATTGTGGCTAACCACCTTAATATTAGTATTATTACTAATTTTTGTGGTGCTAATTTAATTACATTGGACTTCGACATATTACTTATGTCTGAGTTAATAATAAAAGCTAATAGCCATGCTATTTGACGTCTAAAACTAATAGACAGATACGCTGTACCCCTAGTCGATTTTAAATTCTCAACAAAAGTGTTGGTGTCAAAAAATATAAGTTTGTCACTATAGTGATTGACTAATAAATACATATGGTTATTTAGCATATGTATAGTATAATGATTTTGCCTACTTGATAAGTGCTCAAAGTATGGGAAAGCACACAATATTATTTTCTGACAATTAATCTTTAGGATTTCAGTAACACTCTCAGTGATGTCATCTATTTTCACATTCGCACTATTACCTATAAATACAGAAATAATGGCATTTGGATTATATTTATTGCAACTTACTGATGACATTATTTCTTGGTAGGATTTCTTAGGCATACAATAATTAATAGCTGATTGACTCAGGTTGTTACTCAATAAATTTACCTAACCCTCTCCCTAAACTATCTGAAAACATAACAGAGCAATAGCTTTATTAACTGGACACAGTTTTTTCAAGTGGCCGAATCTCCAACACTTAGCGCATTGGGTAACCGGAAACGTGTATGGATCTACTTTGATTCTTAAATCACACAAATAAATAAATGCTGGTAAGTGAGACCCAATGAAACCTATTCTGACAGACTCACTCGGCTCCCAGCCGTCGTCGTTATTTGTGCTTCTTCGGTTGAGCCGTTTTAGTGAGAATATAGGAACGGAGCTATTTATATATTTTAGCATCTCCTCTTCCGGCAAATCGATGTCAATGTCCTTAACAATTCCGTATGATATTCCCACTTCCCACGTTTTTTGACTATTCCAGCCGATCTCTTTAAGCCCTTCACACGAAATAAATTTCTCAGCATGTGTCTCTGTTCTAAAATTAACCAATAATTTGTAAGGATTCGCATATTTAATTTTCATTACCCCTTGAATATTAAATGATTTTAATAACTTTGCTAAGGCTAATTGTTTCGGAAACCTTTCTTTGCACACAACACTTATTTGTATGTCTTCCGTAGATAATCTCTTGGTCCTCCTATAGTTCACCTCCGTCCACTCCTCGTTGTCCTCTTCACTAGCCTCATCCCTCCCTCGCTTGTAGCTGCGTTCCGGTTCCCCGTCACTCTCTGCTTCACCCGTCGCCAGCTGCATGCTGTCCACGCCATAGTCCAGCTGTCCAGGTGGTAAGGCCTCGTCCAAACGACAATAGGGTTCCTCCATGTCTTCCTCAGGCGGGCCCGCCTCCTCGGTCATCGTTAACTACCACCGTTACGACACGTTATAAAACGACCACGACACCAAGCCACTTATCGGCTCGCGACGGACAGAAACTTTCGCAAAAAATAACACGTGCGCCCCGTACGAGGATGCGATCGCGTGTGTCTTATATTTATTTGTTTTAGCCATACTACTACGTATAGAGAAGACAACGCGTTGCATGATTTTGCTCCACGCTTTGCGGTACAGTGTAGCGCAACTATCCCAGTGAGTGTCTAACGCTCGTAGAGGCAAGTCTTGTTGTGCTCGCGTAAATAACAACATCAAAATGCCTGGTTGTGTTCTGTAAACACTCCAGACAATAAAAAAAGTGATGGTTTAACATTCCATCGGTAAGTAGACATTAAAATGTTTAAAACACTTTGATTGAATATTTTTCGTGTTTAACAATGCTCATGAGAATCGGGCTGCAGGGTGTATAGTACATTATAACTCAATGGTTTTAGCAAAAGAACGAACCTCGAAGAATAGTTGTCGCTGGGTGCGAGGCAGGTGATCGGCGATGACTGGTTTGACTTCACCGGGAACACCAATGTGTCCCGTGTTTAGTTTCTCAGTTGATGGCAGACCCTTATTGAACGTACGGCAGGCCTCCAGTACTTGATTCTTCGAGGTGACAGTCAGGAACTCTGCCACTATCGGTCTGTTTAAGCCCTTTTTTCCGGGCAGACGATATACGTGACGTAGTTGCGGTACGACGTCACGTATTTATTTTTATGTTTAATATTTTGTTGTTGTTAATTAGATAATTTCATCGCCTCTTAGATGCCTACTTAGCTCGTATGAGCGGTAAACATTTGATGAACTTGTTATTGTTTTATGATAAGATAAGAGTAGTATGTTTAATGATTACCACTGAAGGACATGTATCCATGGTCATGACTAATTAAAAAAAAAATGTACAGACGTCAGCACATCAAGCTACCCGAAACTGTCAAATTTTCCCAATTAACTTTGAACCTTATGCTTTAGCGATAAAGTTAAAAACTATTAAAGACATTTGACAGATTGTAGTAGCTTGATGTGCTGGCGTCTGTACAATACGTGTACTGTACGATACTGAGGAGTTCCATTGTCAGATCTTCACTTTATTAAATAGGACCATCTCGGTCGAAAACTCAAAGAAAAAATAGTGTGACATACAGACGGACAGGACGAAATGATAAAAGTTCCTATTTTGGGCCTTTATATACGGAACCTAAAACAGACGAATTGAAGAATTCTTCCTGTTTGAATTCGGCTTTATAACCGAATTGCCCCAAAGAATCCTTCAGTTTTTTGCTAATTTAAATTCGGCTATAGAGAACTGAGGAAGAACTTGAGTCAGATGAGACCTCCAGAGAGAAATCCAGAAACAAATGTTCTAAAAGCCGAAATTACTTTTATGTTTGAATTAATAAAAAAAAGATCAGCTTTCCCATACATTTTGATCGTGTAAGTATTGCATTGTTGTTCCTAAGTATAATTCGGTACCTCGGTGGCAGGGCGAGGGCGCGTGGCGCCGGCGCGGCGACGTAGTAGTGCGCACGTGTCACGTGCTGGAGCTGGCCACCAAGCTGTTCCTGGTGGTGCAGAACGCTGTGGGTGCTCCGCCGCACGTCAACGTCGCCACCGAGTGAGTACACTACGTGCGACGTGCTGGTGCGCACGTGTCACGTGCTGGAGCTGGCCACCAAGCTGTTCCTGGTGGTGCAGAACGCTGTGGGTGCTCCGCCGCACGTCAACGTCGCCACCGAGTGAGTACACTACGTGCGACGTGCTGGTGCGCACGTGTCACGTGCTGGAGCTGGCCACCAAGCTGTTCCTGGTGGTGCAGAACGCTGTGGGTGCTCCGCCGCACGTCAACGTCGCCACCGAGTGAGTACACTACGTGCGACGTGCTGGTGCGCACGTGTCACGTGCTGGAGCTGGCCACCAAGCTGTTCCTGGTGGTGCAGAACGCTGTGGGTGCTCCGCCGCACGTCAACGTCGCCACCGAGTGAGTACACTACGTGCGACGTGCTGGTGCGCACGTGTCACGTGCTGGAGCTGGCCACCAAGCTGTTCCTGGTGGTGCAGAACGCTGTGGGTGCTCCGCCGCACGTCAACGTCGCCACCGAGTGAGTACACTACGTGCGACGTGCTGGTGCGCACGTGTCACGTGCTGGAGCTGGCCACCAAGCTGTTCCTGGTGGTGCAGAACGCTGTGGGTGCTCCGCCGCACGTCAACGTCGCCACCGAGTGAGTACACTACGTGCGACGTGCTGGTGCGCACGTGTCACGTGCTGGAGCTGGCCACCAAGCTGTTCCTGGTGGTGCAGAACGCTGTGGGTGCTCCGCCGCACGTCAACGTCGCCACCGAGTGAGTACACTACGTGCGACGTGCTGGTGCGCACGTGTCACGTGCTGGAGCTGGCCACCAAGCTGTTCCTGGTGGTGCAGAACGCTGTGGGTGCTCCGCCGCACGTCAACGTCGCCACCGAGTGAGTACACTACGTGCGACGTGCTGGTGCGCACGTGTCACGTGCTGGAGCTGGCCACCAAGCTGTTCCTGGTGGTGCAGAACGCTGTGGGTGCTCCGCCGCACGTCAACGTCGCCACCGAGTGAGTACACTACGTGCGACGTGCTGGTGCGCACGTGTCACGTGCTGGAGCTGGCCACCAAGCTGTTCCTGGTGGTGCAGAACGCTGTGGGTGCTCCGCCGCACGTCAACGTCGCCACCGAGTGAGTACACTACGTGCGACGTGCTGGTGCGCACGTATCACGTGCTGGAGCTGGCCACCAAGCTGTTCCTGGTGGTGCAGAACGCTGTGGGTGCTCCGCCGCACGTCAACGTCGCCACCGAGTGAGTACACTACGTGCGACGTGCTGGTGCGCACGTGTCACGTGCTGGAGCTGGCCACCAAGCTGTTCCTGGTGGTGCAGAACGCTGTGGGTGCTCCGCCGCACGTCAACGTCGCCACCGAGTGAGTACACTACGTGCGACGTGCTGGTGCGCACGTGTCACGTGCTGGAGCTGGCCACCAAGCTGTTCCTGGTGGTGCAGAACGCCGTGGGCGCGCCGCGACTGAGTACCAGCCACGTACTACAAACTGCACCACGTATCAAAGACACGCTGCTGCAGCAACCGTGAACGACTTGCGTTTTTACTTTAGGCGAAAGCGCTAGGGTATAAGCTTGCAAAATTCAAATTCCTTACGTTTTTTTTTGCAATTTGCAGGTCAGTATAAGGTTGCATGTTGATCAAAGTATGATTCGCGATCAGAATAAATAAATAATTACAAAATTATAATCATCAATACACTTCAGAAAACATAAGAAAATTTGAATTACGCGGCCTACAGCGCATCTCCCTTAAACAACGATATTGCACACACTCAAAACCAGGTCCGACTCACTGCTCGACGAATCGTGCTTATGTTTGTGCGTCGATCGAGACAGTCTGTATACTTCGTACTGTATATGAGCTGCTTGGCGGTGTGCGGCAGGTTCGAGGCGAACTTCGGGCAGCAGCTGGTCACGCTGGCCTTCCACGCGGTGGGCGCGGGCGGCGCGGGGCCCGGGGGCCCGGGCGGCGCGCGTCTACTGCGCCGCGGCTCGCGCATGGACGTGCTGGTGTAGGGCCATGCGGCAGGCGCGGGGCCCGGGGGCCCGGGCGGCGCGCGTCTACTGCGCCGCGGCTCGCGCATGGACGTGCTGGTGTAGGGCCATGCGGCAGGCGCGGGGCCCGGGGGCCCGGGCGGCGCGCGTCTACTGCGCCGCGGCTCGCGCATGGACGTGCTGGTGTAGGGCCATGCGGCAGGCGCGGGGCCCGGGGGCCCGGGCGGCGCGCGTCTACTGCGCCGCGGCTCGCGCATGGACGTGCTGGTGTAGGGCCATGCGGCAGGCGCGGGGCCCGGGGGCCCGGGCGGCGCGCGTCTACTGCGCCGCGGCTCGCGCATGGACGTGCTGGTGTAGGGCCATGCGGCAGGCGCGGGGCCCGGGGGCCCGGGCGGCGCGCGTCTACTGCGCCGCGGCTCGCGCATGGACGTGCTGGTGTAGGGCCATGCGGCAGGCGCGGGGCCCGGGGGCCCGGGCGGCGCGCGTCTACTGCGCCGCGGCTCGCGCATGGACGTGCTGGTGTAAGACTACGCAGCCGGCACGGGGCCCGGGCGGCGCGACTGCGCACGGACGTGCTGGTGTGGGGTCACGCGGAGGCCGCGGACTGCGCGGGGCCCGGGGCCCTGGGCCCGGGCCGCGCAGCTGCTGCGGCGCGACCGCGCACGGACGTACTGGTGTGGTGCCACCGCAGTGTTCACTGTAGGGTAGGGGCGACTCGCTCTAGCTCTTATGATAACGTAGCTCAGTAGACGCATAGTCCACCGGCGATGTTACACCTAACGAATAGTTATGTATGAATAGTTTACTCCCTAAGACCGAGGCGCGCGGCTCCACTCGTGCTCGGCTCGCGGCACACAATCATGTTCCCAGCCGGCCCCGGGGGGCGGGCCTCACTATGACTTGATGTTAATTATTCATGCTTTCTAGTGAGAGCGGTTGGATACGATCAGTTATTTTGTTTGATAACGAGAGGATTTCACTCTGCAAATTCTGGCACAATTCACAAAAACTGGCACAAAGAGCGAATTTTGCTCAAAGAATTTGTCCCATTACAATAAACCGACCTAAAACAAAACCGGTCAAGTGCGAGCTGGACTCGGGCGGTGATGATGTTTTCCTTTTTGTGCTACATAACATTGCTTCTTGCCAATTTCATGATTCTAGGTCAACAGAAGTACCCTATACATATATAGGTTTGGATTCCTTTGCGAGTGTCCAAATAATTATGCGGCATAAATGGAACATGAACGCCCGTATCTTTTGATTAGGTTGACTTAGAAATTTGATTTTTTCACTGCTTCAAGGGATTGCAACCTTGAGTATTTCATATTCATTTCATCTTGATAACTCCACGTGTTTCTAAGAAAAAGGGTTTTGACAGACGGTGCGGTCTCTCATCTTCTTGTATCTATATTTATGAAGACGACAAAAGAAAAAAATTACTTAATTTTTTTTATTGTCAACTTTTTTTAACCTTAGTTTCATTATAAATATCAATCCTTTAGTAATATTATCCACTTTTATAAAATCAATTTAACATTGTGTGATTTTGAACTGAATGTTACTTGAATAAATCGATCCTTTGGTCACATCACTATTTAAATTTCGTGTATAAGGAAGCACATAGCTGCCATTTTACTGCACCTAATTAAAAGTCCGACTTTGTAAGATTGTAGTATTCCTGTAAGACAGTTATGAACCGCTTTCATATAATGTATAATTATATTACGGCATATACTCTTAGCTATATCCCTAGGGATATAACTATATCACGGCTTTAACCATCTTACTGCGCCATAATAATATACAATTGAAATGCTGTTCGTTGGTAAGCGCACCAGTGAGAATGGCAGGACTGATTCCGCAATTTTTGTTTCAAACTGTTCGTAATAGTCTGAATCAGGTTTTTGGGGAAAGAAAAATTTTAAAATTAAGTCGGAAAGTTCGGGAAAAACTTAAAATGCTTTTTATGGGATTTTTGTATGAATTATTGAAATGTGGACAAGACAAAGTCTGTCGGGTCAGCTAATGTGTATAATTATTAAAATTGAACTAACCTTTTTGTTATAGTGCAATAGCGGCTTGCGCCCTCTAACAGGAGAAATTGGCTGTAAGGTGCCCTAATACCTAAGTTGAACCATTCATCTGGTCCTAGTCGACTTAGAGTAAGTGGCATGTGTGAGCCCGGCGAGTGGCGAGCCGTGCGGTACTGCCGTCTGCTGCTCTCGGCGCGGGTCGCGCCCGGCCCAATTGACGTCATTGATACACGCGTGGCTTGCTCGAATAGGCGGTTACATAGCTCAACGCTGGCAACGTGGGTCTACGTTTCCACTAGAGTACACGAATATGATAGCCTCTCGGTGCGGCGTGCCACGCTGTACACAGTCGTGGCTCACATTCGTGTGCTGCAGTGGATACGTAGAGCCACGTTGGCGCCGCGTAAGGTACGCTCAGTGTTCGAGCCCCAAATGTTGCACGCGCGAGTTTGCGGGTCGCTCGTGCACATAATACGTCGTGTTCCGTATGCTAGGTTACTATAATATGTATTAATAATGATGTCGCTGCGCAACTTGTCCTGGTACGTCCTACATTGTTGTAAACCTCATCCCAAAACTATCCTCGTCACTTTGCTTCACTTCTTAAACTTTACGACTACCTAAAATAAGTGTTTCTCCCAAAGTACCTATGCACATGAATATATAGTAAAAAAAGAAATGTGGTACCTATACAGGTATATGATGCAAAGAAATTAAATTATTTTTGGTGTCGCGTATATATTTCGTCCCAAGAGTAGCGAGTGCACGGCCGTCGCGCGGGTAGCTGACGCGCGACCTGTGAGGGTGCGGTCGCTCCCGCAGGCTCGGGGAAGCCGCGGACTGGAGCTAGTCGTTGATAAATGCAGACAGGCTAAACATGGCTTACGCTGAGGCGATGTCTCTCGATGTTCTATTGTGCATTATGTTACCGGCCATAACCGATTTCCGGATAAACTATAGCGCAGTATCTAGTTCGTCTAAAGTGGGTAGGAACCAACCGGTTCAAACTAGGAAATAATCAAACCAAGCCTTCATTATTTGTAGTGAATCCTAGCGGCAGTCGGAAGGAATAGTATCGCCTTCCTGTCCATTTCTAGTCTCGCGCCTCGGGCTGACCGCGCTCCCAACACTCCCAACTCCTGGTGGAAGATTATTATTACTTGTTGCTTTAACTTGTTTTATTGAACAGCGTACAGCGCGGCGGCTGCCTGACAGTACACATTATCAATCGCAATCGGTTTCACTTTGACAGTTCAACAACATTTATTGCGTTATTTACGTGTTGAGTCCGATTGATAGTACGTTACGTAATCCGGGTGCAGATTAAAGTAATCAGGTATTCAAATATTTATTTCTTCAAGTTATATGAATAGCTTGACTGTTGGCGTATTTTGGTAAACTGCTGTATATTTAGGTGTTTGGAAATTCGTGTCGCGTTTCTGCTGCTCCGGTGTGGCATCTAAGATAGAAACACGCTTGTACGATAAAACTACATACAGAAAGCCAAGCTCATAGAAATCTCTATTCCTTGACCGCACGTTTCGCCGAAAACTTTGATAATGGAAAACATTGTAGATATCTCGGTCCATAGGAAGCACTGTTGACAGAGATCTCTGTTCATAAACAAAGCTCAAAGCAAACAGAAAGCAAAGCTCATAGAAATCTCCATTCCTGGACAGCACGTTTCGCCGTAAACTTTGTTTCCAGATACCTTGGTTCACAAAAGCGCAACGTAGGATGCAAGAGCGAGCGAAGGGCACCCCGAGCTTAGGTTACTCCATTTACACAGCAATAGGAGCCGCGCAGCGGGGCTCCGTCGACATAGGATGCAAGAGCGAGCGAATGGGAACACTTTACTTAAAAATAATTACCTAATTAGTTTCTGTAGTCGATATTTTTTCCATACAAATTTCGGGAGAGTATTGCTCCACAGTTTGACATCGTGCATCCAAAGTTAAACATGATATAGTTTTGACTTATTATTAATTTTGTCTGTACTTAAACAGAATAGTAAAATAAAAAGCCATTGAAAAGTTATGAGCCAACAAAGATTTTTAACGTAAAGGCTCCTGCAAACAGGCGCGACGCGCGACGCGAATCGCGCGCGACAAAGGCATCGCTCGTTGCGCGACTTGCGGTGCCTTTGTGTCGCGTGTCGTGTCGCGCCTGTTTGAATGAGCCTTAACTTTGCGTGTAAATAAGTAATAAAAGAACTGTAAAATCTTCAAAACCAAGTCCGTACCGACAAAGCTCTGTTATCGAAGAGTTCAATAATTTATTTGTAATTGATTTATGCAATGGTTTTTTCATAAAATTCGATTATCCAAAGCACTTTTGATTTTTTTTACGCGCCTTTCAGTTCGGAACGCTGTTTCTGTGCGTGAGAATTATACGTTGTGCGTGTAGACTAGCGTCTAACTGCTCATCACTGACACTATCTCTGTCGGAAACGAAGTCAGGTGAGACAGCGTGCTTTTTGGCCATGACCACCAGTAACTTCGAGCTCGCGACTTGTTTACTCTTAATGCGCCTGTCGGGGTTTCACTCTGATGCTGTGTTGTAGAGGCGTAGGCGAACTGGCGCCGTGCACTCGCACTGGGCGAGTCCTGCAGTAAGTGCACTTGATGTATCACGTGGATGTTCTAATTGCCAATAACACGCAAAACCCGCGTGCGAGCTGCACGCAGGTATATACTCATACTCAACACATGCTTGAGCAAATCCGTATCACACTAAAAACGCACTACGCTCAATTATAATATGTGCCAACCAGCGCTCGCTGGACGTGACTCGTGCCAAAAGGCAGCAGGAGCGCACACTACGCCGTTGTCGCGCTGTATGAGATGCGGCCCGGGTAGGTGCTTGTCGCGCTGTATGAGATGCGGCCCGGGTAGGTGCTTGTCGCGCTGTATGAGATGCGGCCCGGGTAGGTGCTTGTCGCGCTGTATGAGATGCGGCCCGGGTAGGTGCTTGTCGCGCTGTATGAGATGCGGCCCGGGTAGGTGCTTGTCGCGCTGTATGAGATGCGGCCCGGGTAGGTGCTTGTCGCGCTGTATGAGATGCGGCCCGGGTAGGTGCTTGTCGCGCTGTATGAGATGCGGCCCGGGTAGGTGCTTGTCGCGCTGTATGAGATGCGGCCCGGGTAGGTGCTTGTCGCGCTGTATGAGATGCGGCCCGGGTAGGTGCTTGTCGCGCTGTATGAGATGCGGCCCGGGTAGGTGCTTGTCGCGCTGTATGAGATGCGGCCCGGGTAGGTGCTTGTCGCGCTGTATGAGATGCGGCCCGGGTAGGTAATGTAAACATGTATCAGTGCCTTAGTGTCTCTAGCGGACCGGAACAGTCGACTGGCGCGCAGGAGGCTCTTAGACGGTCGCATACTTCCTGAGGATCAGTAAACTATTGCGGGTCTTTATTCTAAATTCTAAGAGACGGGTCCTGTTTTCGTATTAAAAAAATGTTTTGATAAAAAGGTGTTATTCAGAATCAGAATCGCTGAACTTAGTTTTGGGTATTTTTAGGGTTCCGTACCTCGAAAGGGAAAATGGAACCCTTATAAGATCACTTCGTTGTCCGTCAGTCAAGACCCTTTTTTTATTTTATTTTACAAACTTATCGAACTTATGCGCTAGGTAGGCGAAATTTAAAGTTTCTAATTTTTTTTTATATAATCCTATTGATATTTCATGAAATAGTCTTTCAATAGGGTTTTAATTGATTTTAATGATTATAATTCTGTAAAGACATATTGTTACTCTCGCGAATCATATTAACATGACCCTAGCGGTTCGCGCTTATATCACACAATCGAAGTGTTTTTTATGATATTTTTGTAGGTAACCTTACATATGTATAAACAGATTCTTCTTGTTTTCGCATCGATGATTCAGTATAATATTTTTCTAAGGGGTTCAAGTTCAATTTGCAGAGGTATTTTTTGGCCTCACTGCATTTTTTTAACCACACGTTCGAGTAGGGCTCGCGCCGGCCCCTCCCACGATACGGCCTAGATTTTTGCCACCCGTTCAAGGGACCGCAGATCCCGATTCCGTATTTGCTATTAGTTTCAACTTGATATTTCGACCGGTTCCTGAGAAAAAGTCCTGTCAGACGACAACAAAGTGATTCTATTAAGAGGACCCATTTTTTACTTTTGTGGTATAACCCTGAAAAAGTACCTGTTATTGAAGATTAGCCAACCCAAAAGTTGGAACCGTGAATCGATTGCGAGAATTAGAGTGTGGTCGAGAAGGCGCGGGTGGCGCCCCCTGGCCGCGTCGCGTTGAATGGGACGCGCTCGTCTGTGCCCAGTGTTATTACATCAATATATTGTTCAATTGTTGAACACAAAGATGCACATGGCGGCGGTTTCAACTGCAGACCAACCTGCGGCCTATTTAATGAACAGGTGACCGGCGACAATCCCACTATATTACAATACATCCAAGGGCCTATTTTAGTTTTAGTTTTTAGTCGTCTAAAGCTCTGGTCAAACTGGGGCGAATCCCGCGCCATTTCCTAATATTTAAAACAGTCACGTCCGCGTCCAGCGCCGAGAGCGCCTCAGTGTCAACAGTCGTCTGACCTCTAGGGCTGATTTTTCAACGTTTAGCTAAGAATTTAATATTGTGGTTTGTGCGACTTTTTTATAGAAAATATGTGAAAACATTGTGATTTTCATATGGCAATGTCAATCCATATGAAAATCACCTTTTTTATGCCATGAGATTCTGGTAGGCCTATACTTCATTCTTCACATAGAAGTTAAAGTCCGTCTCACGAAGTCTCACAAGTCCCGCGGCATTAAGTTAAAGTCCGTCTCACGAAAGTCTCACAAGTGCAATTATTATTACACAATTCCGCGAATCACATTTAGATCAACATACAACCTGATACTGACCTGCAAATTGCAAAAAACGTAAGATTTTAACTTACGCGGGCTACCCTGACATTTTCACCTTAGTCTGCAGGCGGACGCAGTTACTGAACTATGTATCTAGTAACTAATTCAGTGTCGTGTGTATCTACAAAAGATTTCTAAATATCCCCTCTCTTACTAAAAAGATATTCTAAACTGACTAAGTTTAGAATATCTTTAATATAATATTCTTTTTACCTACCAAATAACTTGTAGATACAATAGGTCCCCGGCCCCCGCCAACGATACCCGCTGGAGGGTCGTGCCCCGGTTTAGTTCGCCAACGCGTGTACAGACGCCAGCACATCAAGCTAATACTGTGTCAAATTTCTTTAATAGATTTTCTACTTTATCGCTAAAGCATAAGGTTCAAGGTTAATTGGGAAAATTTGACAGTTTCGGGTAGCTTGATGTGCTGGCGTCTGTACAAAAGCCCTAAGAGATACCGAGATGGCCAAGTGGTTAGTAAGATGCTTGATTTACCCGTCAAACCAACAGTTGGATGTGCGCGGTCGAACGACGTGAAGCTCGAAGCGCTATTGCAAACAATCAATCATGAACGTGTTTGATTGCAGCCGCCTGTCCGTCTCGGGGCCTCAGATATTGAGATGTTCGCCGCAACGTACGAGAGGTCATCTCTACGAGTCACACTGTCATGTAGCGACACGGTGTACCTAAATGATTACAGTACTTTAGAATAGGTTACTGTATACTATTAGTACATATGCTTTAATTAACAATATACATAATTACAAGTATGGGAGTGAACAACTCGACGATGTTCGCTCTTTAGTTACCTAGGTTACATAAAGAATAGATTGAAATAATTTTATATCGAATTAAGTAAGATGTTATCATTAAGAAACTAAGAGGATGGCAGTAGCAACACTGGGCGCTCTGCAGACGATGACGTCACGGGTGCTCCCGCCGTTGGCTCTAATGCTACAGACTGTATTGTAATAAAATACAAATTATATTGCTGTTGAATATGTTTGTCCAGCGCCGACCGTAGCGGCCGCGGCCGTGGGCGGCGCGCGAGTGGCGGCTGCGACAGTCGGTGCTGATGTACAAACCATCCATTTTTTTGTTGAATAAAATGTAATGTTACGTTTTTCAACGAAATTAAATTGTGCAAAAGTTTTATCGTTTTTAATAAAAATACAAAAAAAATAAAACTTGTTTTGTTTACTTCCTTTCACCCACGGAGTAAAAACAGGAGCCCTAGCGGCACTGAAGTCATCGGAGTGGACGTTCACCGAATCTTTTTAGGTTTTCGTACCAAAACGGTAAAACGGAACCCTTATGGTGAGAGTCTGGAGTCTGTTTGCCTGTCACAGCTGGATATCTCAAGAACTATTGAAATTTGGAATAGTTTTAGGTGACCTTTGCCCAACTATTATGCAAATAAGAATGAAATAAAAAAATATGTATATTTTTTGCAACAGGGACTGTAAGGTACGATTCAGACCAACCGGCTCGCGTCGTGCCACATCGGAACGGAGCCGTACGCATGCCGCGGCAGCCGAACGCGCCCGTCGGAGCCGTACCGCTACCGCGGCATTCGTTCGGCTGCCGTGATAGCCGTACGCGTGCCGCGGCAGCCGACAGCGTCTGCTGAAATCCGTACGCACTCCAAGCGCCCAGAAGTGCTGCTCACATTGCGCCGCGTAGACGTAAAGTGAAATAGTAGATTTTACAACAAGTGCACAAAACAAACCATTTCTATCCGAGACTTTTAGCAGCCCGAGCCGAAGGCGAGGGCTGATAGTAATGTCGAGAATAGAAATGGTTTTGTGGACGAGTTATAAACTCTGCTTTTCACTTCGATTGCGAGGAAATAAAACAGTAGTATAACATAACATTTCTTTAATTAAAATTCAAAGTAAAATTAGAACAGTTTTGAATACTGAAGGAAATTATTTTTTTTTTAAATCTTACGACATTGATATTAGGCTGCAGACCTATACAGCCTACTATTAAATTAATTTTGTAATAATAATTTTCTTAAATCAACTAACCTACCGTACTTGAATTAAAATTTTAATATCTATTATATCTTAAAAAACACATAAGGCAAATAAATTAAAGTAAATATTATATAATAACAAATTCTATCTATGAACTTCTTATTGCATTTGGCTGTATGGCTCATTTTCTTTGCCTTAATATAATACATTTATGAGTAGATACGTTAATGCCCTTGTGCACAAAATTCGATTTTGTGCAGCCTATACCCTGCACAAAGAAGCACTTTCAGAGCATGAGAAGTGAAAATTTATTTAAAATATGGTGGAGTGGGACGTCGTTTTGCTAGCCCTTGCATTAGAGGAAGAAGAAAATAATAAAAAAATAAAAAAGAAGAAACGAAAAATTTCGCTAGTTGCTGCACCGTAATCTCCGTTCGTATTCCACGACGCACGACCGACCGGCTCCGAACGAAACAATGTAATGCAATGTCGCAAAATGCTGCTGTACCTATGTCTTTAACCACTAAACTCATCCTGTTATCGCCCTTTTATAATCATGATATAGTGTTGTTTGCAGATGACACTTCACTTTTGTTTAAACTTAAACGTCAGCAGTTGGATACTGACGATGTAAATAGCGCGATCTCGAAAGTAGTCCACTGGTTCAATGTTAATAATTTGCTTCTAAACGAGAAGAAAACCAAATGCATTAAGTTTACGCTACCCCACGTTAGGCAGGTGAAAACTAATGTGTTGATAAAGGGTGAGGAATTGAATCCTGAAGACAGCACAGTATTCTTGGGCATAACTTTGGATGCTAAGCTTCAGTGGGGTCCACATACCTAGGTATAGATAAATTGTCAAAAAAGCTAAGTTCTACAGCATACGCTGTTAGAAAAATTCGTAATTTAACTGATATAGAGACTGCCCGTTTAGTGTACTTTAGTTATTTTCATAGTGTAATGTCGTACGGCATTCTATTGTGGGGAAATGCCGCCGATATTCAGACTATTTTTGTTTTGCAGAAGCGTGCTGTTCGATCAATTTATAAATTAAGTCCGAGACACTCTCTCAGAGACAAATTTAAAGAGATTAATGTAATGACTGTGCCTTCTCAGTATATTTATGAAAATCTTTTATATGCCCATAAAAATATAAAATTGTTCAAAAAATACAGTGATATCCATAATATAAATACTAGAAACAAACACAAATTTGTTGTACCTGCAACAAGGCTCAAGAAAATATTTAGGTGGCTCGTTCAGATGCCAATGTATACGCTTTTATAATAAACTACCAAGCCACGTCCAAGATCTTAGCCTTAATAAATTTAAATTATTAATTAAACGTAGGTAAGTTGTGCAAGAAAGCCTTTTATACTGTTAAAGATTATATTGAGGATAAAAAGGCTTGGGATTGAGCTGCTTCCAATTTATGCATTTTGAGTGTTTTTGTTGTTCTTTTGTTGTTTTTTTTTATATAATATACACATTGACATTAATATTTTTTTTTAAAACAATGACATTTGCTTACTTTGTAAAGTATTACATTATTTTAATTTTTGTGAATATGAAGACGATGTGGGTCATTTATTTTATTCATTTTATATTTTTTATTATTCTCTCCATGGTCTGGCAGTTTGAGTAATTTTTGTGGCCTACCCAAATGTCGTTTCTTTGGTATTTTTCGTCGGATCGTTGAGCTCCTTAAGTCTTGAGTTGAGCTGCACGATTTCTGACAAATGCGTGCACTGACTGGACAGGTCCTCTCAATCTATGTGGTTCTTTCCTCAAAAGACCATCTCAGACATCGACCTACATGGTCTTCATATAACCTGACCAAGATTATGTCTGGACTTTAAAAGAGACTATGACCTCTGAGTTGGTTTCGGCCTTTCTTCTCAGAGTAGTCAGATAGGAAACGCCGACCTCATATAGTTTAAAAAATATGATTGACGTGTAAAAGTGTTTGTACAAACCTACTTACAAAAATAAAATCATTTATCATTTATCACTTGTAACTCTGTGGTATAGCTCTAAGTGAAATATTTTGCTTGGCTTGTCTACTCTTTTGTCGCAAAAAGTTGTAAGTGCTGCTGCTGTAGCGCGTTTATATCTCGTTAAGTTCTAAAACAAGCTCTAATTGACGCCTAAATGTTTATTGGGCAATTTTGTAGTTCGAGTACTAATTAAAACCATTTGGGTACCTACTATAATTATTTACCAAATATGGAAGCGATTGGCGTTGATGGTCCGGCGGCGGCGGTATTCACGGACATTTCAGTGACGTCATTCACCGGTAAACTTACACAAACGTTTCAGTGACGTCATTCACCCGTAAGCTTTCACAAGGCTTCTGTACCTACACCGTTCACTTCGTTTTAGAATTCGGGGTGAAGGGAAAATAATAAACTGAAATATTTTTTAACAATTTTATATTTCGATACAAAACAAATATAATATTTATTCCAAGTAAGTTTTTTATATATAGTGTGACCGATATTTCGCAATCGGTCCGCGGTCAGTCGTCCACACACACAGCGCAGACGTGATTGATAGGTACTGCCGCGTTGTGGCGGTGTGGTGACGGGCGTTGCTGGCGTGACACGCCACACGTGACACGGGCATGACACGACTGGGAGAGCGGCACGACTTTGGGCCGCATGCGCGGTATCGCTAGTTCGCTACACACCTATATGTGGTCGTCCAAATCAAAAGGGACCTTATGGCGGTAACTAGTTTCCGAGATATTAATAAATTTGTAAAATACCTCAAAAAAATCGTTTTTTTATTAACTGTATTTTTAAAAAGATGATTGTATTTACTACATGTAGATGTGTTCAACTTTTCGAAAAGTCAATTTAAAAAAGTTTCGTATTCATCTAAAGTTTAGTAAAAAAGGAACCTTATCGCGGCAAGACCTAACAAATCGTTTTTCTTGTAATTCAAACCATATATTATATCAACATTTTAATATTGCAAGGTAGGTATAAACTAAACTATTCATTCAGGATGGGAAATCATCAAATGACTCCTCCCGCTCTGGGTGGAGCGGAATAGGGAGTGTCAGACTCTTACTGACTAAAACCCACCCGTGTTCCTTCCTTCGCCCTTTGTTCCGGGCCAGCGGTAACCCTTTCGGACAATCCCGCTGACCCGGCAGGCTTCGGCCAATACGGGCCCCTTCGTTTAGTGCTGACATCTCTTTGAGGCGCGCGTGGAACACGTACGCGCCGTCCGGCACGGGCCTGGTCCTGATCGGACGGTGAGCTACCCATTGCTCTCCGCCCGCGCCTAAGGTGGCCGGGAGTAGTCGCGCGGCTCCCGACGCCCGGAGCGTCTCCCGCGGCGGCTGGGACGGGAGGCTCTCTCTCTCAGCCGTCCCGCCGCCTCCTTCGCTAGCATGACTGCTTCGCAGAAGGAGGCGACTGCTCCCCACTCCCTCTAGCCCCGGACCATGGCTTGAACCAGGCCCGGACGCGAGAGGTCGCCGCCATGAGATCGCGCCGGAGGTCTGTCCGCTCCGCCGCAATTTGCTGCGGAAGCGGAGTTTCCCCCCGGCGTAGTGCCTCCGCGCGCCACTCATACAGGCGCGCGAGGACTATCGCCTCCAGATCCCATGGCGGCAGTCCGGCAAGGAGGCTTGCCGCCTCGCCCGAGATCGTGCGGTACCCCCGGATCAGCCTAACGGCTACCACCTTCTGGGGCGCGTTCAAATAATGGGCGGCTCGCCGCCGCAGTGAACGCGCCCACACCGGGGCCCCGTTATAGGGCCATGGACCGCACGACCCCCGCGTAAAGCCTCCGGCAGGAGGCGTTTAGCCCCCTCAGGTTGGGCAGGAGCCGCTTGAAGGCGGCCCCGGCCCGTTCCAGTTTGGGAGCCAAACGTCGGAAATGCTCGACTAAGTTCCACCGGCTGTCGAGGATGAGACCCAGGTATTTCATCGTCGTCTCGACGCCGATGTGAACCCCTCCTACCGTTAGTTGGGATCCCGATGGTGGCGTATTCCGGAACCCATGAAACGACATGGCCTCGGACTTGTGCAATGCCACCTCGAGACCCAACTGCCGGATCCTCTCCACGACTATCGCAACCCCGCGTGTCATCGCGTCGGCCGCCGCCTGATGCGACCTCCCCTGCGCCAGGACTAGCGTGTCGTCAGCGTAGCGTATAGCTGCCATTAGATAGTGTCGCACGCCGCCGCATGCGGCATTCTTTGTATATGCGTCTTAGGTCTAAGGTCCCACTATTGTAGTCCATATTTTGTTTAGGTACTTTTAATAGAGGTAAACAATCTTGTTAGGTATGTTTTTTATCATAAAATATATTTTTAAAATAGGCTAAGGCTAATAGCAAAAGTAATTCATTATAACATCTGTTATTTCATTTTGTTTTATCTTGTAATGGCTATAAATTATTTCATAAATATATTTTTCGACAAAAACGTATCAAGATTGTTTACCTTTATTAAAATACTTAAATTAATTAACTATACTAAGAGATAAGTGTCAGCAGACTGCAACGGACCGCCTTAAGGGCCCTTTTTTACGTATATACTTGTTACGAATTTTCATACCTTGTGATAATAAAAAAAAAATTGTTATATAAGTAACATTTTCATACCTTGTGATAATAAAAAAAGAAAATTTAAGTTATCTTGAATGTTGCACTAAAATATTGATTATGCATGCTAAAAATAAAAAATATTGTTTAGTGCCCACCATTAGGGCCCTTTTTTAATTTGTTTGAAAAAATTGTTCAGTTCTCTATGTAACTTTACAAGATCATAACTAACAGTTATCATTGATCTCTTAGCTTTATTAGCATCTAAACCAATTATGTATAACCTGTTTAGTGATTAAGTGTTGATTTTGTTACTGTCAGATCTCAAAGTTTATAAAAAATAAGAATTCTTGCTAGTAAATAAAAACTATTTTTTTTAAATTATGTGTTGTTTTTATTTACATCTAAGGCCTTTCGCAAATCTATGTAATTAGTAGCAATATAGAAACGATAAAAGTTTAGTGAGAAACAGGCGGTTTACTTATTTTTAATACTATTATCGATACTTTGCATCTCATTGATAATGCATTATGTTGGCGGGTCTAGTTCCCACAACAAACAAGTTTATGCAAGGATTGTAAGAATTTCCATTAGTAATAATCATAGTCAATCAAAGTATACCATCAGTTACATAACTTCACACTAAAACATAACTTTTTTGTACGGCATACTTAAATTGCGATTTTCTCGAAACTTATAATTTCGATCAGTGAACTTCAAAAATTCGTAAAAAAATAACGGCAGTGGTTAGAAGGTTGGTTCTTGGGTCTATAGTTCGGTACATTTATGTAGTTTTCAGCTCTGTAGATAACTCATTTCCGCCATAAGGTCCCTTTTGATTTGGACGACCACATATAAATACGTTACATGAACTGAACCTAAATTATTTAGGTTCAGTTCATGTATGTATTTAGGATATAGTCGTCAGATAATACTCTTACTACACGCTAGTCGACACTTCATTCAGTCTTCTCGTTACACTCAGCTCATACGGAACGACAAATAGATAATCACCCCGCGTCCTATCTAATTAAAAACGATCGTCACGTTCATGTCACTTTTTGTTCGGGAAAGCGCCCTCTGTCGGCGCGACCACGCGCTTAGGTTCGCCGAACATAAAGTGACTTGAACGCGACGATCGCTTCTATATTATGTATAGCACGCGGCTATATAATAGGTATATTACTTAAATTTAAATGGACATTATGCCCAAGTCCGTTTGTAGAGTCAATCATTGGCGTTGTAAGCTAAATAATGAATAATAACAAATTAATGTAGGTAGGTACCTATTATTGCCAGAGTACTGCGACACAGTAGGTAATCGTGTTATGGGCTAAATATATAAAATAACTTTATTTCAGATCATCCTTATTTAATTTTTTGTTAATAACTTCAAATAGAAACGTGGTTTGCGATCAGTATCTAAGAAATGGCCCGTCTAACCTGTCCGCTATAACATTCAGAATATGTTGGACCTGCAAAGCCCTCGGGTCAAGGCCCCCGCTAGACGACAAATTATATACCTATAAAGTATTGTTAATATTCAATTTGTACCTTCTAAATAACTTTGTATTGTAGGTACTTCAAAGATGTAGAAGTTGAGCTAAATCTAAGCACAGCTACCGCCATCGCCAGCGGCCTAGGCTTTGTTATTACGAAAATAAAATGCTCTGGCTTTCGTTGCATAAGTATGTCATTATTGAATGCTCTGGCTTCCGTTGCATAAGTATGATTATTGAATGCTCTGACTTCCGTTGCATAAGTATCTTCCTAAAAAGATTCTTCCTGCCACTTTTGTTATAATATTTACTTCCAGACGGCCTCATTCTTGTCTCACGATGAATGTCGCCAAAATTAAATGACTAAATTAGCATTTTGACGTTTAGTGTACCTACTTTACTAGATCCATGAATATACATATATTTACAGATTCATTCTGTATCAGCGATGCTATTCTATAAAAATCTCATCGTGAAAACTTAGGTGAAGTGAGCTGCAAATAGTGTCAATTCCTAGCAAAAACAAACTCACTTCACCTAAGTTTTCACGGTGAGATTTTTACAGAATCGACCGGAAGATGAATTTTTATTAGTGTCAAGGGCACCGCTAGACATAGGTTCTGACTACTGACATGAGAATGGAGTAGATAGGTACAAACAGATTCGAGTTGTCAAGTTACAGTTCGAGAACATCATTTGACAAAAATAAAGTAGTACCTATCTCGAAAATGTTCAAATGGTAAAAAAAGAGAGATCCATTCATTTAATATATTTTTTATCACATCTATTCAAAAAGAGCTAGTGTATTCTTCGTAAACAGGGACTAAAATAGCTCTTAATCCCTTGGGACTAAAAGTGATTTGAATTTGCAATGTGGACATTGTTAGTAAAAGTTCCAATCACCAAAGAGATCACTAGAGCACACTAAACGCTAGCCAAATTAAAAAAAAGTTTGTGAACAAATAAAAAAGGCGCGAAAAGTATTCTGCCTTCGTTCGTAATTGTTTACTCAAATTACGATTTTAGTTAGTTTTTTAAAAAACTAGCTGCGCCCCGCGGTTTACCAGCATTGATCCCGTGGGAATATCGGGATTAAAACTATCCTATGTCCTTCCCCGGGATGCAATCTATCTCTCTGCCAAATTTTATCGAAATCCGCTCAGTGGTTTAGGCGTGAAAAAACATACAGACAGTTACTTTCGAATTTATAATATTAATAAGTAGCAAGTATGGATGAGTAAGTCTTCCTCAAGTAATTGTATGTAAATAAATAAACGTACTATTCTTATTCTGTTGCATTTACTTATTTTTTCATAGAGGGTGATAAAAAGTGGTGTCCACCTCGGGAGCAACACTACTAAGCTCGAGTGACGTACCTGAATTGAATAATCAAAATAGTTGTTTGCTCCCTTGGATTGTTAAATTTAATATTTGCAATTAATTTATTTGATTAGACATTTTGTAACTTATAGAATAATAATGAAGGAATATTATGACATTTTTAATAATTTAATGTATTATGAAATTAAATATTTGCACACCACATGTAATGGTAGAATGTAATTGGGCCACATTTATAATTAACATCATACTATTTTGTACACCTACATTTTGGCAAATAAAGTTATTATTATTATTATTTCCTTTATTTATATTTTAACAAACTTATTATATTTTAAAATATTCTTTACAAAAAAAAAATAAAAAAAAAACATTTTAAAATATAAAAAATTGTAGCCCACCGGCGGTATCGGGAACAGGGTCCAAGCTACCGGCGGTCAGGGCTCCAGAGAGAGGAACCTCCTAACAATGCGGGCCGTGTCCAAAAGTACCGCTCTCTGAATCAAGCCCTTGATCCAGCTGCCCAACGAGAGCCTCCTTAGGTGTTGGTCGAGGCTCTTGGCTATTAAACCATTGGCTGTCACGACTATCGGCACAATGATCGCTGAATCCACATCCCACATGTCGACAACCTCGCGAGCCAAGTCAAGATACTTGATTTGCTTATCTTTCTCGGCTTTCACGAGGTTCTCGTCATGCGGGACGGTTATGTCAACAATCATTGCGCGCCGCTCTGATCGATCCACCACCACTATATCAGGCTTATTAGCAATAATAGTCCTGTCAGTGATGATGGATTGATCCCAGTATAGTGTGATATGGCCATTTTCGAGAACTGGGTCGGGCGCATACTTGTAGTACGGCACCTCCGATTCCACAAGGTTGTACTGCAGAGCAAGTTGCTGATGGATAATCCTGGCTACAAGGTTGTGTCTATGCAAATATTCTCCGTTAGCAAGACGAGAACACCCGGAAATAATGTGACGGATTGATTCGCCCGGACGGTGGCATGCCCGACATATGTCAACCGTACCATCCTTCACAATAAATCTCCGGTAGTTATTCGTCATCACAACTTCGTCCATAATTGCACAGACAAACCCTTCGGTTTCTCCGAAGAGTTCCCCGGAACGTAGCCAGGCTACGGACGCTAGAAAGTCTACATCGGGCCCATGTAGGGCCCTGAAAAAGCGTCCGTGAAGCTCCTTACTCTGCCATACCTCCATGCGGTCGTTAGTGTCAAGCACTACAGGTTATTATTATTATTATTATTATTGGCAAACAACCTATGCATAACTCCAGCTTCCTCATATGTGATAGAACAATTCTACCTATGCCAATATTTAAGGCATAATAGCTGCAATCACAGTTCCCAGTCTTATTTTAGCTGCCACAAAAACTTCGTTAATATAAGTCGTTTAGTGTGTGTTAGCTGGAGTGATGTCACCCCAGCTGCTCATGTCATATCTTCCAAACGAAAGAAGATATGATTATGTATTATAGCTTAAAAATTAAGGCATAATAGCTGCCATTGGCAGCAAAATTTTCCATTCTCTGGTCAAAATACTCTATGAGTTATTAAACTGATAAATATGTGTAAGCTGGAGTGACGGCACCCCAACTGCTCATGTCATACCTTCCGAACAAAAGAAGATATGATTACGTATTATAGCTCAAAATTTAAGGCATAATAGCTGCCATAGGCAGCAAAATTTTCAAATCTCTAGGCCTTGCAGTTTCCACGTAATAAGCAAAAAAACCGTTTCCGCGCCAAAAACATCAATGCGATTGCTTCGGAGGAGGCAAGGACCGGCGTTGCCGTTCCGTGCGTTACATTATCAGTTTGAAGAAGTTTAAACTAGATTATAGACTGCTGGGAGTCGACTACACACTTTAATCGTACTATGTAAGTATTAAGGTTATTTATAGCCATATTGTGTTTTTAAACATAGGACGAAAGAAAATTAAAAAATCTAAGTGTAACAATTTCGTATATTTTTATCATAAATCACATTTTTGGCATAATTTCAGGTTTCACACTCGATGTGCACGATCAGCATACCTATCAATATAAGAACTGAGAGACCCCACGTTAAAGGATATATATTTTTACGATTACCTATTTATTTACCTACCAACTGCAGAATTTGTTTCTACAATTGTTTGTCCCTCAGTGAACACACTAATATCAAATTATACCGGGTGACTTTTCTGGAGGAAACTAGATGTTTTTTTTCAGTAGAGGACTTAGAAAGTTGCACACAAAATTGCGACTCACGAATTTCCTGAAAATTTCAAAGTAATTTGGACCACCTTAAACTCGTCAGATGATCACTGACTGAATGTAGTTCCAAATTTTTTGTTTTTCATGTTTCAGTATATGTTACTTTGGCAAAGTTGTTCAGATTAATGGATACATAATGAAATATAAGTTTGGATCCCTCCGGAGCAACTGGACAGATTCGCAACTGAACAGATTCTCAGCTGGACAGTTTCGCAGCTGGACAGATTAGTAACTGGACAGAACGTGTACAGTCCATGACATAATCAAAGTGGATGAGTTGGGAAAATGAAAGTTATGAATAAGTGGTCGAGATAGGAAAGTAAGCGACTTGCTCCAGAGGGCAAGGGCTCTTTTTAAGCTTCGGTCTGAATAACTAGACCCATCAAATTAGCATACACTAGACATAATTTATTTATTTTTTTATTTTTGATAAGCATGTTGATGCCATCGTCGCTAAAGCCTCTAAATCCCTTGGTTTCATAATGCGATTATCCAGGTGCTTCACGCAAGCTAAGGCGCTAAAAATTCTATACTGCACTTTTGTTCGAAGCCACTTGGAATACGCATCTGAAATATGGAGTCCATGCTATCACAAATACATTGACCGTATTGAGCGCGTACAAATAAGATTTATAAAATTTTTATGCTTTCACCAGAGGGTACCATATAAGTCCGATCACTATCCCAGTCTCTGTAAAAAATATCATCTCTTACCGTTGAGTAATCGTCGTGAGATCTCTGACTGTATATTTTTATTGAAGACGGTTCGAGGTGACATAAATTGTTCTGATATTTTGTCAACTTTCTACTTTAATGTTCCAAGCAAATCCAAACGGTTCAATCCACCATTGCGGGTGCCATTTACAGCTACTAACTACAGACAAAATTCGTACGTTGTGCGTGTAAGTGGGTATTTTAATAAAGTGTGCAAGCAGTTCGACATTGATCTTTTTAATACGAGTGTGACCTCGGCAAAAAAGTGTTTAGCAATGAATTTCTTTAAAGCTTAAATTCTACAGACTTTGTTTTCTTTTTATTTTTTAAATTAAATTTTTAACATCTTGGTACTTATGGGAAATAACCTTTCGCAATTATACTAGTTTTTACATATCTTAGGTAATGATCTACCTGCAAATTTTTATTTTTTATACTATTTTTGTTGTTTTTTTTTTTGTGTGACAATATTTGGCAGTGTGTATATTGTGTTCCACAGTACTTTTATACCAGACAAGCTCTAGACGTGAATACCTGTAATTGGCTGTCAGATTATCATACTGTTATTTATCACCATTGTATTTAGCTGTAAGTCTTCCAAAGTCCTTAAATAAATAAATAAATAAATAATTAAATTACTCACGGATTATTTTTAACCTTTAAAAAATAAACCAAACACAAAATCACGTTGCCCGTAACATATATATCTATTGTAGACGTCTTATTCTATTATCGTGCCTTTCTGTTATACATATTATTATAGACTTTCCTTGAATAAACACTTAAAATTTAATCCCTATGTTTTATAGTTTATTAACTTATTTTTTCATGACTGTACTCTGTCCAGTTGCTAATCTGAACTATCCAGCTTATGCCTTATGCTTTAGCGATAAAGTTGAAAATCTATAAAAGAAATTTAACAGATTGTAGTAGCTTGATTTGCTGTACAATGATAATAAAGAACAAAGATAAAATCCATTGATTCCACTTACAAGATAAACTAAAAGTAATAAACAAAATAAATCAATCAATCAACATTCAAACTTAGTTCTAGGTACATTATAAAAACTCGTAGGTACACAAATTGTTATTAAGTCTTAACACGGGTGTGAGGTGGCGAGTAAGATGACGATTCATTTATTTTGGTACATAATCATCATCCCCCGAAAAATACTTATCATCAATATCAAACAAAATATTGTTTGCAGGATCCTTTACAGACCTTATCATGACGACGATTACGGCGATATATAAACCTTCCTGAAAGAGGAAAGGTTTTAGCATATAATACATTCGGTAATTATTCTTATGTACGAAGTTATATGCACAAAGGTACTGCATTTCCGGCAGTTCTATGCAAATTTTGATGATTCTTTTAGTCGGTCAATTCCTCAATGCACTAGTGTTCATTGAATTTGTGTGGGGTACCATAAAAACTATAATAGTACCTACCTACTTCTCTCGTCGTCCAAAGTTGATATGAATCTACTTTATTACATTCATAGTTCCATTAAAGTTCAGTCGGCTCTCAGTCTATATCTTCAATATACAAAATCAAAATTATTTTGAGCACAAGTTAAAATGACTTCTAATAGAATGCCTGCTAAGTGCAAACTTGGTTGCAGTATTTTAGCGCACGGAACGGCAACGTCGCTCCTTACTTCCTCCGAAGCAATAATCGATGTTTTTGGCGCGGAAACTGTTTTTTTGCTTATTACGTGGAAACTACAAGGCCTAGAGATTTGAAAATTTTGCTGCCTATGGCAGCTATTATGCCTTAATTTTTGAGCTATAACACTGTATTGTAAAAGTTCAAAGGTTTGAGGTCAAGCTCGATAGATGGCGTTGACGTCGAAATAGATCGCGCTATGGTTTTGTTACCACGATTTGGTTAGGGTCTCGCAATTTTAATTAAATATACCAGCATTACCAGCTTAGATCAGGACATAATTGTGGTTTTATTTTCAACCCTATTAGTGTTGTCACAAGTGCGTTAGCGTTAGTCCAACGTATTACCAGCTCGGTAATAAACAAACACAATAATCATATCTTCTTTCGTTCGGAAGATATGAAATGCAACAGTTAGGGTGCCGTCACTCCAGCTTGCTTACACAACATTTATCGGTTCATAGAGTATTTTGACCAGAGGTTTGAAAATTTTGCTACCAATGGCAGCTATTATGTCTTAATTTTTGAGCTATAATAGGTACATAATCATATCTTCTCTCGTTTGGAAGATATGACATGAGCAGCTGGGGCGACGTCACTCCAGGTAACACATACTAAACGACTCATAAAGTAGCAGCTAAAATAAGACTGGGAACTTTGATTGCAGCTATTATGCCTTAAATTTTGGCATAGGTAGAATTGTTCGATCACATTATGAGGAAGCTGGAGTTATGTACATAACAATCTACTATTCAAGGCATTCCTTTAAAGAATGTGATGCAGTAGATCAACACAACCGCCGCTGGGTACAGTCGTACAGCAATACATAGAATGGTCTTTAATTTGCAAAAAGGCCTTTGCTTTCCGGCTAAAGTCCAGATTCGAGGTCTCGGTATGTTTGACCTCTGCTCCCATGCTTTGTACATCACTACATAGTATAAAACAAAGTCGCTTTCTCTGTCCCTATGTCCCTTTGTATGCTTAAATCTTTGAAACTACGCAACGGATTTTGATGCGGTTTTTTTTAATAGATAGAGTGATTCAAGAGGAAGGTTTATATGTATAATAACATCCATTAAATAGTGGAGAAGTACTGTTATTTTTGAGGTTTCTAATGTGATGTCGTAAATAATTACATTTTTTCCGCTTACATTGCAAACACAGGCTGAACCCTACGAGTTTTATCAAAATAATGTACTAAGTATTGTACACATTGAAAAGGTCTACAGAAAAGTCCGTGATGGTATATGTCTATCTCTTATGGATAAACCCACAATAACTTTTTTTTGTCATTTACTTTTTACGAAAAATAATGGCTAATTTTCGAAGCGATTTTAACCAATGCAGCATTAATCCTTAACCAATTAAATACCTTGAATACATTGTTCATTTAATATAGATCTATATGGCCCTTTACACCGTATGATTTACTTAAGTGAATATTTTCGAAGACATTACAGATTTAAAAATTGCGGGACGTAGCTTTTGCGGGCTGCTATGTTTTTATATACAACGTTCACAGTTTTTCTGTAGTGTATCTGTATCAGCATTGCACCCGTGCGAAGCCGGGGCGGGTCGCTAGTAGTAGATACAACAAAGTTTCGATTTCTGGCGGTTTATTGACACCATCGAGATTCTACGAGCGGACTTGGTTTATACACACGTTATCTTTAAAGTGGCCTGAACCCGCTGAGAGCACCTCTACCTCTTACTCTGTCACTAACGTCCTTAATGATACACGATTTAGATAAGTTAGCTTTTGGTTCTTTCGTACCTATATTTTCAACGAATTCCATCCTTCAAATTCCTTCTTCGAATTTCATACAGAGTGAAGAATTAGGTTTCAATATTCAACTACCCACATAGGTATTGAATGGATACAAAAGAGTCAGCGTGCATATAAATACCTACTTCTGTCACGTATTGTGAGTGGGGTACGTCGTAGGCCGTAACGTGAAATATGCGGGCCATAATATTAACATCTATGAAATAAGTACGTATAACAATGAAATGGTAGATATTACAGACACATGATACACTTATCAATATTATCTCTTTATACTCAGAACCCAAAACATCAGATTCAGAACAGACTATGGTCACACAGGAGCGCTTGTCCAGCGCTGACGCCGCCGCGCCGCGCCGCACCACACCACACTTCACATAATTATTATGAATATGTTTTTATGCCTTTTGTTGGTGATAAACGTGGCCACATGTGAACAACCACCTACGCTGGACCCACGCTTACCTATTGCGAACGCACTTGAGCTAGCGGGACTTCAGTCTACACCTACTGTTAGTTACCTACACGAGTCGGCAACGGATGGCGTCGTCGGCCGATGGCGAGCAACATAAGCACCGTATTCAGCCTATCAGCCTTGCTAGAGGCCAGTGTGCGAGTGTGCGTACTGCGCTTCTACGGGCAACAACTAGCTGTGCCCTCGGACTCCAAGAGAGAGGGTTCTACTTAAGGAGTGCTGATGGGGATGTTGGAGAAGCTCGGCGCCGGGATAAGACCGTACGAATCAAGCTCCCGCCTAATTTGGCAATATTTTTGAATGCTGAGAGCATTGTGTTACTGTGCCTTTTACGGGGCAGAATAAATTTTGCCGCAGCATTTGATTGGTACAGTCTTATCCCAGTGCAGAACTCACGCCAAGGTACCTTATATGATCTCTAGATTCTTATTCTAAGTTGACGTCACATAGTATCACGCATGCGGCATGAGCATGACCTATTGTGAGCAAGTTTGTTACGAACCCTAGTTAAAGTGTGAATGTGATGTTAGGTTGTGCCTTATGCTGTGCATCGACAGCTTAGGCGAGTGGCTCATGTCTGTAGTGATGTGGTGCTGACTTGTGTGTGCTTCGACCGTCTCGCCGGGGGAACACGCCGGGTGACAAGGCCGGGTTAAGAGGGTGCATTCTAAAAGTTGTCAACGTCGTAAATATCTGGCAAATATTTCGCTGTTTTAATTGATTTACCATTGCTACTAAATGATATTGAAATATGAGAGATATTGCATCAGAACAGCGTTGTGGACTACAATATTGTTCAAATGTTATGTATGTATCTCTTTTTAGGATTTCGTACCAAAATGGTAAAACGGAACCCTTTTGGATCTCACCATAAGGGTTCCGTTTCAGTCTGTCTGTCTGTCACAGCGGGATATCTCAAGACCTACAAATGCTATCAACTTGAAATTTGGAATAGTTTTAGATGACGTTTACCCAACTATTTTGCAAATAAGAAAGAAATAGAAATAAAAATATATATATTTTTTGCAACAGGGACTGAAAGGGGTCTGAAAAATTCCAAGTGGGGCTACTAGGGCATGTGGGGTATCATATGAAAGAGCGCAGTTTGCAAATTCTCAAACATTTTTTTAGGCTGCATAGTTTTCGACTTTTGATGAAAAATGTAAAAAAAAAATACCGCCCCCCCCTTATCTCAGAAGTTTGCAAAGAGAAAAATCTGAAATTATTCTGTAATAGAAGTTTATGTAGGTAATAACAGGAAAAATAAAACTAAGTCTCTAAATAGCACACTTTTTCAGAAATCATCAACAAAAGTTAAATTAGTTCTACTATCGGTCAAGAGATGGCGCTGACATAAAACTGCAATATTCTACACCGCAGTGCAGTGTTAAAATTCTCTGACGAATATAGGCCTCGCCGATGAAAAATTAAAAACATGATGGCACGGAACCCTCGGTGCGCGAGTCCGACTCGCTCTTGGCCGGTTTTTTTTTAAATATACACTGTATATATTGTAGCTGTTTGCTGTTCCTCTTGAATAAAATTTAGCGAGTTATTTGACAGCTATTTGCGACTTTGCCAGTAATGCCGCGGATACATTGAAACAAGTTGCGCAACGTTGTGCATTTAAAACACGTCTGTGTTGAGAAGAACAATGCTGCTGGCAATATGTTCACGATTTGTGTTCCTGAATGAATGGCAACATCTCGAACAATCTAATGTTGTGAAACATTGTTTCCGATGAATACGGGGAGAAGACGGATTATTGGGTCAGCAGGTTTGACAGTGTCGGTGGACAGAGTTGCCTCCGCGCCGCCACGCTACGGATGACACACGACAATAATTAGGTACAAGAAAGATATGCTCCGCCGTCGGTCCTACTAGGAGGCACGACACGAGATATGTGACCGTCTAGCCTCAGTCCTAACATGAAATAAAGCACGCTCTAGATCAGAAACGGACGCGTGTAATACAATACAACGACAGGAGTACGGCGCGCGGGGCGGGGCGCGGGCGCGGCCTGGCGCTTCACTTGGTGGAGCACGCGAACTGCGCGCGCAGCCGCCGCAGCGATGCCGCCGACTCGCTCTGCAACACAACAGGGCGGTGACTGCCTTGAGCCTCGAGCCGCGAGCAGCCGGTGCGGGCGGCGCGCGGACCTACCTTGTGCGGCGGGGCGGCGTTGTCGTTCTGCACGTCGGCCGCGCAAGCGGGCAACGAGGCCGGCGCGTTGCCGTTGTCGTCGGGCTCGGAGCGCGACGCGCTGCCCGTGCTCTCCCAGCAGCCGGCCGACGCGCTGTCGGTGCGCTCTGTGCGGCGGCTGAGCGACAGGCTGGGCGACGAGTGCGCCAGCGCGTCGGACGAGTCGAGCTCCAGCGACGACTGCGAGGCGCACGACCCGCGCGAGCGCGACGACGACCGCGACGCGCCGCGCGACGCCGGCGCCGAGTCGTCCGACTCGTCCGGGCCCTGCTCCATCATCTCCTGCGACACGCAAACACACACCAACGGTCACAACAGCGACACCCACTCACGACCACTTAACAACAGACTATTAAGGGGCTTACAGGACCTAAACCCAAAAAACGCAAGTTTTAGAAACAATTTAAAAAGTATATGATCGATTACAGTAAACAAAATCAGAAAAATATATGATATTCTTCAAGATATATGCTAGGTAGATAGTGTGTTGAAAAAATAATACAACTACACTATTTGCGCTGTAGCATGGTGCGGGTGACAGTTGCCCGTATGACGTTGACATTTGTCAGTACCACGTAGGGATGTGAGGTTATGCAATTCATTTTTATCGCTAACGATACTCGCAGCGTGAATCTAGTTCTCTTTAATATTGTTATGAAAATTAGTGTATTATTCAGTTGTGCAGTGTAACTACGTGTGTGCTACGTGTATAAACTTGTCAATATAAATGTTTTATGGCTACATAATTATCTTTGTACTTATATAAAATAATCAAAATCGGGTTTATGTTTTTTTTTTCGTGACAACATTTTTGCTCTATGGTGCATCGGCGCGGCGGCCATGTTGTTTACCCGTGCGATGCTGTGAGTGCGAGTACGAGTGCAAGCGCGTTATATTGTGACTTAATGTGACACGTATTACGATTTCATTGTTTGTTTTCATTTTTGTTAAATTGTTATTTGTTATAAGTTTGTTGAGTTTGTTGTTATTACCATGCCTAAGCATACAAAAAAAACTGTTTTGGGTAGTCAGGCCAGGGAGCTTGTTGTTCGCCTCCGAGACTACTTTGAAAGAGAACAACAAAATAATGGACCGTTGTTACCATTGAATCATATTGTAGAACGAGTAGCCGAAGCTCTTGATATTGGCCGCAATACTGTTTCGCGTATAACACGTGAGAAAATTGGCCAAGATGGGATGTTTGAAAATAAATTATCGACACCCAACAAAAAGCGGACCAAGGTGAAGCCAATCACAGATTTGGATGATTTTGCTAAGGTTGCTATTAGAAATCATATTTATGATTATTATAGAAGAATGGAGCTACCCACATTGCTCAAGCTTCTAAAATCATTAAAAGAAGCTGACTTGTTCAAAGGAGGTATTACTTCGCTACGGCAAGTTATAAAAGATATTGGCTTTGTTTACAAAAAAGTTAACAAAAGAAAGATTATTATGGATAGGACTGACATTGCCCTAGCAAGATGTAGATTTTTAAGGAAGGCCAAAAACATAAGTGATTGGAGCAAAGTTGTCTTTTTGGATGAAACGTGGCTAAACGCCAACCACACAGTGGGTAAAAGTTGGACCGACGATACGGCACAATCGTGTACCAAAGTGCCGGAAGGCAAAGGCGAACGCCTTATTATTTGTCACGCAGGTACAGCAAGTGGATTCGTCCCTGATTGTTTGCTGGCTTTTAAGTCAAAAAAAACTACGGAGTATCATGAGGAGATGAATTACGAAAAATTTAAAGATTGGTTCATAGGTCTATTAAACAATTTAAAAGAGCCTATGACCATAATAATGGACAACGCACCCTACCATTCGGTGCAACTTAATAAACCCCCAAACCAATCCAACCGCAAAAGCGAGTTGGTGAAGTGGCTGAGTGAAAACGGAGTTACAGCAGATATAAAAATGTTATGCGCCTGCCACACACTCGACGAGTGGTATGGGAAGTAACGAGGAAAGGAGGCAGAGACATAGTGTGGCAACATTACTCGTCATGCTACACGTCATGCTCCTCGTCCTACCCACTGCTCCCTATTTTGTCGGTTTTTGCGCGCGAGTCAAAGGACCGGCAATACGAGTGCGAGTGGCCGGCCACATAATCGCGCGGTCGCAGTCTGCATGGAACGCTCGCGCAAGACGCACGCGTATGCAAAATTGGAAATTATGTCGTCGCCAAGCGTGGAATGGTCAAATGAAAAGGTGTTAATGTTTATTGATTGATGATCGAGGACGTCGACGACGATGTATATTTCTTTTTACTACATTAATATAATTAGCTATACTAAAAATGCATAGCGCGCACGCTGCCACCGTTTCAACGTCCATTGTCTCACCAAAGCAAATGACAAGTGAGGAGCGTCGCGATTAATTGCGCGAGTAGAGCAGTGTGTGGGCAGAGAGGGCAACATCGCGGCAAATCACGGCAGCGCGAGGAGCATAGCGATGAGCAGCGCAAGGAGCATAGTCTGGCAGGCGCATTAAAGACGGAGCTTATTGCCTTAGTCCGACGCCATAAGCCACCAACTCCTACCTATGCTCTGGACGAGATGGCAAAAGAAAAAGGCCACCAGGTCCTTCGACTACCACCCTACCATTGCCAGTATAACGCTATTGAGCTGATTTGGGCCCAAATAAAAGGTATGCTTTTAATTTCAATTCCCATTTTGAAGCTTTATAAAAAAATCAGCTTTCCGATCGTAGCATGTACCTAGTTTAAAAACATTACCAGATACTAGATTAGGCTGATTGATGATTATTTGAATACTTTTTTTTATAAGTTCGTTTATTTTTAGGTTACGCCGCAAGAAATAATACTTCGCCGCCATTTACGGCAAATAAGATGTTGGCCCTATTACAAGAGGCCATCAACAATGTTCAACCTGAAGACTGGTCGAAGGTCGTGAATAAAACAAAAAGGGACATTATGTCTGATTGGGATCGTGACATACATATTGACAACATAATTGAGTCATCGTTAATAATATCCGTCACAGATTCAGATGATGAATTGAGTGACAATTCAGATGTTCCTGACTCTGATATGAGTTTAGACGAATAACATGTATTTTTTTTTAGCAACCTTTTAAGCAACCTTACCCTATAAATGTTCTGTTGTATAATTAGACCTTTTAAAAATAAAAATTGACCTACGCACAATATACGTTTTTTATTATAAAAAATATCGACTATCCATCGTAGCAGTACATCCCATCACTAAATACGTCTATGGCGTTACGTTATACGCATAACACTTTGCTTAATTTTTCATTCAATTTGATTTTATTTCTTGATTAGAACATTCTGGTTGGGTTTAATTTAATTTACTACAGTTATTAATTATTTAATATATTACGAATGTGGTACAACTGAAATATTAAGTCATAAATTGTAAATCGCGGCAACTTTCAAGAGTGAAACGAAATGTTACTGAAACTGTCACCCGCACCATGCTACAGCGCAAATAGTGTAATTTGATACGATAGAAAAAAATCATGAAGATACCTCTAAAAAACTTTTTTTTACGATAAAATCCATACTAATATACATACAATCGTTCTATTTTTTTTTTGTCAGATTATTCTACAAGCAACATAATAAAGAAGTAGTGTTTTAATTTTTAAGTCCAAACAATAGATTTTTTGTAAATCCATATTTTGCAATAAATTAACAGCGTTGTGTCATCGCGCTTCTCTTTCTTTTCTATGCAGTCCGACAGTGACCGCGCTTAAGGTCATGTAAGCCCCTTAAGATAAATAATAATATTTTGCCAATTTTAGCACGGAAATGTCGGAACACTTCTTCTTTTAAGAATGCAAGGTCTAAATAAGTAAATCTAAAGAGAGAAAAATCTTATAGTAATTACCATAAAAGTATTTTAATAGCTTTTAAACAATTGCTATTTTTGCGGCTGTAAATTTTTAGACGGACCAACATATTTTAAAGTGCTATCCATACTAATATTATAAACTGCCCGCGACTTCGTCCGCGTGAAATTTCTTGTTACTCCGACCCACCCCGTCGCATCGCATCGCCTGCCCGCGCCATTACTTCGTTTTTGCGTAGCATTCTTTCTGACTTTTTTTTATTTTTGCTCGGCTCCTAAAGTTCATAGCGTGATGTTAAATAGCCTATAGCCTTCCTCAAAAATTGGACTATCAAATGCAAAAAGAATTTTTCAAATCCGAGTGGTAGTTCCAGAGATTAGCGCGTTCAACCAAACAAACAAACTCTTCAGCTTTATAATATAGTATTATTATAATATTAGTATATTTAGGTATAAATTCGAAAGTAACTCTGTCTGTCTGTATGTTACCATTTCACGCCCATACCATTGAACGAATTTCGATAAAATTTGGCGGAGAGACAGATAGATTGCATCCCGGGGAAGGACATAGGATACTTATATCCCGATATTTCCACAGGATCGAAACTGACGCAGGTGAAACCGCGGGGCGCTGCTAGTAAATAATAAAGTGTATTCAACGAGGGTTTTTCGACAATCTACCTACCTGTACCTACTATCTAACAATCTACCTACTATCTAACAATCTACCTACTATCTAACAATCTACCTACTATCTAACAATCTACCTACTATCTAACGCTGTGGAAAGAGGTAGTCAATTTCACAGGGGAGTACTTTAATTACGTGGCTTGATTAACTGGGATATACTTAAATAATCTTAAGTCAAGTTATAGAAACATGCCAGACGATTTTTCAAAATTCCACCCCTAAGCGGTTTAAAAAGAGGGCATACAGTTTATAAATGAAAAATCTTATTCATTTGGTTAATAAACTTGAAAATTGGCCCGAATACTTCTTATTTATCTAAATAAATGATAAAGATCATAAACATAAATTTTCGAAATTTTTTGAGAAAAGTACGAAATACCTACACGCGGACGAAGTCGCGGGAAAAGTGCTAGTGTCTTATAATTTGCTTAATGCTGTCTTCGGAGACAATTATAAGACAGCACTAAGCAAGTCGAAAGAAAGAAGAAGAAATACCTAAAAAGGAAAGAAGGAACAAACTCTTTCGCTATGTCATATTAGTTATTCTGTGGGTATGTAATGATTTTTGAATTGAGATAATATGGAGTTAGTTTAAAGGGCGGCGAATGTATTTTTTGCCCGGAGCGGCTAAATAACTAGATCGTGCCTTGCCTAAGGTGCAGCGCAGACGACAGACTACCCGTGACGCACTTTTTAGTCTGTGAAAACAGAACCTATGCAATTATCATGGGCGTAGCCACACTGGGGCAAGCTGGGGCGCTTGCCCCACCCTGGCTCTGACCTATAAGGTACCTAATAAAAAATTTAAAAAGGGAGTTTTTGGCGGGATTTCTTCGAGTGAAGTCTATTTGGCTGTTTTAATTATTAGCAAATTGATTCCTAGTGGATATTATGATGTAAAATTGGTGTAGTTTTGTATCTCAAGCATCTGCGCAACTGGACAATATGTGTAATCATTGAAACAGACGCGATCCCGGTAAAATGGAGCTGAGAATTTTATTGTAGTTTTGGCTACCTCAGCGAAGTTTACCGGGAAACTTGATTCGATACATTTGCTGCCAAATACTCCTAATACATTAGAATGTGTACACCCATATTCTAATGTCATGTTAGACTCAAGAAAAATGATGAAACAAAGAAGTGGCTAAAAGGTCTTAGCAACCAGGCCATAAAACTAATATATAAAAAAAAAAAATTTAAAAAAATGTTTTTCTTTTTCTAACAACAATCATAATATCCGTAAGAAAGTTACACACATGCCCGTATAGTAAAAGTACTCTGTGGTTACACAAAAAAAATAGTCGACATGAAAAGAAGTGCGATCCTGTAGTGTGCGCCCGCCACAAATTCTTCCGAGAATCGGCTCAACGCCGTAAGCTCGTGCCAAACATACCAATGCTCTGCGAAACGCGCTGGTCGAAAAAATATAAGTGCATTGGCATTTTTAAAGAAAATTATATTAAAACGATCACGGCCCTTTTGACGCTTTCGCAAGAAAGCAACAGTGCAACAAGGAAGGCGGCTTATCAGCTATACTGCGCTGCTATCAATTCCGAATTTATTGTATGTTTGCCTCATTGCGAAATATTCTGCACTGCTTCAACCAATTGTAAATGTCTTACAATCCAAAAGCATTGACTTGCTCCAGTGTGCGAATCATATTAAAAGAATCGTTGACTCTTTAAAAAAACACAGAGAAAATGTCGACGAACACAGCGGCAATTTCATAGCTGAAGCTCAAGAGATCGCTGATGCTCTAGAGATTGATTTGTCAATGCCGCGTATCGCAAAGAGACAGACACACCGTCCAAATCCTCCAGCAGAAAGTCCTGCCCAGTTTTGGAAACGATCACTGATTATTCCCTACCTAGACTCGCTGATTATGTCATTAGAAGATCATTTCGCGGAGAGTAACTTACATATTCTTTGATAACATTGCACCCATGTCATATGTTGCAAATGACCTGCGACGAGATTTTGAAAAAAAACAGAAGCTTTCTGCAAGTTTTACAAATTAAATGATACTTTCCCAAGCGAGGCTGAAATGTGGTATAATTTGTGGGAAGATCAAGATTTCGGAAATGCAGTTTATCCCAGCGTAAAAACTGCGCTCGCTATTTTTCTTGCCCAGCCATGTACGACCTGTACAATAGAGCGATCATTCAGCACATTACGGCGGGTCAAAACGTGGCTTCGCTCAACCATGAGCGAAAATCGTCTAAGCGGCCTGTGTATGCTAAGTGTGCACAACGAGGATCGCCGAATCAAAAAATAAATTTGTAGTTCTAAATAGGTTCTGTCAGAACCCACGCCGGCTTCTCTTGAAGTAAAAGTTAGTTAAAACTTAAATTTATAAACACCGACTATTCATAAAAATAAAACTATAATATCTATCCTGTAATTGTTTATTTTCTGTATCTGGAAATATAAACCTCTAAATTTACAAATGAACAAATTGGCATAGGCGCAGAGCCCAGACGGCTCAAGTTACAAAAAAATTACCGGGGGAGGGGGGGGGATAGGTTGACTGCTGCCCCACCCTGAGCCCAAGGCTGGCTACGCCCATGGCAATTATAATATGCAGTAACGCACTCGACGCGCAAAGAGTCCGGCGCACAAATGATCCGTGTAATTCGGGCAGCACGCACCGCGCCGCGCCGCTCCGCACAAAAAGTGTGTGAAAAAAATTGAACGTTTGCTTCAACGCGCGCTAACGCAGACGGCGCACACTTTAGTCGGCAATCTGAATTTGCTAGGGGTGGACGTAACGCACGCGATCTATTATAATGGCGCCAGAGGTCGATGTAACGATGTTAATTCAAGAAATACAGCACTTTATGATACTTCTAAGGCAGAATATCATGATAGACATTTAAAAAGAAAAATGTGGGATGAAGAAAGATGTGCGTCGTGTGCGTTGAGTCTGTGAAAAATCCGCGACCGACTTTTTGCGCGCCATACAGACCGCAGACTCGATCGCACAAAAAGTGTCCCGTCTGCGCTGCACCTAAAGCAAACTTTATGTCCCTGCTGTAGGTAATAAAATTGTGCTGTGTTACGTTTCATTATATTACCAGTTTATTTTAAAACAATGCACCACCATATTTATATCCTTGGAGTCCTAGACCCTGCATCATCCTTAGACAGACTGACTGTAAAATTGTGTAAAGGTTTATGACGTTGACCGAGAGAAGTGAGACGCGCCGGTTGTCACTTGTGGGACCGCATTGATTTATTCCTACGTCTTGTAACTTGTGCTCAGTGGCGGACTAAGCCAGTTTAAGGCCCAGGGTGGCAAAACTAACAACACCTCCTAGACAGTAGGTATGCACAAAAAATTATCGAAAAAAACCGATCAAGAGTGAGTGAGACTCGCGCACCGAGGGCTCCGTACCATCATTATACCTAATATATTTTTAAATTTTCATCGGCGAGGCCTATATTCGTCAGTAAATTTTAACACTGCGCGCTCCAGTGTAGAATCTTGCAGTTTTAAGTCAGCGCCATCTCTTGGCCGATAGTGGAACTAATGTAATTTTGTTGATGATTTCTGAAAATGTGTGCTATTTAGAGCCTTCGTTTTATTTTTCCTGTATTTTTTACATAAACTTCTATCATATAATAACTTTAGATTTTTCTCTTTGCAAACTTCGGAGTTAAGGGGGAGAACGGTATTTTTTTTTAATTTTTCATCAAAGTCGTAACTATGCGGCCTAAAACAAAAAGAAAAAATATTTGAGAATGTCAAAACTGCGCTCTTTCATATGATACCCCACATGGCCCTAGAAGCCCCACTTCGATTTTTTCAGACGCCCTTTCAGTCCCTGTTGCAAAAAATATACATTTTTTATTTCTTTCTTATTTGCAAAATAGTTGGGCAAACGTCATCAAAAACTATTCAAAATTTCAAGTTGATAGCATTAGTAGTTCTTGAGATATCCAGCTGTGACAAACAGACAGTGAGTCTCACCATAAGGGTTCCGTTTTGCCATTTTGGTACGGAACCCTAAAAAGGATAATAGGATGCTGCGTCTGCAGCCTGACGCTATGTAGGTACTGTAGAGACTGTGTAGCTCTACCTTTAGAAGTAAATGCAGGCTGGTTATAATTGCCGGTGTGTTCCATTCGAACGTTCAAGAAATTGTCAAATATTTTTATTATGGTTTTTTTGTTTAGTAGTAGCAGTGCTAGAAATACCGTGTTGATGTAAAGTCGTGAATATATTTTTATTCAAGTCCGAGTTTTTGATGTGAAACATCTATAGCCGCACGTAAAACAAATTTCTGGCGTGGCGACGCATGCCGTGGCGACGCGTCGCCACGCTATATGATGGTGTATAATACAGGTGGTGTGTCTTGTGTACTGTGTGGCGACGCGTCACCATGCGCAATCGACTGCGATTCTCGAATGCTGTATTTATGAGATATCTTGACAATGTGATGTCCAATACTTTTGTGACATACTTCAGTTACCATCGACCAATTGTCACAGTAATACCGTTGTCAGAGGCAACATCGAATGTAACTATTGCCGAAGTCACTGATTGAACGAATGAAGTTGTATAAATTGTTTTTATATTTAATGAAAATAAATGTTTATTAAATAAACAGTCATCATTTTCTGGAAAAAATCGTAATATTTTATTTTATCATTATGCCATATTTAGTTTATATCGCAATCTGTTCTTTTCAATCATATTACTTTTACAAAATAATGGCGATGTTTCACATCTGCCAGGCGTCCCGTGACGGCTCACTTTTTAACCGACTTCAAAAAAGGAGGAGGTTCTCAATTCGACGGTATGTTTTTTTTTTTGTGTGTTTGTTACGCGATTACTCCGCCAAATGTGGACCGATTTTCAAAATTCTTTTTTTTTTCAATTATATTGCGTAGCGCCAATAGCTACCCCCCACAGTACCTATGTAAACTTTACCTTATAGTACCTACTACCTATGTATGTATTAGCGTGGGCATACCTGCGCCCCTGGTTGTGACGCATGCTGCGGCTTGTCGGCGTGTGCGCTCGCCTCCTCGCTGGAGCTACCGCGCGCCCAGCCGCCCTCCTCTGTAACAGACGCAAGTGTCAGCCGCGGCCAGCCCGCCGAGCCCCCGCGGCCAGCCCGCCGAGCCCCCGCGGCCAGCCCGCCGAGCCCCCGCGGCCAGCCCGCCGAGCCCCCGCGGCCAGCCCGCCGAGCCCCCGCGGCCAGCCCGCCGAGCCCCCGCGGCCAGCCCGCCGAGCCCCCGCGGCCAGCCCGCCGAGCCCCCGCGGCCAGCCCGCCGAGCCCCCGCGGCCAGCCCGCCGAGCCCCCGCGGCCAGCCCGCCGAGCCCCCGCGGCCAGCCCGCCGAGCGCCCGCGCCCGGCGGGCCTGCGCACCGCGTACTCACCGGCTCGCTTGTGCGCCTGCACTTTGTGCTGCAGCAGCGGGTAGAAACCGCGCGCCGTGGTGTTGTGCGGCTCGTACTGCAGGATGAGTCGACAGTACTTGAGAGCCTCTGCGTATTGACGCCGCATTATGGCCGATAGGAACTGAAATTATACAAGCGAGCTTTAGTTTCTAAAACTCCCCCCGGACCCCTCCGGAAGCGAACCGCCACACTCACCTCCGCGAGGAACTCGCTGGGCGCGGACAGAGTCTCGTTGCCCTCGGAACAGTCCTCCGGACTGGTCGAGTGTCGGTTTCCTGCGTCCATGGCGACCGCCGCGGCGGCGGGCGGGAGAGCGCGCGCGGTCGCCAGCGCCGCCGCCGGCGTGGACGCGCCCGAGTCCGTGTCCAGCGAGCGCAGCCGGAAGTACTCGCTGGCGGGCCGGTAGCGCGGCGCCGGCTCGGCGGGCGGCGCCGGCAGCGTCACCACCAGGTGCCGCGAGGGATGCGAAACGCGCGCGGGCGGCGGCGGCAGCTGGCACCACGCCCTTCCAGGCGAATGCGCTACCCGCACCGGTGAACGCACTGCCCGCAACGGCGAACGTGCTGCTCGTACCGGCGAACGTACGGCGCGCACCGGTGAATGTACGACGCGCACCGGTGAACGTACGGCGTGCACCGGTGAACGAACGACGCGCACCGGTGAAGGTACGGCCCGCACCGGCGAACGCACTGCCCGTACCGGTGAATGCGGTGCCCGCCCTAGCGGTCGCTCTGCCCGCACCTGCAAATACGCTGCCCGTGCTCGTGTCCAAGGTCGCTGCTCGCTCAAGCGCAGTGCGACGCGTGAGGCGGTCTCGAGGCGCGCGGGAGGCGCAGGTGACGGCCAGGTAGTGCGCGGCCACGCGGGCGGCGGCGGGGGCCGCGGGGGCGCCGGCCTGTATAGGCGCGAGTTTGGCACCGGTCGCCGGTACACTCGTTTGTGGCGCCGGCCGCGACCGTCGTTGCCGCGGGACTCTGCGCGTTTTTGTCGCGACGTCGGCTTTGTCCCGGGTCCCGGGTACCTAGGGCACACAGTCACACACTCGCTTTAGTCTGGGTCGGACGTTTGGGCTGCGGCGCAGGGTCGCAATGACTCACAGGCGTGGGTTTGGAATGTAGGGCGGGCGGGCGTTTACAGCGCGCCCTGGCTTGCGTCGCACGGGCGCCTTTCGGCGCAGCAGCCGCGGCGCGCCCAGGTCGATCACGTCTCCGGCCTCCGACTCCGCCTCTCGTTTCAACCTACGTTGTAATATCAACAGGCACATATAACATTTGTTATTATTTTGCGTTTATTGGCGGTTCAGCCGCTTTTTGTTCGCATTCAGTTAGACATTAAAGTATTATTGGGTTGGTTTCCATCAGCAACGACAGGTATTTCTGTAGCAGCTCGAAATCTGGATTTGCACTCGGTTGACGGCAAGGCTCGCTGCACTGAAGTCGATGCATACGTAACGTGATTTAACACGGACGGAACGGAGCGACTATTTTTGCAAACATCGTTTCATAGAAAATGTGTAAGAAAAAGCATAGGTCACGGGTGCACGGACGGGAAGGCGACGCGCCACCCAAGGGACGGGAAAAATATGACGGTGACGATACACTATTTACAATAGTTTTAGATGACGTTTGACCAACTATTTTGCAAATACGAAAGAAAAAAAAGGGACTGAAAGGGGGTCTGAAAGATTCGAAGTGGCAGTGGTGACTAGGGCATGTGGGGTGTGGGGTATCATATGACAGAGCGCAGTTTGCACATTCTCAAACACTTTTTCTTTTTTTATTAGGCCGCATAGTTTTTGATGAAAAATGTAAAATAACATAACCCCCCCCCCCACCCCTTATCTCCGAGCTTTATCTGTTCGAGGCTTTTGACTACGTTGCAGGTCCAAAATTGGTTCACCTAATTTAGTATGAAATGGAAAAAAACTAAGTGCATAAGATTTTCTTTACCAAATGTCAAGGGTAGTGATTGTGAGATAATATTGAATTAAGAGAAACTGGAATTCGTCGATAAAACTGTTTTCCTAGGGATCACGCTCGACTCAAGGCTACAATGGGGTCCTCATTTAACATCTATAATTGCAGGACGGCTAAGTTCAGCATCTTATGCTGTCAGAAAAATCCGTCAATTTACTTACTGATGTAGATACCGCGAGACTAGTCTGTTTTAGTTACTTTCATAGTATCATGTCTTACGGTATTTTACTTTGGAGACGGGCTGCAGACATCGATTCTATTTTTATTCTGCAGAAAAGAGCCATCAGAGCCATATACAGAGTTGATATGACAGAGGGGCACTAAATTACACTACGTATACTATACGTGTATAGTATTAATTCGATACAGTACAAAAATAGAAAGCGCAAAAAATGAGATTTTTTTTTTTTCAAACAAACTAAATAGCTTAAAGTCAGAGTGAAACGCAACCACCCTTTATAAATAAATTTGACTGACCTTAGATGCCTAGGTAACAAAGTCAACAAAGTCGCGCAGGAGCGCGTGTGCGTGTGTGTTATCTCTCTTGGCGGGGGCGCGGGGGGCGGGCGGTTTAGACCGCTCGCGCCGGCTTTTATGTTAGGTAAGGTTGTAAAGTACGCGCACACACAAAAACATGTGTCCTTGATTCATATTAATGCACAAATTATACCGACGGAGAATATTGTTATTTATTTTTCTAATTAAATCACTGTCCGTCGCTAAGCACTTTAATTCCCGTAATCTTTGTACCTACTGCCAATTGTATGGTGCCGGCGTTCCTAGGGCTATTGCGCCGGTCACCATACCTTTCTCGGTATGTTCGCAGAGCTAAATCTGCGTTTCCACGGCATTCACCGTAAATTAAATTAAAATCATGTAAGTGTATTCTAACGCCGTGTAAGTTTCACGAGGCATTGCTGAACACTTTAATTATTACACACACACACAACCAACGTTTAATTACGTATCCTATCACAATAAAAACAGTCAATCACAAAAAAAAAAAACAAAACTGGCACTCCGGTAGTGCCGACAGAAGTGAAAACTTGAACAATTACGAGTGTATTTTGTGAATCGTCTTATAAACAAAACACGCGTGTTAAGGTGTGTTCCTTATTTTATAGGGTTTTTTGCAAATCAGGTATGATGACCAAAGTGACTGGTTTATTCTTCTCGTGAAAGGAATTTATTCAGATTTACAACGCCATCTCGTCGTTGTTGGATGAACTACGTAGTTAGTACGCGAGGCCCTCGTAGTTCTTCCCGATGTGCATAGATGGCGCTGTCCTCAACAACGCGCGTCTTAAGTTTTACGTCTGACGTTAGTACGCGAGGCCCTCGTAGTTCTTCCCGATGTGCATAGATGGCGCTGTCCTCAACAACGCGCGTCTTACGTTTTACGTCTGACGTTTTACGTCTGACGTTTTACGTCTTACGAATTTTCGATCAGGGTCACGTGACCTGACGCGAATTTAGAAGTTTTTACCCATTCCAAAAAAAGTACACAGCGCCGCTAAAGAAGTTTTCACTTCAAAAAACACAAAAAAACACTAACACTAAATAATAATATTCCCAAGTTACGTATCCTGTCACAATAAAAAAAGAAATACTGTATTAAACTTATTTAGTGTCTATCACAATAACAAAACAAAATCACAATTTTATTATTGTCAGCGAGTTCGACAAAACATAACGGCGGCGGCGCGCGGGGCTCCCGTGTTACGTAACGTACGTCCCGAATGGATGACGCGTGCGCACTGTCTACTGAAAGAAAGTTTTTTAGCAAATTCGCAAGGATGTAGGATGCAATAGCAACACACTGACCTATTTCTATTCCTTTTACGCGCGGGAAAAAGGCGCGGGTGTGTGTGTATTTATTGCTTCGTGAAATATTTGGTTGTACTTGTGCGGCAACAATGTATCTTATACTCAGATTATCGTTTTAAGGTGCATGACCTATGCGTATGAGATAATCAGCTGGGAAATATACATCATGTTCAAACGTAGCAAAAACTTCAAAAATCATTTGTGACTAAACTACTGCTCCTATTTAATTGATTTTTGGTACAGAGCTTGAAAATGGTATCTAGTATAGGCAGTTTAAAGGAAAGCCCCTCTGTCGTATCAACTTCTTTTTAGTAAAAGAGGTGAAAGACATAATTATAGTACTAGAAATAGGGACCTATTAGTTCAACCAGGTTTCAGACTGGCTGAAGTATATTCATCTTTTATGGGGTACTGTTTAAAATGTTATAATAAAATAGGGAGGTATTTTATTATAACATTTTAAACAGTACCTACCCACATTCTTACTACCTACATTCTTCAACTGAAAGAGACAAAATTCAAGTCTTGTATAAAACGCACACTATGCAGTCAGGCATAATATTATAAGTTAGGGGATTACATCGCTGATAAAAATGCCTGGCTCAATGCTGGTCCTGCTCCACAACCACAACTAATTGATTAACACATGAAAATGCTGTTGGAGCTGCTGAAGATTGTAAGACTATCTTTGCATTGTATAAAATCAATTTCCTTTGTTTGTATAATTGCGTAGCACAGATGTGAGTTCTATGTACCCTATAGCTACCGTTTACCGGGTAATAATATGTCTTTCATCGTCTTGAATGTGCCCTGGCAGCTGATAGTATGTCATGCTCACTCAAATGTCTCGCTGACGGTGGCGTGTGTGTTGGATCATTTAGTTCCCTTCAAAATGGTTGAGGTGAATGGTGCTGATTTATGCGACATGTTCGTGAACGGGCGCCGTCAGTTGGGGCTGGTCATCACTTAGCTGCCTCGGCTTATTTTTAATTATTTTATTTGTGGATTGTTTTCTTAAGTACTATTTGTTTTACTATGGACGCTTTTAACGCGTACGACTTTCTTAATTTTTTACAGCGTTCTCACATTATATAATTTTAAAATCAAAAGTAATGATGTCATGTAACTAATATTTTTGTAAAATACAATTTAAAAAGATGGAGTTTCATGCCCGTTCTTCTCCATAGGTACCTACGCTTTGGAATGGGCAACTAGCTTCATATTTTCTGGCTGACCGACTTCTTGACAATGTTTGAGTTGTATGTGTATATTTTGTCTTTTTTTATTATTTGCGATGTGTGTTTTGTTTGTGCAGAATAAACAATTTTTCTTTCTTTGCGTAGAGAAAAATCTGAAATTATTCTATGTTATGGAAGTTTGTGTAAAGATTACAGGAAAAATAAAACTATGTTTCTAAAGAATTCTACTAAGTACGCGCAATTCAAAGATTACAATACTGTTGACAGTTGACATTCTATTTCAATCAAAATTTTAAGAATTTTTTTTTATAGTGAAGTACCTTGTGTCGTGGCGGCGGCGGCGGCGCGCGATGTTGGTGCTGCTGGCGCGCACCACGACGACCTCCTCCGAGTGCGCGTGCGGCGCGCGGCTCCTGCAACCAACGTCACGTGAGTCGCAGCCTCGCAGGCGCGACGTACCAGCAACGTGCGGGCGACAGCGAGCCAACCTGCGCCGGCACAGATCGCCAGTTAGAGATCTCGAGTATCACAGTGCCGCACATGGCTCTGTGATACTCGGGATCTCTAAATGAACATGTAGGTATATGTCGCAGGTTTATGACAAAATCAGGTTTTTGATCAAAAACCTAGGCTATTGATTAAGAACCGGAAGAAGACAAAATTATTACTTTGTTTCATAAACCTGAGAAAATCCAGTTTTTTTATCAAAAACCTAGACTGTATTAGTTTTATGATAAAAAAAAACAATGTTGGTTGCTATTTCTTTAATTAAATAAAACAATTAAGAAACAATAAACAATGATTTATTTGTTATGAAATTACATACCTACATTTAAAAAATAATATGTGTGATGTGTGTGTGAAACGGCGAAAAACGAAACGGCTAAAAACGTGATTTTGTCTATTTTTGTGCTTTTGAACCAGAAGAAGACGGTCGACATCAGGGGCACCCCGAGGTTCGGTTTGGTTAGGTTCCTTTCTAACGACGCGTCGTTAGAAAGGAACCTAACCAAACCGAACCAAACCTAACCAAACCTAACCGAACCGAACATAGGGGTTTTTTGCTGATCTAGCCGGTCAAAATTATTTATTTAGTTTTTTTACTCCAGGAAGTTGCCCTGGTTAACTATAAGCTATAATTTTCTTTTTTAATGAATAATGACTTAAAATATCGGGAAAAATATAATAAAAATATATTTTAGTAATTTATAACTTCCATGTTTATTATTTTCTTAAACAAAATGTTATAAAATTGATGTAATTATAATGATGATGAGTTCCATGGTTCTTCATCATCCTTATCACTTTCAGTGCCTCCAGAACCCTCCTCCAAATCAAAATCTGAATTTTCTGATAGTCTGAACTTTTTTGATAGTTAAATTGTTGAATTCTTTCGATGATGCTCCACAAATGTAGCACCTCATTGTTAACGCGGTCTGTGTGGTAGCATTACATAGCATGTATCAACACATCATTATCCGCTGTAATACGTAAGGTTTCAGTTTTCCTCTTACTTCTTTTGCTTAGCTTATTAAAAGGTTTTGATGGTCGACCTGAACTTTTAGGCTGCGCTCTCGGTACCTATTTCGAAAGTTTTTTTCGCCATTCGTCATTATTACGAAGAAATCTGGCTTCAGTTTTATCAGCTTTTTTCCACCTTTGTTTAAATTCCGACTTAATATGCGAAAACTTGTGCTTCAACGCTTTTAATTCATCTTCGGAATATTTTTTGCTGGATAAAATCCAATTTTCGAAGTAATTTAATTTTTCTTCAAAATTAGTCAAATTTTGCACTTTCATTTTATTAAAAAGTGATCTACGGGTCACTATTCTAACACCTGAGTGACCAGGTGACCCTGAAACCAAATAATTACGAAGGTAATATAGTGTAAATTCCAAATAAAGTTTTTATATTTTTTTCTTGGTCTGTCACCTCTGGTAAAAAAGGGGGCGGGTATGTACGGCTACTTAGGCCATAATAATTTTATATAAACTATAACCTGTCGTCATCAATTAACATTATAACCGGGAAGAAACCGGAAATACAACAAAAACCTTTTTAAACTTAAAATTGGGTTAGAAATTTTGAGAATTTTAAATTATATTTTCGAACGTCAAATAGCAACATCCTTTTTATAAAAATACAATATCATATTTTAACAATATGCATTCTTACCTTCTTGATTCATATCCATAATAATATTTCGAAAGAAATTAGTAGTCACGAAAATATTTAACTTTTTGTCAGATACTATCACACTTAGGAAACGCATAAGATACGTGCAGTTGAAGCGATGATTAATTTGCGACAAAACAAGAGCCCAGGGGCATCCGATAAGAGACCGGGACGGGTTGGCTATTGTTCTCTAGTCATTCAAGAACTATAAGAACCAGTTTTTTTTTATCTGCGACAACTTCTTATAAATTGATTTTTGGCCGACTAGATCAGCAAAAAACCCTTATGTGGTCGTCAGGTCGACGGAGCCCGCTGCGCGCGGCTTCTATTTCTGTCTGCAGGCTTTAAAGGAACCAAACCAAACCGAACCTCGGGGTGCCCCTGACGTCGACCGATTTCCTTCTACATTTTTAGCTAAGGTCCTGCAGTTACACTTAAGTTTAGCCGGCTAAAGATAGAAGAAACTAACATTAACACCTCGTCGAAGATAAACCTAGGTTTAGCCGGCTAATCTTAAATGTTCACACCTACCTTTAGCCGTAACATATATATATACCCCTACCCATGTTGGCAAAAAATAAATGATTTGATTTGACCAGCGCTTATATTTTATCATAAACCCAAACTAGTTCAGGTTTTTGATCAAAAATCTGGATTGTTAGAGGTTTATGATGAAATTGAGTTTAAAATGTGTCATCTTCCGGTTTTTCATCAAATACCTAATTTTATGAAAAACCTGCGACATATATCTACATGCAAAGACTTTCAATAATAAAGTCTGCAGTTTCACAGATTTTGAAGTTTCATGTAATGGTAATTATACTCATTAAGTTTATGTAGTAATTGGGTGAATTTCAACAAATGCCATTTTTTTTATCATATCGGTGAACTTTTTTATTTATGTTTTTTTTGTATATTATTCAGGTTTTTTGTAATCTTTAGGATATTAAATATCCCCAAATTTAATATCATCAACGTATCATTTAAGACTAAGGAGAAAATTCAATTTGAATTCTAGTTTCCACCGATATGACAAACCGGCACCGATTATTTTTTCTGTACACCGATATGATAAGTTTATCCACCGAAATTATGTACATATCCAGCGATATGATAAACTATCCACCTTTGAACATCAAAAAGGAAATAGTTAGTAGGTATCTATATCTATCTCTATCTTTTCTTAAATGCTCCTCTAACACAGGATCGCTTTTGATTTTAGCTTTTCTTATTCTTTTCCAGCAACTTTTTTCTCCTCCTCATTTAGTTTTGGCCGGCATTCTTAAACAAAATTAAGCTATTATGATGTTTTCTTTTTATCTATTTATTATTATGTACTTACTATTTTTTTAACTAAAAAATATTTTCTAGAGAAACCTTTAATGCGTTCAATTGTTCCACCTCACCATCATCATCTCAGCATATAGACGTACATTACCGAATACAGACCTCTCCTAATGATACATTTATACATCTACTACTCAGTGGTATCGTGGTAAAGATTTTGGCAGTCTATGTAGGTAAGTATGTATGAGTGAATGTTTGTATATAGGTATATATATATATATATATGTATGTATATAATGTATGTGTTTGTATGTATGTTTGTATGTTCCATTGTTTCTTTGTATAATTAACGAAATGACACGGGATCTACCGATATGATAAAACGACTCACCGAGATGATAAAATGATCTACCGATATGATAAAGCAATCCACCGATCCACAAAACACAAAACTGTGCGTTGATCATGAATCAAAACACCGATGTTAGATATAAGACACCGATTGATTTTTTCTTATCATTTCGGTGTAAATTATCACATCGTTGGCAATAAAGACCACCGATTACAGCGATATGAGAACAGCGACGTGAGAAATAACACACTTTTTAGAAAATTACAAAAAATGCATAATATCTAGGATAAATTCAATAACAGTCAATGAAGCTAATTCACTTACTACCTCTGTTAGAACCAAACTACAATAATAAAACTACTCATTACACTAGAAAAATGCAACCACCGATAATATAAAATAATTGTCCGGGAGCTACTGAAATGGCGTACTTACGTTATTGACGGAAATATGCAGCGATTTGACACACGTCCATCCTGACTGCGTACTAGTACACACTAACGAGGGAAATAAAATAGGGGTGGGGACGCTGTCAGACTCGTCGATGTAAAGTTAGGTTTAAATTACTTTTATCCAGCGATGTGAGAACATTTTGCAGGACAAGTACGTTTGTGCCTCTCAGTAATAATAATCGTTAATTATGTAATAAAATATGCTGTATATTAATAACAAAACTAATATTCTATGAAATAGAATAAGTTATATACTTAAGTTACTTATTTTTATTAGTGTATAAGCTTTTTTGTTTGTAAAAAAGTAGAGGGACAGCACCGATTTGAAAAAAATAGAGGTTTATGTATTTATTTCTACCTTTGTAATAGTCCTAGGCAAATTATATTTTTGCCACAACCCAATAACTAACTATTGAATATTAAAAAAAAATAATTCAGAACAATATTCCTTTTTTCAAATACTAATTTCACCGAAGACAAAAAAATAAGCCACTTGGGAAATTCACCCAATTAGTAAATTCACAGTAATTATTAGTTAAAATGGTTCATGTACGCCTATGTACAGACGCCAGCACATCAACCTACCACAATCTGTCAGATTTTCCCAATCAACTTTGAACCTTATGCTTTAGCGATAAAGTTGAAAATCTATTAAAGAAATCTGATAGATTGTGGTAGGTTGATGTGCTGGCGTCCGTACAATGACGCGTGTTCGTGGCAACCGCAGCGTAATTGATTGTGCGGTCTAAGACTGTCAGTGAAAGTACAGTTCGTAGCATCGCACGGCGTAGCATGGCTGGCTAGCAGTGGTTAGACCAAGGCGCGCGGTGGCGCTACGGGGGACTGACGTGTGCGAACCATCCGTATACTGTACACACGACGACATAATCTCAAGCTATTCATTTCCAGTTGTAGCTGACCTCGCAATTCTTGCTCGCCTGCGCTGTTCGTACAATGAGAAGTCAGCTTGATATGTCGTCCTGCGTACACGTTTGCTACGCCGTAGGTGTGCTACGATCTCGTGTGGACGTATCGCAGACAGCTAGCCGGTAATTCGATGCATTCTTAGAAAGGGGGGTTATACTACTAGAGCTAGTTTTCAACAAGACCCCGTCATGTGAGATCGACATCGCGTCGTATTCCAGTAGGTACAGTCAGCTTCACAGAAAATGAACCCCCTTTGGTAATGACATCAAACCTATTCAAGTTTTTTGGCTTGTAATGTAAATGGCATGTTGGTCTAGTGGTTAACACCGCGGCTTAGCAATGCGATGATCAAAAGTTCAAATCCCCGGGAAAAAAATTTTGTTCTTTATTTTATTTATTTATCCGTATTTTTTTTAGTTTATTTAATAGGTGATTTTCGTTAATTATTATTTAAGAAATCAAATAAAGGTTTGAAATATAAGCTAGGCATTTTGCATAAACAATATTCATTTATTTTTCTAATTAGGTACATTTCTAGGACTTCATGGAATCCACTTCCTGGTTGAGTATACAGTTTTCTATCTGTGTTAAATTGTGGTTATTTACTTAGAATATTAACTTAACACAAAATAGATAACCTGGATGAGGTTTATACAGCGTGGCGCTACAATGGTGACATTAATTTAACACACGTGTAGGGCTAGTGCCCTTTAATCATATTAATTTTAGTAGGTTAAAATAACTCGAAAATTGAAAAAAAAATTTTTTCAAACAAACTAAATGATAAAAATGTAACTAAAATTGGGATCACCCTTGCAAAAAATCATTCATGAAATTACTTACCTACGTTACGCTGGCTTACGTTAACTCGGAGCGGCAACGCGTCGCTTCACGCGCTGCCACTTTTCGCGCTTTAATATCGTATGGACGGTACTGTGATGTACTTGAAAATGCCTAGCGCTCTGGCGGAGGCTAGTTTTGGGTTGGTTTTGGAAATATTGTAGCACATTTTCAGTTAACTGGATTGGGTTTTGTCGTGTAGGTGGTCGATCAGGGCGTTGAGACCTAGGATCCACTGGCCGGTTTTCGCGGATGCGCTGAAGAGCTCCTATAATAGTGCGAGGAGTAGTAGGGCATTGTCTTGAACCGCCATATCTCTCGCGATATGTCCGTATGGCAAGAGCGGCATTTTGACGACATTCTCCGTAAATTAGGATCATGACCGCATATTCAGCTGCTGTGTAGTTCGGATGTGTATTTGCCATCACGATCACAAGTTTACACAAGCACTAATAACACAAATAAAAGCGCCCGTATCGCAAGAGATGTCAACGTACCTACTAAATTAGAAAACGAAAACAAAACATAGCGTCTTTATTGCAGTACCATAATCTAATTACTCATTAGTTCATTACACAAAAATAAATAAATAAAACAATAGGTAAGCGTCTTTTTCGCGGAAACATTCACAAAATTAGTCGACGTAATTATGTGCACTACTGTGAAGAAGTGTGTCAAGGGCACGAGTTAGGCTAGCACTAGATATGCAAAAAAAAGAATTAGATTTCGCTGCGACGCGACGGGGTGGGGGGAGGGCACGCGTCGCCTGCGCCGCCCGCTCGCCGACAAAGGGATATCACGTTACTTTAAAGTATTGTTTATTTATTTTAATTTCATTGATGCGATGTTATGATCCGTGACCTCGGCAAATGACCGCTGCGCGACAGTTCTTTAAGTACAGGTTGCTCCAAAATGCTATTTTAGAAAACTTTAAATAAATCCGCAAATAATAACGTTTAATGGAAACATAATTTCTTCATGAAATGAAAATGTGAAAACGTATATGTGTGTTAAATTAATGTCACCATTGTACCGCCACGCTGTATAACGTTTAACATTAGATAACGGTTCGTTTATAGATACTTCTAGAAACATAACACAATAATTTATTTATTTAAAGTTGTGAAAACATAATTTTTTTATGTACTCTGTATGATCTTATCGGAAAAAAGCCTGGTTAAAAAATGAAATGTTGTCATTTGTGCCTGTGAATTACAGAGGAAGAACCAACATGCTAAACTATAACAGTACTTATAGCAATATTTATTTTTCTCTTTTATCACATTTTCTGATAACCCTTATTTAACACAACATTAGGAAAATATGTGAGGTCAGATGGAGCATCGTTAACACATTACAAGACTACTTGTAAACAAGAGTAACTGGACTGATAATAATAAAAGTTGTTTATTATTGATTAAATACGAGATAATGATCCCACAAATATTGAGAATTATTAACACTTGCTCAATGTTCCAATGCAATTTTATCAGATAAGTTACACAATCAATCTGCCGAGTAAATTGCCTATTAATAACGGAGAGAATGCCCGTCACTGTCTATCACTTCTTGAAGTCAGCACTTGAACGCGTAGTTTTGAAGTGAGTGAACTTTTATAATATTACGTTGTCGCTCCAATTCATTAGTGTAAGCTTGGGCGAGGGCCTTGGCGATCACATTTCACATCAGCCGTCGCTTGATACCTTTGTCCATCTACGAACTGTTTTTCTTTGTAATGAAAATATTAATATTAGAAATACATAAAAAAAAAATCCAACTTGTAAGTAATAATGCAACATGATTGCAACAATAAATAGGTATAAGTGTAATTATAACGTAAATCTTACCGTTATGCCCATATCTCGTGCTATTTTCTTTATGTTTTGTTCCTGTTCCCACAGAACAACAATTTTACCCTTCAAAAAAGTTGTTAAATGAACCATACCATCGGTTAATAGAATTAACTGGTCAAAAACTTAATAAATTGGATAATATTAAGACGAAGATAATTACATACAAGCGGATCGGCACGAAAACGAAACCATTTGAAATGTAATTATACCCTCAATCACAGTTTAAATAAGGAGAAGAAGTATTCTAAATTCAACCTTAACTCGCAGTTCATACAGCAGTTAAGTTTCTGAAGTAAAATTACGGTAGAGCAACAATCGGAATCAACACATTCTATTCAACCAAACAAGAAATCTATGGTAATTTCAACCTTATCTTTTAGTTAATTGAGGAGTTAGAAGACGGTAAGGTGCTAGAATTAAATATAACACGGAAGTTGAAATTTAAACCTTAATAACTAAAAGATTAGTCCGTTAATAAACTTGTTTGATAAAAGGAATAATGCTATTCCAATTTTCGTTGAACTGAGCCAAAAGCCTTGTGGTATAAGGCACGGTCTAGATGATCGGCTGGCGCTTGATGATGCGGGTTCGCACGCAATGTGTCTTTTTGTAAGTTATTCTTGGTATACGGTTTTGCCAGAAGGAAGCCGAAAAATTAGCATATAAAATTATTAAAACAAATAATATTTGAGGCGTATCGGTGGATGCGCTCGGGTAGAGATGGATGCGGCGGCGGGGGAGAGAGTTGCTTAAGGCTCACGTGACACACGCGGGCCAGAGCGTGCTCGGGCTATAATCTTTAAGTCTTGGGGGGGTTCCTTTTCTCTGACGCTGTCTGTACTTCAAAAGAAGGAGGAGGTTATGCGTTAGGCGTGTTTCTTTTTTCTTGTCTGTATGTAAAGTCCGCTTCATAATAAAGGTAAGTACCCCTATTGGTAACGACATCGAACATATTTAAGTTTTTTGTAACATAATGTAAATGGCGTGTTGGTCTAGTGGTTTGCACTGCGGCTTAGCAATCTGATGCTCTCGAGTTCAAATCCGCGGCTGAGAAGGTTTTTTTATTTATTAACTTCATTATTATTTTTTTTAGTTTCTTTAGTAGGTGATTTTCGTTTATTATTATTAAGAAATCAAATGGAGGTTTGTAATAAAAGCCAGGTATTTTGCATAAACAATATTCATTTATTTTTCTAATTACATTTCTAGGACTTCATGGAATCCACTTCCTGGTTGAATATACAGATTCCTGTCTGTGTTAAATTGGGGTTATTTACTTAGAATATTAACTAAACACAAAATAGATATCTTAGTTTGGTTTAGAACGTAGAACATTAGATAACGGTTCGAATATAGATATTTCTAGAACCATAACTACAATAATATTTATTTATTTAAAATTGTGAAAACATAAATTTTTTATACTCTGTATGATCTTATCGGAAAAAAGCCTGGTTAAAAAATGAAATGTTGTCATTTGTGCCTGTGAATTACAGAGGAAGAACCAACATGCTAAACTATAACAGTAAGTATAGCAATATACATCTTTCCTTTTTATCACATTTTCTGATAACCCTTATTTAACACAATATTAGAAAAATATGTGAGGTCAGATATGAATCGTTTACACATTAATAGACTACTTGTAAACAAGAGTAACTGGATTGATAATAATAAAGGTTGTTTATTTTTGATTAACTACGAGATAATGATCCCACTGATTATGGAATGATATTGGAAATTATTAACACTTGCTCATATATGTTCCAATGTAATTTTATCAAATAAGTTACACAGTCAATCTGCCGAGTTGCCTATTCATAACGGATAGGATGGCCGTCACTGTCTATCTTTTCTTGAAGTCAGCATTTGAACGCGTAGTTTTGAAGGGTGCCACTGAGTGTCGAACTTTCACAATACATATTACGTTGTCGCTCCGATTCATTAGTGTAAGCAATCGGGCGAGGGCCTTGGTGATCACATTTCACATCACCCGTCGCTTGATAACTTTGTATTCATCTACGAACTGTTTTTCTCTGTAATGAAAATAATAATAAGTATTAGAAATACATAAAAAAAAATCCTACTTGTAAGTAATAATGCAACATGATTGCAACAATAGACGAATCATGTAGACCTGTATTCAAAAAACTTGGTTTGTTACCGTTACCGTCTCTTTATATCTATGAGATATGTATATTTGTCAGAAAGCATCAAAATTTATTTGTAAAAGCAGATGATATTAATGTCCGAAACCGACGAGACCCCAACAGGCTCGTACTAAGTGAGATTCCAAGGCTAACTAAATATAATAAAAGCTGCCTTGTAATGTGCGTACGTTTATATAATAAGTTACCAAATGATCTCAAAAATTTAAATACCAAGTTATTTAAAAATAAAATATACGAATGGTTATCTGTTAATAGTTTTTATAGTGTTAAGGATTTCATTGAGAAACAATGTTAATGTCAGTTACATACTAAAAATTTGCATGCTTATTATTATATTGGCAAAACATGTTTTGTTCTACACTGTACTTTTACCATCTTTTTATACCGTGTTTTTATGCAAATAAATATATTATTTTGTCATTCATTTATTTAGCTATCTTATTATATTACATTTTTAAATATTTCTTAAAATATAAAAAATAAAAACAAAACATTTAAAAATATAAAAAAATTGTTGTCCGCCGGTGTTGGGACCAGGGTCCAAGCTACCGGTGGTTAGGGCTCCAGAGACAGGAACCTCCTCACAATGCGAGCCGTATCGAGGAGTACTGCCTTCTGAATCAGGCCCTTGATCCAACCGCCTAACGCGAGCCTCGATAGATGTTGATCGAGGCTTTCGGCTATAAGACCATTGGCCGACACGACAATCGGCACAATGATAGCCGAGCTCACATTCCACATGTCAACAACCTCATGTGCTAAGTCGAGATATTTAATTTGTTTCTCTTTCTCAGCTTTCACGAGGTTACCTTCATGCGGAATGGTAACATCGACAATCATTGTGCGGCGCGCTAATCGATCTATCCCCAACTAGCATTTTGGTAATAAGAATTGGTGATAAAAGAGTTATTTAAAAGTGAATTTGGCAAGCAAGAGTGATACAATGGTTTTAGCAATTGGTGTTAGAGCACGCTCTAACCCCTTACAAACTCTCGATTGGGCCCACGTCTTATAGCGCTATAAGTAATATAATAATTCTAATGCTCACTCTTTTAACACTGAGAGTTACATAATAGTTATAGGGTGGCGTTAGTGGCAAACAATTTCTTGTATTTATAATGGTGGTATAATATAAATCAAGCTACTTCAAGCACTTTAAAGTCTGTATTATGGTTATAATAAAAACTATAGGTGGTACACAAGTTCTGAAGTCTACTGGTATAAATTTTATAGTAACATATTAGTTCTTTTTTAGATCCATTTTTTTCTTGGATTTACTTTATGTATCTTGATCAGTGTTGATTAGCAACACAGGGCTGTAGCGTGTTTTCTTTTTCTATTGTTTTGCATATACATTAGTTCCAAAAGTGTTACTTTATTTCTCAAAAATGATGGCAAACTAAGGAGTTGAAATTAAGTGAATTTCAAGTTAAGGATTGTCAATATCTCGATGAGACAAGTTTGATTTCTTTATCACATGGCTAATATTTATTGCGAGGGTTACTTTATTGAGAAAATAATATATGTTTTGCGTCTCAATTTTGAAGGCCTTAAAAATAAGTGATATTTAAAGTAAAAATAAATTGCATTTTATCATGCGGGGTATACACTCAATCTAAATTTAGATAAAAACAGGATATTGGCTCTGTCTTTTACATTCATTGTGTATTGTGGTAAATATTTTGCGTTTTAAAATAAGAAAATTAAACAAAATATGAGTTTTAAACTAGTTTTTTTCTGATTTATTTTTAGGTTATGTTTGATTTAAAATGGTGTCTACTCCTTATTATCCTAGGTTCCTATTATTACTATTAATGAACAAGAAGTACTGGATGGGCTGTAGTTAGAACTATTGTAGCACTTGTTATACCAGAATAGGGTTTCAAATGTTTAAATTCCATGTTATTATGGCTTAGAATAACATAAAAGTAAATTTGAACCCCACTGTAACGATTAGGGCTCTAAAAATAACTCCATAATACCAATTGCTATCATAAATAGGGGTTTTTGATTACTGAATTAAGTAGCTGTAAATAAGTTGCAATTAATACTTTTATAGCAACGTAGGTGGTAAAAATATTTTGCTAACTATTTTCAAGAGCTCTTGTCGGTAGAAAGAGTTATAACAAACTATAATATTACTTTTAGTAATTTCTATTACTTGAATTTATAAAAGCAGGTGCTATGATGGTTGCGACTGTACCGTTTATACCTCCTTAAGTAATAATACGTTTCCTAGGCAAGATAGGTGGTATAAAACATTTACTTAGCACTCTTTAAGAACACTTGAAAATAGTGAGACTTATTAGAAATCCAACTATTACCTTAGGTACTTATTGTTACTTGAAGTTACTATACCTAGTGTTACTGTGGTTCAGCTTTTATCTTTTATACCTACCTTAGTCATATTATGTCTTCTTGTTACCGTTACTCATCTTGATGAGTTATTTAGTTATAGTCATGACCATTGAATAAACAAAAGTTTTACTGGGCGCTTTTATACACCCGTTAAACCAATACAAACAATAACAGAGGTGGAAATTAGTGTCAAAATGTTAGTTGGGTCACCACTATATCAGGCTTATTGGCAACAATAGTCCTGTCAGTAATGATAGATCGATCCCAGTACAACGTGACATGGTCATTTTCAAGAACTGGGTCGGGCACATACTTATAATACGGTACCTCAGAATCCACAAGCTTATATTTCAAAGCAAGTTGCTGGTGAATAATCCTGGCCACTTGGTTATGTCTGTGCAAGTACTCGCCGTTAGCCAGACGAGAACAACCAGAGACAATATGTCTGATAGACTCACCCGGACGGTGGCATGCCCGACACACGTCAACCGTCCCGTCCTTCATAATATGTCTCCGATAGTTATTCGTCAAGATAACTTCGTCCATAATTGCACAGACGAAACCTTCAGTTTCCCCGAAAAGGTCAACAAAACGTAGCCAGGATACGGACGCTAAGAAATCTACACCGGGCTCATGAAGAGCTTTGCCATACCTTCTTGCGGTCATCAGTAGAAATTATTATTATTATTATTATTATTATTATGTAATGACAAATCCTACACCACCGTAAGAGGTATCTACGTGACCTCTGTAGAAGAAAAGGTGACCTGATTGTAGTTTTAGGAGCTCTTAACCTTTCCGGCGTACCTACTTCTGATAGACCTATGAGGTCCCATTTGATGAATTCCATCTCAACTTGGAATTCCAATAATCTTTCGTCCGTTCTTAGCGTCCCGGCGTTTTAACACGCCAGGGTCAGGGTCGTTGGGTTAGATTCTTAGCACCCTTTGCCCCATGGTAACCAGAGCCGCTGTCCAAACTTGGAATAACGGGGCTGCTGGGTAATAAGGGCCAGGGCTTTTTGGCATTGTTCATAATTAAAGGCGGGGTTTGTCCATGAAACGCCACGCTGGTCAAGTGCAGGTAAGGTTTGACTTGGGCGGCAAGATGTTATAGCACATGGATGTCATTGAATGTAGCGACAAGGTAACACAACCTTAATACCAAACCATACATAAGTACCTACCTAGGTACTTCTGTATTGTTCAGTATTAAGAGGCCGGAAACTAAATCGAGACTGGCGAAATTAGGCACCAATTCGCGGCGCAATTTTTTTTAGGCGTTAATTCTATCGCGCACACGCACAAACGCGAGGGCGCTCTGTCGCATGTGTGCGTGAGTCGACGGCCACTTCAGCGATTAAACAGTTTTGATCCTTGGATATTTTTACGTGCATTTGAATATCATGGCTTTTGAATTGATATAAAATATCTGGTTAATTATGCATGAAATATATTGTATAAAAAAATGTAAGTTTAGGTTAGTACTATATTCGTAACTTTACAGGAAATAAAATCGACTTGATTCCTATTGTAATATAGTTTTTACGTAAAAACTTTTCATTTAACACACATTTTGTAACAATATCTTCATAAATAAAAAATGTCATTTTCAAGTTACATAATTATTTACAGAACAAGATTTTACTTGCAAATCCTCAAAAGGAATCAAAAAGATAACCCACTTCCAGATGACCTAGAAACTTGAAATTTGGCGTCGAGATATACTATTACCTCTCTAGAATGAGATGTTGAGACTTTATTATCCTTATTTATGCCCTGGTTGACATTATCATTTGTAATTGAGTCTGCCAGTAGACTTTCCGACGACAAATTTGAATTGATGGTCGTAGGATCTCTGAAACAATGATATTTATATTATTATACCTACAAACAAAAAAACTATCAAAGATACAATCTCCAACGCATCATTACATTAAAGCTTTAGCTAGATATTAATGCAGAAACGAAAATCCGATTGTTTTTACTACTATACTTGATTAAGTATATAAAATATAATGCAATAGTATAAATACGTTATATAAATACAACAAGGATCTTTAATGCTCAAATAAGGTATTCTGACAACGGATTCGTGTTTGGATACCACATGGATGCTCTTGCTCAGATATCGATCTCAAAAGCAATCCATCCTAAAAAGTTCAAAATGGCTAGCTGGCTAGCTAAGCTATACCACCAGCAATAAATTTTACAACCACGCTTTGCATACTGTCACACAAATCAAGGGTAAAAATTACACAAATTATTTACAAAATTTCATTAAAATCGTTAAAGCCATTCTTGTAAACCACCTAGATTTATATGACATGTACTTTATTCAAGTTTTACTTGGAATAGCAAACTAAGACCTAAATTAGACCATCCAAAGTTATAATAATGTTCAGGGTATCATCAAAATCGTTAAAGCCATTATTGAGAAATAAATTGAATAAGATTATTTAGGTGACAACCATAAAAATCAAGATAGGCAAAATTTAAAAAAAAAATACAAGAGTAATAAAAATAATATTGCCCTAATCCAAGTTTGATCCAAATCCGTCCAATAGTTTGGAAACAAGAGCCCCAGACGTTTATTTATTCTACACTAATGGAATTTTTTAGATTTTATTAGTGTAGAAAATCGATACCCGTCAAAATCTAATCTGATTGTTGCCATCACAATACGTTCTTCACTCCTTCGTCGCATATAGTAAAAAGGCTTAAAATAGATTAATTATAAATTACTGACCTGGAATCATTCTTGGCTCGCTTTGTGCCTTTGAAGTTATTTAATAATTTTTTTTGCGCTTCACAGCACCATATTTAAAGGTCTTGCTCTTTCCAGCCATCTGTTATGTTATGATCTGGGAATATGAAAATATATATTTTAATAATCATTAAAAAAAGATACAAAAAACAGTCCAGCAAACCAAATATGTAGCTGTCAATGTATGTCAAGCATAGATAGTTAAGGAATTATAATAAATATCCTAACAATAAATGAGTACATTTGCGGTAAGTATTCTAAACAACATGTCAAAATCATCACAAAATATTTCAAAAATAAAAACTTACTAAAGTATCAAAAAATCACGGTCCGGTCACGTTCGGTTGTAGTCGTTGCGCAATCTCGATAACTTGGCTGGAAGCGCAGAGCGATACACCCACCCTCTGAAAGCGCTCGGCGCGGACTGCCGACTCGAGGCTTGCGGCGAGTAATATAATGAGATTTAGGTTGTTTTACAACATATTTTTTGGCACAATTTGTTTTTTTATTTCTTTATGTTTTCTCGAAATGGATAGAATTTGATCTATAGTTTATTTCTGTAGTTTTTTTTATGAATTAGAGTTCCAAATAGCCGAAATTATGAGCAATTCTTTGCCCATTTTCTCTAAAATTTGGCCAAGTTACATATTTTTTTACTGAAATATTTCATATGAAAGTGGTAAAAAGTAATTCCAACATTATATAGACGACTTTCTCAACAGTACATTGTAATTTTTTCATACCGTTAAGACGTCAATACAATCCATAAACTCTCTTACAGCAAAAAATCACAAAACAGTCGCGGGTTTGAGGTGGATTATTTAAAAATAGATAATAAAAATAAAAAAGTAGCTCCAACATTAGATTATAATTGAAATGTTCTTTCATGGTGTGCATTAATTCTTATCGAAATACTGTATTTTAACTGTTAAATCACGTCTGTAAAATCTGGTAAATCAGCGGAATCGAAAAATTTCGTATACGGACTCTTAAAACCCACTATAAGTATTTTAGATTAGGGCGCCTAACCAGTTGAGTCATGAAAATTATAGCGAGTACTGACTATTAAAATAATTGTCAGCCTTTTCAGAAAAGGTCGGGAAGATCATCATCACCTTATTTATAATATCCGGACAGAAGACTTGGAACGTTGCGTCTCGGCGTCTCAGCCAGGATGCAAAATCAGCGCCAGCATGCTGCCAGGCAGAGCGATACGGTGTCAGTGTGCTTGACAGGGTGACAACCTATCCTATAAAGTGTTAAGATGCACCCAATCGAAGAAAAACTCTCCGAAACGAAACTGATGTGATGTGGTAGTACGATCAAAGAGCTAAACATAACAATATGCGAGGCAAGTCCTGAGCATTAGCAGCGCTACGGGATGCCCGTGAAGACATAAATCAAATCCCTATCTTTCGGCAACCATATTGAAAATATAGTTACTAAGGCTAAGAGAATGCTTGGCTTTATTATTCGTATGTCAAAACCTTTTCGTAATAATAGTACCATTATTTTACTTTATAACGCACTAGTAAGGAGCTCCTTGGAATATTGTTCCACTATTTGGTCCCCCTATTATTCAAGTTATACTAATAATGTGGAATCAGTTCAGGCCCGTTTTGTTAGGTATTTATGTGTGAAGAATGGGATTCGAAAAGCTATACCTGATTACAATGACAGGTTAAGGCACTTTAAAATGATTAGCTTAAAAGAAAGACGTAACCATTCTGACTTATTAATACTTCATAAAATTATTAACGGTTCCATAGATGCACATTTGGTAAACTATTTTAACTTTCGGTCTAGCCAACGTAGTAAGCGTCATCATTGTATTTTTGAATTGACTACATCCACATTAGGGTCAAAATCAAAATAATTGCTCATTTCAGAAAATTTACTTGTCCATCATCTTACTTTAATTTCTACTAAAAATCTATCAGGGCTATAGTTATAAAATACGGAACAATACAAAGGAGACCTTCTTTAAATTGTATTATACATGTCGTTGTTAGTAGTTGACACCGCATTTTTTTTATATTGCGGCATTTTTAAAGGCATGTCTTGTAGTAGCCATACAAAAAACGTGTGTCCAACTTCCAGCGCTGATATTTCAAACTTGAAAAAACATTAAAAGTATTATATTTATTTTCAGACAAAAGTGGCTATCCTCTCAAATAACACTGTAAAATGTGTGTAGAATCTTTGAAAACTCATTTGAAATATAAATTATAGTTTTAAATAAAAAAGAAAACTGGTCTCAAAATTACTTCATCGATGTTATTTCATTTATGTAACGCGTTATTTACTCGCGAAAAAGGTAGTTTGTAAAACTTTAATACTGGCAACATTAGCTGTCACTGTCCGGACCTCAGGCGACCAATCATAGGGGAGCAGCGATTTTGTTCTCGGCAATAAAAATGGATGCATGTTGCACGTTGAAAAAAAAACATAAACTGGTTTCTTTTCGGTTAATTGGAAAAAAGACGATTGATAAGTAAATTTAAACTATTTCTTAATGTCTGGAAACTATTATGTTAGTGCTATTCTGTCGCTTATTAGCTGCAACGACCAAGTTAATTATGTTCTGTGATTTGCGGTTAGTCTCTAGAAAAACATGCTTATTTCTTCCTTTATGTTACACTTGTGTAACATTTTTTTACGTTACGTTACATACAATTGGATTAAGGCGTGTCTACAGCATACTTTTAAAATATTATCTAAATTATAATTAAACAAATAGTATAATAAAAAATAAGCATATTATCTATGGTCGTAGTCAGTGTTTTGAGTGATGCAAACTGAAATCATCAAAACAGTACTGCTATTACTTTGTACAGACGCCAGCACTACAATCTGTCAAATTTCTTTAATAGATTATCAACTTTATCGCTAAAGCCAGAAGGTTCAAAGTTGATTGGAAAAATTTGACAGTTTCGGGTAACTTGATGTGCTGGCGTCTGTACATGTATCATGTTCATATTCACTATGTCCAGTATACGGTGTACGTGTATATGTTAAGATTTTTAATTATTAATATATATATATAAGTCTAAAACTGTTTTTTTTTATTTACAACTGTGAATGCAGCCCTTGTTTTCCTTTATGTTACTTTTATGTTATTGTGACATAAAAATAACATTTATGAAATGAGCAATTATTTTGATTTTGACCCATTAAATACCACATTTAATAGCCCCCTAACACGTCTGGCAAGGCAATATAATGAAAGCTCCAAACAGACAGATTACCCTGTTGATATTTTCTCCATGAGTTTCGTTTCATACAGACGTGCCGTATATAAACAATGCGATGAATGCATGTAAGTAGTTCAAATTGGTTTGTTTTGTTGTGTTCTAGATAAATTTAGTGTTCTACTAGACACACTTTTTATTATTGTTTTCTTTTGTCTCTGATATTCATATTTCAATGTTATGCATTCCTGTTATTTGCATGATTACTGAAATGCCAATATTAGATGTTGTTTGGATTTTAATTGTAAGTGATTGTGCTGTTGGTGTGCTTATTATAAATAAATAAATAAATAACAATATGCGAGGCAAGTCCTGATCATTAGCAGCGCTACAGGATGCCCGTGAAGACATAACAATATGCGAGGCAAGTCTTGAGCATTAGCAGTGCTACAGGATGCCCGTGAAGACATAACAATATGCGAGGCAAGTCTTGAGCATTAGCAGTGCTACAGGATGCCCGTGAAGACATAACAATATGCGAGGCAAGTCTTGAGCATTAGCAGTGCTACAGGATGCCCCTGAAGAACAACCAACGACCAAGAAACCTCCAGCAGCAGTCTCGACCACGACGCCCAGAGCTGACACGTCTGGAGAATAATGAGCAGAGTCGACCCAAGTGAGGTGGAATATGTAGCACACGGACACTGGAGCAAAATGATACAAGTGCCGCCCTTATAAAGCTAGGAAGAGTTAATACAATTTAAATTAATTGATTACAAACTTAGTACGCTGCCAGCCGAACGTTATCGCGTTAAACGGCCCACGGTGTTGGCGGCAGGTGGTGGTGGAAATGGTTATCGACCAGGCCCGCGACCCCGGTGCAGGGCGACAGATGCACCGCTTCACATCATTGTCTCCATGACGACTAGCAACTACGGCGTAGCAGCTACGCCGTAGTTCCCTACGCCGTAGCCGCGTCGTAGCTCTTTACATTTACGGAGCCATCGTCATTATTTAGATGGACTAAACTCGACTGCACCATTTTATTATTACTAATACTGTGAAGAAGCCATCCAGTCTTGTTCTACAAAGTTTACGACTTGATATTAAAAATCTGGTGACTGTTTTCTATGTAGTAGTTGTTGTATTATAGTCAAAATGAGTCTACTACTTATAACATAAACTTACCGAGAATGTATTACGCACCAGAATAGTTAGGCTGTATTTATCACATAACCATGGAAGTGCCACTCAAAATACAGATAGGAACGCAAACATGCCGTGTGTAATCTCAACCAAAACAAAAGCACACCCGAGCAGTATCGATTGTAGGCGCAACAGATATAGCGGCGCGGCGGGCGGCGCACTTACTTTCAGCGGCGGGGCGCCCGTGGCGCTCCGAGCGGGTGGCGGGGCGGCGGCAGCGGCGCGACGTGCCTGCGTGACCACTCCCGGTGGACTCGCCACCTCGCGCAACAGCGCCGGCAGCCGCGGAGCACGGCTGCGAAGACGGACCGCGCATGCTCAACCCGCCTTATTCCCATTGGAGCATACACTCCCAACTTTATGCATTATTTACCCCACAACAATCAAAAGTAACAACTCTCTACTTAATTACAAACTGTCGGTGTGTACCTAAGCACGTACCTTCTTACAGTTTTTGTAAATATACACTTGAAAATATCCGAACAATACTCGTATTACTTAGACAAACCTGAACATTATGTAGCTACTACAAAATATAGATCATGAGATTGCTACAAAGCATGCTCTGCTCGTGGGTTGACAAGATAGGAATCCTGTATATAACTAGTGCCATTCAGACTACGATTTATATAATTATATTAAAGTGACTCACGGTTTCGATACGGACGCACTTTTGATAACCATTTTTTTCTAGATTTACAATTATTAATTTAGCATATTTTTATATTTTTTTTATGAAATTAGTAAGTCATAACGTGAAGGATAAAAATTAAATTCAGAAACACATTCATAGATAATAAACAGATTATGTCGATACTCTTTCACATGTGCCAAACTTACAAACAATTGAATAAGTATTGCCATTCCCACTAGGCCACTACTACTGTATACCGTGACCTCGCGCACGCGATCATCGCCACGGACTCAGGCCGCGGCTCAACCCTCTCGCGCGCGAGGTCATCGCCATGGACTCAGCGCCCTAACCTCCGCGCGCACGATCATCGCCACGTCCTAACCACCCGCACGCGCGATCGTCGCTACGGACTCAGGCCGCGTGCTAACCAAGCGATTATCAATCTTTATTTAAATCAACATCATATTCCTGGCATTGGATAATAAAATGCACAATCTTAAACAAAGAAAGGTGTTTAAGGTTGTAGGGTCCCTCCTTCCTAACTCACCCGGCTCTCTTAGCTAGGATATGTTAATTTACAAAATGGGTAGAGTCGTATCGTAGGGCCCTTTGATCCCGCGTGCTAACTAACCAAAAGCGATAGACGCGCGATCGATGCGACCGTTTGAAGTGTGAATTTTGACGTACAAACGCGACTTGATCTATCTCGCGATAAGGTCATGTTCGTATAAATGAGGACGATCCGATCGAGTGGGCACTCTTTTATACAAATATGACCTTATCGCGACGACCTCTTTTGGGGTGCGTTCCGAGTTTGGAATATAGCAAAACAGTAAGTACGTGTACAAATAAAAAATAATAATAAGTACAATGCGTGCCACGTAAGAAGAGACTTGACCCGCCTCCCCCGCCTCTTTCTGCCGCCCCTATGACGTCCGGTCCCGTCCCGCACTCAGACCTCATACCGCTAAAGAATAGAATAGAATAGAATAGAATACTCTCTCTCTCTCTCTAAAGATACCTAAAACACCACGTGGTTTGATATGCGCAGTACACGACTGCGCATATCAAACCACGTGGTGTGTCAAGTCTCTTCTTACGTGGCACGCATTGTACGGACTAATTTCTAACAAATTCAAATAAAATAAACTAATAATTAAAAAAAAACCAAATATCAACAGAAATAGTACATTATGATATAAGTGCGGTAAGTTGAAAATTACAGCCGTGGCGATATTGCTTGCCCGAGCCGTAGGCGAGGGCTAAAAGAAAGCAGAGGCTGTAATTTTCAAAGCGCACGTATGTCATACGACGTTTTATAACATATTTGCGAGGAAATAAATAAAACTCTGATTGAACTTGCATATTTGCTTGTTTTCCATATGATGAAATTTTGATACGCTTGTAAGTATCTATCGGTCGATTTTTCGGGCGAGGCTTAGAGTAGCCTATTTCGCTGCCTCTGAGACTTCTGGCGGTGTGGAATTAATAAATTCATCATTACTTGACGACATTTTCAAATAAAAAAAAGTACAGCCAAAAGAAAAAGCGCGTGGAATAATTTTTACTTCTTAACAGATAAGCGATGCGCGCGCGTTCGCGCTTTTTTTTTTCAGGCATGGGCACAAAACAGCCAGTATTATTTATTAATAAAGTAAATTAATATTTTTGTTTTTGTGACAGATATTAATGGTTGTAATTTATTGTTAAAATTAATTAAATTAAAGAATTAAATGTTTATTTATTATATTTGATCTCCCAAAGTTAATTTTATTCATAAAATGTTGACTGCTTTTCTGAAATAAAAACTCTTTGCTAAGATTTAAAAAAGTACCGTTCGTTTTGACGGAGCATCTTGATAAACCGTGCGATTTACTTTACATTACCGCACAAGTGCGTAATGAGATACATTACGATATTGAAATTGGTGAAATAAGAGACCCTTTACACGAGCAAATATGTTATAATAGTACATTATGATATAAGTGCGGTAAGTTGAAAATTACAGCCGAAGCGATATTGCTTGCCCGAGCCGTAGGCGAGGGCTAAAAGAAAGCAGAGGCTGTAATTTTCAAAGCGCACGTATGTCATACGACGTTTTATAACATATTTGGGAGGAAATAAATAAAACTCGGACTGAACTTGCATATTTGCTTGTTTTCCATATGATGAAATTTTGATACGCTTGTAAGTATCTATCGGTCGATTTTTCGGCCGAGGCTTAGAGTAGCCTTTTTCGCTGCCTCTGAGACTTCTGGCGGTGTGGAATTAATAAATTCATCATTACTTGACGACTTTTCAAATAAAAAACAGTACAGCGAAAAGAAAAAGCGCAAGAGATGCGCGCGCGTTCGCGCTTTTTTTTTTCAGGCATAGGCACAAAACAGCCAGTATTATAAATAAAGTAAATTAATATTTTTGTTTTTGTTACAGATATTAATGGTTGTAATTTATTGTCAAAATTAATTAAATTAAAGAATTAAATGTTTATTTATTATATTTTATCTCGCTAAGTTAATTTTATTCATAAAATGTTGACATCTTTTCTGAAATAAAAACTCTTTGCTAAGATTTAAAAAAGTACCGTTCGTATTGACGGAGCATCTTGATAAACCGTGCGATTTACTTTACATTACCGCACAAGTGCGTAATGAGATACATTACGATATTAAAATTGGTGAAATAAGAGACCCTTTACGAGCAAATATGTTATAAAAAAATATACAGGGTCCCGCTAGGGTAGCCCGCGAAATTATTTTTTTTTAGGTTTTTTGCAATTTGCTGGTCAGTATTAAATTGTTGTACGTTCATTAATATATGATTTGCGGTCGTAACAAATATGTATTTACAGAATCATAATCATTCACAATCACTGTCAGTACTACACTGATCGAAAGACGCCGGTGTATACCTGTTTCCTGGATGTCTCCAAGGCCTTTGACCTCGTGTCTTACGAAGTGCTTTGGAGGAAGCTGGAGGACAGTGATATACCTGTGGCGATGTTAAATATTTTTAAATATTGGTACAAGAACCAGACGAACTGTGTCAAATGGTCAGGCACTCTCTCCGAGTCGTACAGGCTGGAGTGCGGCGTGAGGCAGGGGGGGTTAACATTTCCAAAGCTTTTCAGCCTGTATGTAAATGACCTCATAGTGGAGCTCAGCAGCATGCGTGTTTGATGCCGGGTGGGTGGTATTAGTGTTAAATTAATATCAGCTACGCTGATGACATGGTGCTGCTGAGTCCCACTGCTGGGGCGCTCGGAGAGATGCTGAAAGTCTGTGAAGCCTATGCCGAGGCACATGGACTTATTTACAATGTAAAGAAAAGTCAGTACATGGTCTTTAAGGCCGCCGGTAAGTGTCCTGAAACCGTTCCACCCGTTACTTTGAATGGTAACAGTTTAGATAGGGTGGCACAGTTCAAGTACCTTGGACATTACCTTACCGACGACCTTAAAGATGATGTCGACATAGAGAGGGAGCGCAGGGCTCTGTCAGTCCGGGGCAACATGCTAGCCCGTAGATTCGCCCGTTGTACGGAACAAGTCAAGATCACGCTATTTAAAGCATATTGTCAGGGCATGTACACGGGTGGTCTATGGGTTAGTCATAGTTTAAAGATCGGTGATAATTATTAATTTAGGGCATGGTCGGTAGTCGGCGTTATCGCAAGATGGCACATGCCATGACTTCATATATATATGTCGATTCACGGGACATCGTTATCGCGTTCACGTTAGGGCCCTAATTCACTAAGACCACTTAATGATTCATTACTTCGAAACCACGTCAATTCCTTAATAACCTAATCACTACATCTGCTATTAACGTATTCTCTATGACACAATGACCGAAACCGGTTTGAACTGTCAAAATACCACGCTTGACAACCGTACGGCGTGGTAAGATTATGCGGGGAATAATAGATAAATACCATACAGCAGAATTGGGGTCAAGGTGTAAGCACGCTGTAGTCGATTACAGTGCAATTCGGAATGTACCATATATCACTCCACTCGAATCTCGTAACCTTGGCAACATCACCTCGGCGTCAACACGTCATTTTCTACTTTAGAATTACACATTTTGAAAATCGCTCAACGAAAACTTTGCTTAATCTGCCCCTTGGCAGACTCTAAGGCAGGGTCGCCATGAAATGTTGGGGTTCAAGGGTCGTTAGAATTAGACAACCAGCTTGATAGAATGTACTTTAATGAATATCTAGTGAATTTATGTTACAATACGCATTGATGTAAACTGCTTACTTATATTCTAAAGGAGTGTAGTTACTACGGTATGCACTATTAGGGACCATACATACACTTCAGGGTTGACACCAACCACTTCTTCATTTAAGGGTTACTAGAGGTGCAGTGCAAACACGTGCGCGCGATGAGCGATAAAATATTTGCACTTATTTGACGTTGGTATTGCATTTTCCTAATGTTCTTATACATGACGCCTTACAAGTTAAATATGTAAAAACAAATCTCTAATGTGATAATGAGTGACTAACGCGCAAGCGCGGCGTGATCTTATCACTTCACCTTCACTCCACCCGATTCACGACATTAAATGTCGTGAATCGGGTGAAGTGAAGGTGAAGTGATCACGCAATCTGCAATGTGATAATGACAGTGATTAACGCGCAAGCGCGGCGTGATCTTATCACTTCACCTTCACTTCACCCGATTTACGACATTTAGTGTCGTGAATCGGGTGAAGTGATCACGCCACACAAACTACGTGGGATTACATTCTATGGTCCGTCAGCTAGGCATCCGTTAGCACTCGATCGATGACTTGACACACTCGGTTATCTCTTCTAATTCAATAGATTTGGGTTAATAACAACGCTGAACATCGTCGCAGTCTTTACTAGACTCGATCTACAATTGCTCATAATAACCAAACAATGTCGATGCGTATTTTCATCAGTCTAGCTGTCATAAACGTGAATGTTTTAATTTTATTTACTGTTCGTGCGTGACGCGCTCGCGCCTCATTCTATATAAGGACTTACTAGACTAGGGAAAAAAGAAAAAAAAACAGGATTGAGATTCTGACTGCGCTTCTGTTTTGCTATTTTATTGTAAGTAAAACCCCACAAAATATTGACCACTAAAATACTAGCTTTGAATTATATAAAAATATCAATAGGATTAGGCTAAAAAAATATTATTAAAATCTCGATTATGATTGTAAATGTATGCTTGGTCAATCCCTAGTATCTGGTAAGATGACACTGACAGTTCACTCCACGCTCACTTCACCTAAGTTTTCACGGTGAGATGGTTACAGAATTGCACTGCTGTTCACCAAAAGCTGTTTTTCTGAATATCTCAAGTGTTTTGAGTCGTTTCTGATAAACAAAACGAAATATTTTATGTCAGTAAACCTATATCACACAGAAACGACCCAACCTGTTTGAGTCGATTCAGTTATTTGATAATATGATATTTTCAATCAAAACTAATTCTTAGAAAAGATCCAAACTGTTTGAGTTTATTCTGGTTTATCGACCTTAAGAACATACTCATAGAAATGTCATTACTCAGAAACAATTCAAGCGGACTGAGTTCGTTCAGCAAATACATTTTGTATGCTCTTCATACTGTGGGTTGAGTCGGGTAGTGAGAAAAACTAGTTTTCGTGTTCATTTTCAAAATAGGGTCTTCACTACATGATAGATACGACCCTCAGGAGTACGATGGCATACTTAACTCAATTTTGGCCAAAGTGTGGATTGAGTCCTTTCTGCTTAACTACGTCCATTTATTCCTATACTTATGTTCTATTTATTTAAATAAAAATTTTTGATTCCGCTATGACGGGACTTTCTGTGTTATCGGCTCCCCGCCTATAAAGTTAGTTGACATTTTTCCACTTGGTGTGAGGCCATGCCACATTATGATTTAAAATACAAAATTAATCAGGTAATCCTGATTATATTTTATGATAAGTCATAGGTTGAATTAGTAAATAACAACGTTATAGTGTACAGTTCCAACATTTGGAACTAGAATTTTAAATCTTAATGTGGATGAGGATGTGTGTGTGTGTGTGGTGTGTGTGTGTGGATGTGTGTGTGTGTGTGGATGTGGTGTGTGTGTGTGTGGTGTGTGTGTGTGTTCTTGGTGTGTGTGTGTGTGTGGTGTTTTGATTTGATTTGATTTTTGAGTGTAACAGCTGCAGTGTAAAAATGCCAACTAGCTTTTGGGGGCCAATGTATATAAAGCAGGTTCAGACTTATAGCTAGCGCCACAATGTTCTTTATCATAGTTTCGTTAAGTACCTAAATTTTTTTGATTAACTTTTTGTACTGTAGGTAGGTATAGTTAACGACGAAGTAGATCAACATTTCAGTTTTTGAAATCATAATTATTGACACGTAAAAGAAACAGTGTTGATGTTTTTCGTTGCTGACCGTCCCTAATACCTAAGTACCCACTAGTTCTTATCTTGTTCCTGTAGGTAAATTCTTGTTATGCATATCGATTCGTATTCGTATATCTGCGTGCCAGACAGGTACGTGTGGAGGCGGCGACGCCCGCCCCTGCTTGCTGCGCCTGCAGCCAGAACCAACCTTCTGGCGAGAACTCCTTTTACTAGAGCCATACGTGTGGTGAATGAGGTTCACGAGAGGGTTGATGTATTTTGGTGCAACTTGAGTGAATTCGCAAAAGTTACATTATATATATTAAGTTACTTAGATTTAAGAATAAAGTAGATTATTTTTATAAGATGTAGAATTTAGCTTGTAAGGCCAAACTATCGCATTGGATCGTAGATCTGTGAAGATAGTTTAGGCAAGATTTGTATAAATAAATAAATAAAAGTATTGTGTTGCTTATTTCTCGCCCTTCTGTGCAAGTTATACAACCTTCCCACCGAGATAATTCCAGTACCTACTTCTAATTTGGAGGCCACATCTAGTATGTACAAAGATCAGCAAGTCTGCTGATGCGCTTAAGTTTGTTTTGATGTTTTCTCTTAATATATTACAGTATTCCGTAATATTCTTATGTTTTTTGGTAGTACATAATGCGTACAATTCTTTAGCGTACACTATGTCCGGGTACGCCTAATAAAACTTGGTGGCGCGGCTGGGAAGTATACTTCCTGGCCGCGCCACCAACACAAGGCTATAATTTCTAAAGTATTAAAATGTTTGAATCTCTTTATAGCGTACGGAAAAGTACAATTTTGGTACAATTCTTTAGTGTACACTATGTCCGGGTACGGCTAATAAAACTTGGTGGCGCGGCTGAGAAGTATACTTCCTGGCCGCGCCACCATCACAAGGCTATAATATCTAAAGTAATACAATTTTTTAATCTCTTTATAGCGTACGGAAAAGTACAATTTTGGTACAATTTTAGTGTACACTATGTCAGGGTACGCCTTATAGTTTACAAAAACCGTGGTGGCGCGGCCAGGAAGTATACTTCCCAGCCGCGCCACCAAAACTTCATTATATTTCATAATTCGTTGAGGTACAATTTTTTTCACTACATGTACCCTAAAGTACATAAAGGGTACAATTTATCTAGAAACGTGTTTCTTTAATTTTCCACTGTGGCGCGGCCAGGAAGTATCACACGTTCAATGCATAAATATTTTTCAAATCCGACTAGTAATTCCGGAGATTACCCTATAATATAGACAAAAAAATTTACCTCTATAATATGTACCTATTAGTAAAGATACGCTATAATGTGTCTTATTTGTATAGAAGTGAGGGTAAATGGCGCGAATTGGTCTAAAAGAAATTGAGGCGATTAGGTAAAGTTATGGAGAAGCAATTGTATTTATGCAATTTTATATTCCTTATTATAATAGGTACATGCCAGCTTTTTCCCGACTCGACCGACTCGCACGTGCCCGAAGTAGCACCAGGCCTAGCCAAGTTACAAACGTTTCGTATCGAATCTCTTTCTACAATCGTTAACGCCTCGGCGTAAGCGATTGTAGAAAACGATAAGTTGGTAGCCAAGTTGACACGACCGAGTCGAACGCTCATTCTACAACGTTTTTAGAAAAAACCTATACTTTATGGTGAGCGTTCTTACAAAAGTCAAACTAACGTCAGTCACAGTTGTGTACTTTGTTTTTAAGTGTTTTGAAAGTAAGCTAAATAAGGTAAAGCTCTTCTTATATTTGGTTTATTATTATATCAGTGTGGAATGTAATTTTAAACATTACTGTGTCTCAAAATGTTATGATAATTATGATTCTGCATAATATTATGAATGAAAGATACCTTAAAATAATGAAGTGATAACTTTTTTAGGATGGAATCTAGATCTCGAGCAAACCCAGAACAGTTCGCAGCTTTATTAGAATTCATGGAAAGGTACGTAAATTGTTAGTTGTTTCGTAAATATCTTCCTTTGTTATTTGAAAATCTAACATAGGTATTCGGGCGACGGGCACTCGAAAGTTTGAAACATAAACAATGACGTGATACGTGTGTGACTCTTTACTTAATCAATAGACCCGTTGTTTCTCTGAAATAGTTTTATAACTTATGTTTTAGCCATGGCGATTTAACGAGGCCCCAGCAAGGTCCCCATAGAGAATATAGGCTGACCGACTGTTGCAGGAACTAGGAGAGTTACTTAACTCTCTTGTTGGAGGAGTAAGAAAGCCATTGGACAAATGGAAAAAAGTAAGATTCTCACACAAACCACTGTAAAATATTATTTGGTTTCCTATTATTAACAAAGTCAAAGTCAAAGCATTTATTTCAAATAGGCACATTAAAGGCACTTTTGAACGTCAAAAATTAAAACAAATAGAATTGATTCTAGTCGCCCATTCCAAAATGTAGTTTTCGTATGGAGAAGAATGGGCAAGAAACTCCACCGTTACTCTTTTAAAATGTTTTACAATATTTTGTATACATTAATTATATCATAATAATATGTGAAGACGATGCACCTAAAATAAAATTACTATACCACAATAGGTAAAAGAATTAAAAATGAAACCATGACATATAAATTAATTATCTGATAGATGCATGGTGCTCACATATTTACAAACATGGTAAAAGTAAACGATTTTCATTTAAATAAAATAAAAAATACAAGTAATAAGTCAGGGTGTGAGTTAAGTAGTTACAGAGTGTAAATCAATTTAAATAAAAAAAAAATAAAAAATATTATAAATTTACAATTAAATTAGCAACCCGTTTGATTTTGTCTAGACTCTAGATTGTCCTATGGAGCAGGACCAGCATGTTTCCAAGCGTTCTTATCTTGGATATAATCTTCTAATTTATAGTATGCTTGTTTACAAAGTGTACGTTTAATGTGAGTTTTAAATTTTCTTTCATTTAATTGCAATATATCACAAGGTATTTTATTGTAACATTTAACACAGTACCCCATAAAAGATGTGTGTACCTTGGCTAATCTGAAAAATGGTTGATGTATTTTATCTTTATTTCTAGTATTAAAATTATGTCTATCGCTTATTTTATTAAAAAGATGTAGTAACATTTAGTATTCTACAAGATGAAGTATATACAACAACCAGCTTACTTTTCATAGATTAGAAAATGAATGATGAAAACATGCATGATAAAATTAACAGACAAATAGTTCAGGTGTGGGCAGATTGGAAAGCAAAAACAAAGAAAAAAGCCTTGGTAATACGTTCTGAGGCTTCTGGTACTGGTGGTGTGGTCCAAGCAGCAGACAAACTCTCACTGCTTCAGAAGAGTGTTGGGCATAATGGGGTTGACTGCTGTCATTGGTCAAGCTGGAATTAAGGAGAGAGGCTTTGATGTTAGTTTGTTTTCTTTGCTTATTACTATATTTTCTTTTATAAACAAGTGTAATTTTTCTAATTTAAATTCTTCATATTTTTCTGGCCCCGCCATCAGAGAGAAACTCTCTACCACCACCATCCAGAGATTCTGTGCATACTGTCTGTCCATCCGAAATTTCTGCCACAGATGAAATTATGTTGGATTTTATTCCTTCTGATTATATACAAGGTACTTTTTTTTAAATATACAATGTTTTGGCTAAATAATTCATTTGGGCACATTTTAATAATGACTGTAATTATTTATTCTCAGCAACACCAGCATCTACCGCCCGACCTTCACTGCCACCTACTCCCTCTGGAGAACTTCCACGCCATCCTCCACCGCCAGTGCTAACGCCGCCGCCCGGCACTGCGTCCGCGCCGATGCCGTCAGCAACGTCGCCTACCACGTCCACGTCACGGGGGGCTCCGCAGCGGCGGCGGCATCGCGCGAGCCCGTCGCCCACCACTTCCACGCCGTTGCGCCGCGGGTTGCTTCGAGCGCGCACGTGGCGGATACAAACGCCCTTCGAACGGGCTACGAGCGAGTTCGTGGCTGTCGAGCATCGCCGGCTACAACTACAGGCAGACCGGGAAAAAAATTATCACGAGAGGGAGATGGAAAGATTGCGATTGGAATCGCGAAGAATTGAAATGGAAGACAACCGAAATCAAATTTTAAGTCGTTTAGCTGGTACTGTAGACAATTTGATAAAAATTTTACCACATTTTAGACCATCATCACTACCTTCGACAGATATTATCCCTTAAAGTCTAAAGTAGTGATAGTGGTCTCAGCTGGGGGCTATTAACAATTACAAATTGCCTGCAATATCAGAGTAACAATTTTTTATTTCAATTGTTTGCTATTCTAATCCAGTTTACTTTTTTCTTCTCTAAATTTTATATGTACAAATTGTTTAGTATTGTTAAGGCAAAAGCGCCAGGGTAGCCCGCGAAATTCAAATTTTCTTACGGTTTTTGTAATTTGCTGGTCAGTATTGATGTAAGTTGATTAAATATGATTCGCAACCGTAACAAATATGTATTTACAGAATTATAATCATTAAAGTCATCAAAACAACTCTAAGACCAAGTAAGTCTATTGAATGACTATTTCATGAAATCTTGACATTTACGATTATACTAACTTAACAAGTTGTAGGTATTACTGATTCTAATGATTATTCTGTAAATACATACATATTTGTTACAGTCGCTAATCATATTTTAATCAACGTACACCCAGACACTGAGCTGCAAATTGCAAAAATCGTAAGACAATATGAATTTCGCGGGCTACCTTAGCGCTTCCCCCTTAATAGTATAATAATTGATCTTTTTGTAGTATTAAAACAAAACCTATTTTAATTTAGACTTAAAATGTAAGAATGAAACTAGGGATGCATCCGATACCGATACCGATATATCGGCGATACTTCAAGTTTGCCGATATATCGGTATCGGCGATATTTTTATGGCCGATTCAACGATACTTGTCAAATTTCGCGCTTTAAAAATGTAATGTAAACGCGCGTGCAGTTGTCCCGTCTATTTTGTTGCAAACGAGGCACGAACTAACCATGCTCGGGGAAACCCCGCGCTTTATTCAGTGTTTTGTTTCGCCCGCCCGCTTTGGCCTCGCACTCGCACAAGTCGCACATCTATCCCATTTCGTTAGGTTGAATGTTGTTGCGCGTAGTATTTTTCCATGCAAATACGATTAAGAAATTACATATCGTAATTGTTTGTGTAGTGTATTGTATATCATTTATAACTAGTCGTTTGAGTCAAATAAAATAAATAGTAGTCATGCCAACTTCAAAACACAAAAGTGCTACCTATATGGAATCACTTTGCAATTTCGTCAATTGATAATTCCATAAAAATCTTATAAATGTTAATTTTGATTACTAAAACTATTAATTAATTGTTTTATTTAATCTACCTTCCTTTTTGAATTCAGTAAGCGTATCGGTATCGGTATCGGTATCGCCGATATTTTTATAAGAGTATCGGTATCGGTATCGTATCGGCAAAAAGGCGTATCGAGGCATCCCTAAATGAAACCAATATTTATGTATGACTGTAGGAAATTGATTTTTATGTAAAGTAAAATATTATAATACCTAAAATGTAGGTATTGAGTGAATTGTAAATACAAAGTATTGGATAAGTAACTTAAAAGTTCCTCCTTTTTACCTACCGTGCACGCCACTACCAATTTATTATGAATGTCAGTGTTTTAGTAAAAACAATAATATACTTATTAAATCAAAATCAAAAGTCATTTATTTAATCTAGGCTGAGAATCAGCACATTTCGAACGTCAAAATTACAAAAGACAGTCGCCCAAAACGCCCGCCCTTCACCACTTCCTAGTGCTTTCGCTGGGGAGAAGAACTGGCGCAACAAACTCCCCAGCAGCACAGCTGTCTGTTAAGCTAGGAAATACTTGATTGTATACAATACTAGGTATGCAAAGTTATTAACATTACAAGACAGCATAATAGCTGCCATTGGCAGCAAAATTTTCAAATCTCTGGTCAAAACACTCTATGAGTTATTAACAAAATAAACATGTGTAAGCTGGAGTGACGGCACCCTAACTGTTCATGTCATATCTTCCGAACGAAAGAAGATATGATTATGTATTATAGCTCAAAAATTAAGGCATAATAGCTGCCATTGGCAACAAAATTTTCAAATCTCTAGGCCTTGTAGTTTCCACGTAATAAGCAAAATAACAGTTTCCGCGCCAAAAACATCAATTATATTGCTTTGGAAGAAGTAAGGAGCGACGTTGCCGTTCCGTGCGCTACAATACTGCAACCAAGTTTGCACTTAGCAGGCATACTATTAGAAGTCATTTTAACTTGCGCTAAAAATAATTTTAATTTTGTATATTGAAGACTAGCCTCTGCCCGCGACTTCGTCCGCGTGAAATTTCTTGCTCCCCCAACCCATCGCATCGCATCACCCGCCCGCGCTATCACATCGTTTTCTCTTAGCATTCTTCCTGACCTTTTTCTTATTGCTCAGCTCCAAAGAGTCCTGCTTTCCACATGGATTGGACAATCTAATGCAAAAATAATTGATAATTCCAGAGATTAGCGTGTTCAAACAAACAAACAACAGTTTGTTTTTCTGTTCTGTTAGTTAACAGAACAGAAAAACAACGGTGAACGGTGAAACGGCGGGGCACAGCTATTATTAAATAAAGTTACCTTTAGCAGTTGCTAAAGGTAACTTTATTTAATAATAGCTGTGCCCCGCCGTTTCACCCGCGGTAATTTCAGGAAAAAACCTACTAAAAACTTTATTACAAAAAAAAAACAACCGACTTCCAAAAGAATACAAAGTGAAAAATAACTTTAATTTCGGAAGTCGGTGTCGTTGGTTCTGTATTTTCATTTTTTGACACCGACTTTCGAAATTAAAGTTATTTTTCACTTTGTAGTATTTTTTTGGAAGTCGGTTGTTTTTTTTTTATTTTTAAGTTTTTATTTTTCACTTTTTAGTTGTACCTGCCTACCCCAAACAAATTCATATAACACTACTTGGTATGTGAATATCAGTGACAGGAAGCTATTGAACACATCTGCCTACCCCTTTCAAAGGTACGGGCGTAATGTTATGTTGTGTGATTGCGTAAACAATGCATACATATGCTATAGCAGCAATCGCGGTTGATTTGCTGGCATTTATTGAAGAGTTCCGTCGTCTCTGTCTCCGAAACTCATCATCAGATCTTTATGAAATTTAAATTGGTCCTATTTAAATTTCATAAAGATCTGATGATGAGTTTCGGAGTAAAAATATTTCCGGAATAAAAATATTTCGAACAAAAAAATTTTTGCAAATCCGTCTGTCTATACATATTATATGAGGGAGTTATGCCCGAATATACATAAAAAAAAAAAATAGAAACATCCGAATTAAGAACCTCCTCCTTTTTTGAAGTCGGTTAAAAATATATTCCAAAAAATATATTCCATTACTTTAAGATATTACTTAAGATTATTACTTATACATGTAAACTATGCGACTATATTACTTGTAAACTATGCAACTCCTAAGATATTCATTGAAATCAAATGATGTCAAGGGCAATTTTATTCAACATTAAATACTTGTGATGAATAACGTATTTATTTTGATAAGGATTAATATCATGTTTATAAAGAAAACCTTCGCAAATAATGCATTAGTTTAGAAGAAATTTGATTACCATAAAAAAGGTTATAGTGAGTAAACCTTAAAAGATACACATATGCTGTCGCGGACTTTTTTTTAGAACTTTTAAAGGGAAACAATTCCGTCATACATGATTTTTGCGTAACTTTAACCGTTTACGCAGCGTACGCAACGAAAGCTCTCAAAAGGAATATTTTTTTCCCGTTTTTGCATCATTTTTCATTGATGCTCCGCTCCTATTGGTCGTAGCGTGATGTTATATATATAGCCTATAGCCTTCCTTGATAAATGGACTATCCAACACAAAAATATTTTTTCAATTCGAACCAGTAGTTCCTGAGATTAGCGCGTTCAAACAAACAAACAAACAAACAAACTCTTCAGCTTTATTATAATATTAGTATAGATATAGACTGAGAGCCGACTGAACTTTAATGGAACTATGAATCTAAAAAGTAGATTCATATCAACTTTGGATGGCGAGAGAACTAGGTATCTACTATTATTGTTTTTTTTGTCTTGTTCTTTCTTTTATTAAATAAGATAGAATCATATACATTTTGATTCCCTTGATAGTGTCTAAATATACGTTTTTTGCGGCATAAACGGCCGTATCTTTTTTAAATATACGAAATTGTTACACTTAGATTTTTAAATTTTCTTTTGTCCTATGTTTGAAAACACAATATTGACTATAAATAACCTCAGTACTTACATAGTACGATTAAAGTGTGTAGTCGGCTCCCAGTCTATAATCTAGTTCAAACTGATAATGTAGCGCACGGAACGGCAACGCCGCACGGTAGGCTGAAAATCGGCTTTCATAGACTTAGGGATTTCAATTTGCAAGTGCTTGTTTTTATGCCGGATATCGCTTCTATTAGTCATTACTATGTACAAAAATTACACCCGAGTTAATTCTGCCCAAAAACGAAGGAAATATAATTTTTTTACGAAAAATTTGTATGAAGCTAGTATGAAAAATCGAATTATCTCCTAAACGGCATGTTTAACCGTAATATCCTTGGAGATGGTCATAGTGCTAATTATTTATGATTTTTTGGTTGCCGATTTGACGAAAAATTTAATGCCGTTTTTTTTTAAAAAATCGTCAAAATATTTTTATTTATTTTTACATGTAAAACGATCCCTTTTAGTGTCCAAGTTAAAAAGTTCGATATGTTATTAACCCAAATATTAAGAACACACAAAACAAGAAAAAATAAATAACAAAAATTGCTGTTTTTTGACACATTTTTATTAATTTAAATAAAAAAAGGTTATCAAACTCTTATTCAAGTAACATATAAAGTTATATTACATACAAAATAATTTAATTTAAGGAATTAATACTAAGCATTTGTAAAATAAATAAAAAAAAGACAAAATATTAAATATTACAAAAAAAAACCCAAACACATTCAAATACAAATTTACAAATATGTACATATATAATTTTTTTACAAAATTTCCTTATCACTCTCGTTGTCAGACTCCAATTCTGAGTCAGCATCCAGATTGGATATATCCAAAAACTCGAACTCAGTTTCCTGAAATTGAATTAAGTCGAGAGTTTCAGCAAAAAAGCTTTGCTTTTTCTTGGCATCTAACATAGGCCTTTGTGCACTTAGCAAAGGATCCGAAGAAACAACAAGAATATTTAAAATGTCTTGATTGGAATCCTGCCTACTTCTTTTCCGCGAATGATGTTCTCGAAACCTCCTAAAATCTTTGTTTCGAAACTCTGAGGCTTCTTCCGAGAGAGTCCCAATCGGCATAATATTATTTTTCTCGATTATGTCAGCCCCATGGATTAATAATTTATGAACGGTCCAGTCGTATAATAATACGTACTTTTCTGCTGTTTTGCGGGCACAATCTCTAAATTTTATTATATCGACCTGCTCTCCAGATGTAATTGCTTGTAAAATTACAGCAAATCTTTTGATGAGGTCTTCATCCAAACCGGTTATAGCTGCGGTTTTATTAGGAAACTCAAAGAATTTTCTTGCAGTATTCCCGTCATTGGTGATTCCCGAGCCTTGTTTTACTATATCAATCACAGATTGAGCTCATCTTTGAATTTATTTTGAATTATTTTTTTCCTTGTCTGTAGCATTTCTTTGTGCTCATCACTTCTCGCTGCCCACCGTTTGAAGTCGAGCCTGTATGCAATGTGTAACAGACATTCCATACAATTTATACGGGCGTGTAGGGATGACAAGCCAAATTCATACAGGTCAGAACACACAATTTTTGATGTTACAGCATCTAAGCGGTTCATTTCTGTAGGTTTTTCTAAGCACAGGTAGCACGATGCATTTGATTTAGCTTCAGAAAGGTAAGTGCAAACTTTAGCGTCGATCATCGTCATCATTAGTTCATGAGTCACCCTATTATTATTATTGCACTCTGTGAGGATAAGGGCCTCAATTTCTTCATCCAATTGTTTTTTCAGCTCAAGGACAACTGCTTCACGCTCCTTTACAAAAGTAAACTGAACTGGACGACAATACAATGAGCATGGTTTTGGGTTCGTCCATAAGATGTTGTCTCCATCTGTCAGTTTTAGTGGCACCAAGGAGGTCATGAAAATGCTCGAGTCATCTTCCTCACCCTCCATTTTCTGCTTGTATCGACTTTGGTTAGAAGCATCATCAAATCCCCACTTGGATATCAGCTTCAACTGCTAGTTATGCTCTTTGTTAGAAAGGCTTTGAAGGATTCTTGTAACTGTGATATCAAGTAAAGCTTGAAGTGTAATCCTAGCCGATGAATCAGTAACTGTCACTGATTGCTTCGGAGGGTAGCAATCAAGCTTAGTTTGTTGCACTTTATAGTAAGATGGATAAATATCCTTAGCACCTTCTCGAATGGCAGCCTCTCGTACCGTAACGCCACTTTGAGAGTTTTAGCGAAAGAAGCAATCCAAGCGTCTTTTCTCTGCCAACTCCTTCGGAAATATAGGAGTGATACTATTTTATGTTACGTGTAGGTAGTTAAAAGTCCGTGTTCTTCAACATAAACATTAAAAGGGATCGTTTTACATGTAAAAATAAATAAAAATATTTGGACGATTTTTAAAAAAAAAACGGCATTAAATTTTTCGTCAAATCAGCAACCAAAAAATCATAAATAATTAGCACTATGACCATCTCCAAGGATATTACGGTTAAACATGCCGTTTAGGAGATAATTTGATTTTTCATACTAGCTTCATACAAATTTTTCGTAAAAAAATTATATTTCCTTCGTTTTTGGGCAGAATTAACTCGGGTGTCATTTTTGTACATAGTAATGACTAATAGAAGCGATATCCGGCATAAAAACAAGCACTTGCAAATTGAAATCCCTAAGTCTATGAAAGCCGATTTTCAGCCTACCGTGCGCCGCTCCTTGGCTCCTCCGAAGCAATCATTGATGTTTTTGGCGCGGAACCTGTTTTTTTGCTTATTACGTGGAAACTACAAGGCCTAGAGATTTTGCTGCCAATGGCAGCTATTATGCCTTAATTTTTGAGCTATAATACATAATCATATCTTCTTTCGTTCGGAAGATATGACATGAACAGTTGGGGTGCCGTCACTCCAGTTTACACATGTTTATTTTGTTAATAATTCATAGAGTGTTTTGACCAGAGATTTGAAAATTTTGCTGCCAATGGCAGCTATTATGCCTTAATTTTTGAGCTATAATACATAATCATATCTTCTTTCGTTTGGAAGATATATGAGCAGCTGGGGTGACGTCACTCCAGCTTACACATGTTTATTTTGTTAATAACTCATAGAGTGTTATGTCGCTTACGTAGGACAACGGGTGAAGGGCATTTTCATTTCTAAGTGCCACCCGTTCTTAATATTGAGTGTAACAATAAATTGTGATTTTCTTATTATTTTATTTTTTATAATAATAAAACAACTATCAAGTTATCTAAAAAGATGTTATGTTATATTAAAATCCTGCAATTTCAGACTAAAAGCATATGAAACGTTAACTTGAGTCATAAAATAATATCCATTTCGTTACCAAATTGAAATGTGAAAAAGGAAATTAAAAGACATTTGTTTGTTGTCTTACTTATTTTTATCCGATTAAACAAATAACATTCTTCTAAAAATGAATTTAATTTGGCATGTTAGGCTTAAAATAATATTACAAAAAAGATTTGCAACCAATTTCGTTACCATTGTGTGTGAAACCAACATTCATTTTCTTATTTTTTATTAAAATAATTCAAATAGCAAAAATCTAAAATATGCATACAAAAGAAAATCTTGCGTACTTTCGCATACCAAATTATAAATTACAGAACGTTTGGGAAATTATTTTAAAATTAAAATTATTATATGTGTGGTTTCGAGGACAGTAACGAAACCGAAACATAAGGCAGTGTCTACAAAGTCCTTAAAGATTATCAAAAATTGAATTTGTTCTTAAATTACAATAAATTTTAAACATTACCTTATTATTTTAATGAGATAATCGATAATTTTTTTATTAATTATTAAAGAATTATATTAATTAATAAATGAATTATTAAAATTAAGAACACACACGAACATTCGCGCAAGCTCCCTGCGCCGGCGCCGCCTCAACTAAACAGCAGGCGCAGGCATACATTTTCACCGCGCCGTAGAAAGAGAGGTGTGGATACTTCCTTTCCTACGCCGCGCCGCGCCGGCTGTCTACTCTCCATCTGTCTTACGAATTTTCGATCAGGATCACGTGTCCTGACGCGAGTTTAACATTTTCTACCCATTACAAAAAAAGTGTACAACGTCGCTAAAGAAGTTTTCACTTCAAAAAATATTTAGTTATAACCACAGCTTTATGATTCGGTTTCGTTACTTTTGATGTTCGGCTTGTACGTTACTATAAGCAAAGTAACGAAACCGAAATGATGGACAACTACTTTCATAAATAAAATTATTTCTTGTAATTTAACTAATTCTTAGATAGTATGTATTTCTTTGCAAATCACTTCATAATCTAATTAAGAAAATATTAAAACGATCTGTTAGCTACAAGTTTAGATTTATAAAGGTAAAATTGTAGTAACTAACCCGGACATGTTTTAGCACACACTCTTGTCACACGGCTGATGCAACCTCACTGACGCTGTCTGGACGAAATGGCCGACACTCTAACACAGATTCGACATTATACGAACAATGTTGCATTTAAAAAATATTTCGATACCACTCGGAAAATTTGGAAAGGCAAAAACACGGTAACTAAACGGACACTGTCGGAATGCCGATAAAATGGGTGTTTCAATTTATTTAAAAAAAAGTATAAATTACTTAAAAAGCAGATTTTTTATTTGCATAATTGTTAGTTTATATTGTATGCTTCTAATTAAGTGAAAAAACATTACCCCAAGTGGAATAAAAATGTTGAAAAAAAATACAAGTTTAGTCAATAGTTGGTCGTGGACAGTGAAATATAGGGGGTAATTTCGAAAAGTAATCTATTTTATTATTATTTTCTTGACTAAGTGTTAAAATATTATGTTACTATCTTAAGCTAAGGATGTAGCGGTATCCTCAGGATTAAAATCATTTTGATAATTATCCTACCGAAATCATATAATAATTAATTTAATACGAGGGACAGTCAAAATGCGGGGGTGGTCTTTAAAAATGAAAATGCCCTGAAACGAGCCTGTTTGCTTGTCATTGGAATCTAAGAGAGGGTATCTAAAAAATAAATAACGTATTCCTGACATTGACTTATATATTACTAGCGTAAGGACCGGGCTAACCGCGCGACTAAATGGCACCAACGCGCTGGCCCTAAAATGACGGTTCTAGGGCCAACGCGACTCAGTTGACAGTGGTCCGCGCGAGAGAGAGAACTTGTATTTGCCTGTCATAAAAATGCCTAGTTGCGTCGTAAAAGGCTACAAAAATTACGATACAAAGATTAAAAAGAAACATGGGACATCGTATCATCGGAATGTAACCTTACATTATTTTTGTTGCAATTAAATTATTAAATAAACACATTTTTATATAATTCGATCATTATTTTACAATGGCGGCCATTGTGTGGCCAATGGCTCCTCGAAGTGAACAAAGTAACCTTGTACAGACGTCATTTTTTTATTTCTGTTTTATTTTTGTCTTAAGAACGTAGTGTAAATAATTTTGAATTTTGGTACCAAATTAGGAGAAGACATATAAACGATGTTTAAATATACATTATGCGATAGCGCATTACGATACAAATAATTTTTAAATTACAGATTTCCAAATGATTCAACGTGTATAGATTTGGAGTCGCATTATTAGGGAACAACGAAAGAGCCTTATTTCAAACCTCATAAAAATACAAGAGTATGCTCTGCTCATTTTTGCGACGTTGATATCGACATTGTTTTGATATTATTTATTTAGAAGCTTTATTATATTCATTAGCTAATAGAATTGACAAATATGGGAGGATACGATGTTGGTTTTTCTAAAACAGTTTGGGAATTTTCGCGATGGCCAGACCTGTGTTGTAAAATTCCAGCAGCCACTACCACTACACAGCTACAAGCCCCAGGTGTTTGATTTTGAAATGATGACAGTGAAATGAATCCTGCGTGCAGTAACTCTAGTTTGCCTTTCTGACTTATCATACCTATCACTTTGTTTAATAATGAAATAAATAAAATGTAGAAAACTAAGGAGAAGGCTTTTCAACGTCATAACAATTTCAATGAAACAAAATAGGTAATATAAGAAAACCAAACAGTATTTATTGCAAAATGTGCAATATGCAATCTATTTGCTGCAAAAACTAGCTAGGTTTTTCTCATAATATTATTATTATGTTTATTTCGACTGCCTGAAATCTGATATTTTAACGAGATGGGATTTTGAGAGTCTGGTATTCTGAGTTGAAAGGATATCGGCATGCAACTGACTTATACTGACTCAGGATAAAATGTGATAAAAAAAAAAACATGTAGGTAAGTACGCACGTACAAGGTTACGTCGTCGACCTATGCAACGCTGCACTCACGTAGTTCGTCTGAGTTATAACAGATGGAGTTACTGTTGCTTGTATGAAGAACGTCTATGTAAAATGTTCAGATGGGCGTATCCTTACTTTTGAAATCATTGATTCCTGATGTGTCATATCATACAACTCAGGATACTTGCGGACAAGTTCGATTAATTTTTCATCGTCCATTTTATCCGCAAAGTCATGCAACAAAAGAAACCGACTTTCCAAACTAATCGTCTTCAGTGAAACAAAAAGAACGTGCGTGGTCCCTCACTAAACATTCGTCGCTCACTGCCCGTACTAAGGGTTTGCACCGGAGCAGTGAGTACCGGAGAATAACCGGTGATTCACCGGTAAAAGTACTCGATTGAAATAATCGGTTATTAACCGATTGATCTCCGGTGATCGTCGCATCTTATTTTTTTATATAATAAAGTTTTTTATAATTATTTAATATTCATGACAATTATTTACCTACTTGTTTCTTTCGAATTAGATTCATTCAGTCATTAATTCAAAGCGGTCTTGTCCGTTTATGTGATTCATTTCACTAGCATCTAACTGGCTAAATAATTTGTTGCAATGTTCGTGGTTATTTTTGTAATTGCTCAGTACTATGAGTTGCTTTTTTGAAATATCGCCCGGTAGTCACCCGGATTTGCTTGGATTTCTAAAAAGAAACACTAGTAATGCAGATGTGACATCTGCTACGGCAATTAATTTATTCAAAATGTATACGGAAACACAGTATCCCGAAAAAAGCCACAAATGGGATGACGTTGTGCAATTCTGGAAATTCAATAAACATTTAAAGCCTTTAGACGAAATAGCCTTTAAATACCTAGCTGTGCCTGCTACTTCAGTCAAATCAGAAAGAGTATTCTCGGCAACAGGTTATATTCTTAACGTCAGAAGTATGTTGCGCAATGACGCAGTCGAAATGTTATGTTTTTTAAACCAAAACTACAATCTTCTAGAGTACTTAAACTTTTGTTTCTTTCTTTGAAATGCCATTTAAAATTAATAATTATAAGAAATGAACACTGTTTTTTTGTTATTAGCATACCCATTTAATAAACAATATCATTTTTATCTTATGCATATAATTCCAACGCATTAACCGGAGATCACCGGTGAATCACCGGAGATCGCCCAATCACCGGTGAATTTTACCGGTACGCAAAATTCCGCACCGGTGCAAACCTCTAGCCCGTACGCAGTACGGACGAGTGTTCGCATTACGACGGGACGTGGAGGGGGCGGGGCGGGACCGTGCAACAACCGTGGCGTCGAGCGGGCCCGGACGGGACACGGAACATGCACTGTGTAATATAAATTGCTTCATACAAAATGTATGTAACGTTTCAAATCCGTGCCCCGTCCGGGCCACGTACACGGCCCGCCCCGGACACGGCCCGCTCTAATGAGAATCATCCCTTATATTGCATTACGACGGACCGTGGCGTCGAGCGGGCCCGGACGGGACACGGAACATGCACTGTGTAATATAAATTGCTTCATACAAAATGTATGTAACGTTTCAAATCCGTGCCCCGTCCGGGCCACGTACACGGCCCGCCCCGGGCACGGCCCGCTCTAATGAGAATCATCTCTAAGTAGATAATATTATTATTATTATTCGCACGTTCGTCATTCGACTTGTGACAGTAGAATGACGTTTAATTATCTTGGATTTGACAAAATGGATATGGCAACTTTTATGGACTTACTAAAGACAGTATAAGAAAACTAAAAAAACTAAATATGAAAATATAAGACGAAAGACTACTTGCACGTAAGACTAGGCAATATGGTCGAAAGACTATAATAGCCTTCCCTTCGGGTAAAAAAAAAAAAAAAAAAATCACTGACGTGCGTATGCACTGACGGCTGCTCAGAATGGATTTGACCAATTGACTTTGGAGAGCGCGGGAACCTTGAAACGTACAAGGCGCCAAAATTCATTTATTTTAAAATTAATTTGTTATATATTGTTAGTGCCTTAGAATTAGTTGTAATATAGTAAATAGTTGTATATATTTTTTAACTAGTGTTATAAACAATGGGGGGAAGTGGTAAGAAGAGGAAAAAAGCGGAGCCCCCTGATGGTCTAGCAGTACGGGACATCACGGAGACTTCTTCCGACTCCGACGATTCAGCAGACAACAGCAGGAAGTATCAAGTATTTAAAGTCCCCGGATACTCTAGGAAGTATCCTGAAAATAGCAACAAAACAGAATACTTAGTGTTTTTATCTCATCAGACTGAGCGCCAATTTTCTGATAAAGACAGACTGGCTATTTCGCATGCTATCCGAAAATATTGCGTAACTGGCATATTACATTTAAAGTCTATAAACAAGTACAAAATAGGAATAACATTTGACCTATCCAACAACGCCAATGTATTCTTACAAAATAAAAGACTTCTAGATGAAATGGGCTTAAATGCAACTATACCTGCTGTCGACACCGAAGTGACTGGTGTTCTTACTTCAGTCCCTACGGACTTGTCTAATAAAAGAATATTTGCTTTAATTGGAAGTTCCAGGAATGTTATTCAGGTGAGGCGCTTCATGCGCCGCGTACAAGGTGAGGGTGGCGCGGTCAAGTATGACCCCACTCAAACTGTTGCGGTTACTTTCGCCTCTACCGAGCTACCGGAATATGTTTACCTTGACTCTTGGAGACACGAGGTAAACTGTTACGTTCCTCCTGTGAAGCAGTGTTTGCGTTGTATGAAGTTTGGACACATTGCAAAGTACTGTAAGAATGAAGTTGTATGCTCCATATGTACGGACAAGCATAGTTTTAAAATTTGTGAAGAAGATCCTAAAAACGCTAAATGTGTCAATTGTGGTGGTAACCATGTTTCCATCTCGAACATCTGTCCACAGAAAAAAATGAAAATAGAAGAGAACAAAGTCAAGTCCAGAGCCGCTAAGTATTCCGATTTATTCAATGAACATTCTTTTCCAAAATTAACACAGAAGAATATCGAAACACAGATTATTAATTTGACTAAATCTGACTTTTTTATGAATACTTTAACAAATGCTATAACTAAAATTATATTAAATCAAAAAGATAATCCAATTAATTCAAACTCCATAAAAGAAATTCTGCAACAAACTTTCCGTACCAGTACTTCCACATATAATAATGGATCTTAATATAATGCAGTGGAACGCACAAAGTATTTTAAGTAACAAACTTTTATTAACTCAATTTCTTTATGAGCATAACATACATGTTGCAATTATATCAGAAACCTGGTTAACACCCATCAAACATTTTAACATTAGAGGATACAAAATAGAAAGAAATGATATTGGTAACAAACACAATGGCGTAGCTATTTTAATTCACAATAGTATAGATTACAGAAACATAAATACATATTCTGACAATTCCTTACAAAATATTTGTGTAAGAATTACTGTAAATAATACAGAAATAAGTATTGTAAGTTTTTATTGTCCAACAAATTGCACTCCTTCTTTTAACAAACATAAATTTGAATCTTTAATAAAATCAGTGCCTGAACCGATGATATTTGCTGGTGATTTCAATGCTCATCACACATCATGGGGATGTAATTCTACAAATCCAAGAGGTAGGGATATTTTGGAGATTATTGATGATAATAATTTAGTCTTATTAAATAATGGTGAAGTGACAACAGTCGGTTCCTTGACGTGGCGTCCAAATGCTTTAGATTTGTCCTTGGTGTCCCCATCATTGGCTCTTTCTTGTGATTGGTCTGTACATAATGATCCACTCGGCAGTTACCACCTTCCTGTAATTATTAAAGTTTTTGTAAATAATAGTAGTTTAGCAAACACTAGCAACACACATTTGCCCATATATCCTAACTTTAAATTGGTTGATTGGAAGATGTATGAACAAAATGTAGATTTAGAATTATTTAATTTTCAGGATCAAAACTTTGCTCCATTGGAAACTTATACTGCGTTTTGTAAAATATTGCATTCTGCAATTGATAAATGTCTTCCTTATTATAATACGCCAGTTTCTCTCTATACTGATTCCTTTATGAATAACTCATCTCATAGGAATTCGGTTAAATCCCCTCCTCTCCCTTGGTGGAATAAAAAATGCTCAGAAGCAGTAAAAAAATCTAAGTTGGCCTATATTAATTTTAAAAACAATCCCTCAGATGACACATTTTTACAGTTTAAAAGATTACAAGCCCTCAAAAAACTTACTTTGAAAACAGAAAGATCAAATAGTTGGGTTGAACTTTGCAGCTCCTTTAATCGATGTACGCCTCTGTCGAGAATCTGGAAATACATGCGGAAATTTAATAAAACATTTTCTTGCAACAACAATAATGATGATAGTTGGATTCAAGATTTTCTGCAAAAATATACCCCAGACTATGTAAATAATAAACCAAATTTTCCTCTTGCCAGTGAGGCAAATTCTGTAAATAGTTTCTTAATAAAACCATTTTTAATACAGGAGCTTATGGCTGCTGTCTGTTCTAGAAAAGATAGTGCTTTTGGACTAGATGGTATTCCTTATATTATGTTGAAAAAGCTTAGTGATACAGGTTTGCACACTTTTCTCAAAGTATTAAATAATCTGTGGTTTAACAATGATATACCTCACTCTTGGAAGTCTGACTGTTTGGTACCTATTTTGAAGCTTGATAAAATTCGTTCAGATCCCGATTCCTATCGCCCTATTGCACTTACATCTTGTGTTGGTAAAATTTTTGAACAATTAATAAAACAAAGGTTGGAATTTTACATAGAACAAAACAATATTTTACCTGCTAATCAATTTGGTTTTCGTAGAGGAACATCGGCTCGTGAAAGTATTTGTCAGTTACAGCTTGATATCCAAAATAGTTACATTAATAAGGAATGTTTAGTGTCAGTATTTTTTGATGTTGCTGGAGCTTTTAATAGTGTCAATATTGATGTACTTTGTTCTGAATTGCTTCTTATTGGAATTCCAAATAAAATAGTTCATTGGGTCCGTGAATTCTTGACTGAAAGGAAAGTTTATGTTAAGTATAATAATGGTAAATTATATGGGCCAAGGTTTGCTTCTGTTGGAGTTTGTCAAGGAGGAATACTTTCTCCATTAATATTCATTCTGTATATTCGTCGTTTGAATTTGATTCTAGGTTCTGAGGTCAAAAATCTACAATTTGCTGATGATTTAGTTGTGTATTTGTCTGGGAAAAATTTAACAAATATAACAAATAGTCTAAATAAGGCTTTGGATGGATTATCTACATACTTTTCTTATTTAAATCTAGATATAAATGCACTTAAGTCTAAACTAGTAGTCTTTGGTAAAGCTAGCAACTTCAGTCCTTCTGTGTATTACAATCAAGTTTCTATTCCTATTTTTCATGAAGCTAAGTTTTTAGGTGTCACTTTTACTCATAATTTTTCTTGGAAAAAATATGTTGAATTGGTAAGTTCAAGAGCTAACAGAGTTTTCAATGTGTTGAAATCTTTGTGTAGAACCTCCTGGGGTGCTGATCCAAAAATATTGTTACTTTTGTACAAATCTCTGATCCGTAGTCATTTTGAATATGGTTTTCTCTGTTTTGCTGGTGATAGAAGGATAGTAGATATCTTTGATAAAATACAAAATAAAAGCTTGAGACTTATTACTGGAGCATTTAAAAGCACTCCAATCAATGCAATGCAAGTTGAATGTAAACTTCCTCCATTAAGTATAAGATTCTCTTATTTGAAAGAAAGGTTTTTATTAAAACTGTACAGTAAAAATAATAATCACCTGTTTTCAAATTTGAAACAATCTAGTACACCAACTATTTGTAACTCTCTTTATATACTTCAGGGTTTTTCTCAATATGTAAATTTTCTTGAAACTTTGCAAATTCATAAGTCATCTCTTCTTCCATGTTATCAGGGGGATTTTAACAGCAAATTTCCTGCAATTGACATCATCATTGACCACAGTTTATCCACCAAGGAAGATGTACATAGTAAACTACTTGAGTTTACTGATTATAGATTTATGTATACTGATGGCTCCAAAACTGAGTCTGCAGTCTCATTTGCTATTTACGATGGGCTATTGAATACTGGTACTGGTTATAAAATAAACTCAAACACAAGTATTTTCACAGCCGAGGCTGTTGCAATTCTTGCTGCCTTAAAACACATTAAACATAAAAACAATGGATGTTGTGAATGGATTATAGTCAGTGACAGCATGAGTGTTCTTGAAAATCTTAAAAATAATAGGTTGAATGCTAATACAAACTATTTAATTTCATTAATAAAAGAGTCTTGGCTTCATTTGTCTTCTCATAACATTAAGGTTTTGTTCATGTGGGTCCCTTCACATGTTGGTGTGTTGGGAAACGAAAGGGCTGACTTTTTAGCCAGAACTTTAACAAATTCTGATGATGTCCCTGATTCTAGTAGTTTCCTCAACATATCTGTTCCATGCACAGACATCGTTCCTCTATTGAAAAAAAGGTCCATTGGTATATGGAAAAGGCATTGGAATCACACAGTTCAAATTGAAAATAAAGGTTTATGGTATGCTGTATTTAATGTTCCCATAGGAACCACGCCTTGGTTCTGTAAAATCAATACTTACATAAACAGGAAGTTTTACTCCACAATACTCAGGCTTCGTTTTGGTCATTGTCGTCTAAATTATCACTTGTTTCGTCTGAAAATTGTGCATAGTCCTCTCTGTGATCATTGTAATTTCCAAGTTGAGCAATCTTTAGCTCACATTTTCTTTGATTGCTCATCTTTTGGTATCCAGCGCCTTGTGCTAATGGATGAGCTTATTGAAATATATGGTAGTCCTGATTTGGTACCGCGCTCCATCCAGGCTCTCCTTGTAAATAATTCTACGTATTTACATTTGTTTAATTTCATTAATAATACAGTTGGGCAAATTTAAAAATTCCTTGTGTATGTAAATAGATTTCTGTGTTGTGTATATAATGTCTTTTTACATTGAATTTCGTTCGTAGTACTATTTCGTTTTCTAATGATATGAAACCCAGTCTGTTGGGGTTTAAAAAAAAAAAAAGACAAGGACTTGACACATAAGGCTCTTACAAAAATAGCTTATAAATGATTGACTTTTATTTTGGATTTTACCTAAGATTTTGTAGAATAAAGTCTTATACATGGATTATAGTGAAATAAATATGTTATAACACTAATGACTTAACACGGATTTACTTTACTTAGGAAAAATAAGAAACCGATGACTTAATTTGGATTTACTTACTTAAAGATTAATATCAAACTGATGAATTTACCTGAATTTATTTAAAAATATATGAACTAACTGATGACTAGGCAGCATGGTCCCTGACCTTAGCCTGTTCCACAAGGAACAAAAGTAAAAAAAAAAAAAAAAAATGACGGCTGCTCATTTGTCATATCACAATCAGTCGCAAAAATGGCTTCGGAGTTATTGTTTGTACCGTTTAAAAAAGGTTCAGATGTAGATATTGTGAAACCGTTGAGGAATTTGATAAATTCGACATACAACACTGGCGACCACCATGAGGACTACACCGACGCCCTTAACGAGCTGAGCCGGCTGAGAGCCAACGCCATTTGGAAAGTGTTCGAGAAATCGTCGCTGGACGTAATCTACAAGTAAATACAGTATTTATGTCGCATGAGTCACCCTTCACAGTTGAATCATTGTTAAGCAGAAGAAATTAAGGCACCAACATATGACTGATCTCTGGAGATTTTTGCTAATAGTCGAAGATGTTAAATAATGATGTCATCTTATCACGCACACAAAGGAATAGTTACACAAACGATGTGAACCATTAATGTGTAAGGTGTATGTGAGCTAGGTGTTTGTGCTTGCAGCTACCATGATCAGCTGGCGTCGCTGGAGTCCAAGCTCCCGCCGCAAGAGGTGCAGATCCCCTTCAAGTGGAAGGACGCCTTCGACAAGGGCTCCTTGTTTGGAGGCCGGATGAGTCTCAGTAAGTTTTATTAACACCATCACTGGAAAAAAAACTTAAGGTAAGGTCTATAATAGCATGGTATACTTAGCCAAAAGCCAATGTTCATTATTGCAAGGAACATAGAAGTACCCGCTTCTGGTATTTGACTGCTGCAACCATAAATTACATTTTAGTTTCAGCCATTATATAGTTAGTTCTAGCCAGACAGATAGAGACTAGATGTAGAATAGAGATAATCTCAAATTAAAAACCCAAACTGAAATCATTTACAAATCATACAAGAAAACAAACAAAAGAGTGGTGATTTTTTTTTTGGAGTTTCCATATTGAAATTAATCTGCACAGTGTTTCTCTTTTTTTTCATTGTTAGAAGAGCAAGTCATGGGCTCCTCAGCACCCCACTACACCCAAACAGCTAATGGGAAAGCTAGATGAACATTGTGCTCATGACTTCTAGTATCCAGTTGGCTTAAAACTTACATAAAGATAAAGTTGAATGGAATAAATCGACGGCGAAGTGCCAATACCTCCTAACTGATTTTTTTTTTGAGAAATTCACTTTTTTCGTTTTGAATTTAAAGGCGTTATTCGCATGTTTTAGTGAAATCGCGTAAGTGTATTTTTAGTTGCAACAGCAATAAATTAAAATGTGGAAATATGTACCTCCCAACTATAACAATGTGTCTATTTTTGAACGTTTTCTTCCAGTATGTGTAAATTTGTGACTTTGTCAGTTAGGAGTTATTGGCACTTCGCCGTCGAAATGTACTTACTAATAATGCAATTTCAAGTACAAAACCGCAAATGATAGTTTTATAAGGATAAATTATTCAAAACTCAAAGCAGTTATTTCAATGAAACCAGTTCTAACCACTTGAATTGTCAAGAAGTCGATCAGTCAGAAAATATGAAGCTAGTTGCCCATTCCAAAGCGTAGTAGGTATGGAGGGCAATGGGCAAGAAACTCCATGGACACTATTAATTTTATATTTTTACAAAAAGATTAGTTATATCATTAATGTGGAATTTCTAATTATGTACGCTTTAAAAGCGTCCAGAGTATAGCAAATAGTATCAATCCCAAAATTATATAATTAAAAATAAGCAGAGGCATCTAAGTGATGACCAGACCCAAGTGACGGCGCCCGTTCACGAACATGATGCATAGATCAGCACCATTCAGCTCAACCATTTTGAAGAGAGCTAAATGATCCAATACACACGCCACCATCAGCGAGACATTTGAGTGAGCATGACATACCATCCGCCGGTAGGACACATTCAAGTCAATGAAAGACATATTACCTGCTAAATGGTAGATCTATAGTACATAGAACTCACATCTGTGCTATGCAATTATACAATACAATACAAAATATATAGTATCTATACTTCTATACTAATATTATAAAGCTGAAGAGTTTTGTTTGTTTGGTTGAACGCGCTAATCTCTGGAACTACCAGTTGGATTTGAAAAATTCTTTTTGCATTTGTTAGCCCAATTCTTGAGGAAGGCTATAGGCTATTTAACATCACGCTATGACCTTCAGGAGCCGAGCAAAAATAAAAAAAGTCAGAAAGAACGCTAAGCAAAAACGAAGTAATAGCGCGGGCAGGCGATGCGATGCGACGGGTGTAACGATCTGTACACCTATTAAAATAGAGGGTAAGCAGACCGTCCAATAAATTTTATTAGGGAAGATAAAATACAGCAAGTTATAAAAACAGCTAGTTATAAAAGTACTAAATAGCACGCACTCTCGGAAGTTTATAGTTCACACACGCGCGCACTCACTGGAGTTTTATAGTTCACGTTATGAAATCAGCTCAGAACTGTAGGAACGGGTATCAGGCGTCAGGGTAGCAAATTATACGTGGTTAGCTCGCGAAGATTAGAAGTAGAAGGTCCCAGGTGGAATCTTTAGCTGGATCCCCTGGGTTAGTCAAAGATGTCGCAGCAGAACCAAGCAGTTCAAGATGTCACAGCAAAACCAAGCAGTCTTCTGATGCTTAATGTCTCAGTCCCAAGACTCGAATGCCAGCAGCCTCCAGCTGTTCATGAGCTCGTTTCTAAGTAGTCTTCCTTTTTCAAATATCAGTTTTCTTCTATGTGGCCATCATCTAATCTGACAAGTGTATCCGGCCAAGACATATCCACGAGTGCGTAAAGAATATTATAAATCTAATTTAAAATTAAGTTATTTAGACTAAACAATCGTAATAATCTTAATAATACAAAAGCTAAACATATTGATAAAAATAATTTAAGTTATTTAGACCAAAGAGTAATTACCATAGACTAAGCCAGAAAGACATTTAAAAAGTAATTGACAGTTTGACAATTGACGTGTCACAACATGAAAATTGAGTAAAAGTATAATGTAAACATATACACAAATAAAAAGGATGATAAATAGTATTAAAGTGTAAGTAATGATAAATAGTATTATGCGTGATGAAATTAAAGTGTAAGTATGCATAAATACTATATTTCCCCAACGACCCCGAGAAAATTTTTGGCCTAGAACAAAAATTTTGCTAAGGTTAAAATATTACAGCATTCACAAAACTTACATAACTCATTCAAACACACCGACATCTTACGAAGTTAGGTCAGGTAGGATTCACATTCAATGATCACTACTCAACCTGATAAGTCATAACTTTAAGGCTTATTTAAGGAGTTGTAATCCGCTCGCGTCTAAAACCACTAATGAGATGAAAATATAAAGATTTAACAAAGGCTTATTTTTAAAGGAGTTGTCATCCGCTCCTAATCAACTTTTAGAGTCGATAGACAGAAAATCAACTTTTAGAGTCGATAGTCAGAAAATCAACTTTTAGAGTCGATAGTCAACAAGGGCTTATTTTTATGGAGTTGTCAACCGCTCCAATCAACTTTTAGAGTTGATAGAAATAGACAAGTTATCATATTAACTTGTAGAAAAGAATAGATATATACGAAAGATTAAAATTAATCTTTTAATGGTTTAAGAACCGATGAATGAATTAAAAAACAAATAGAGTTTTAATAAATCAAAAGGAACTCTATTATAGAGGAAGGAAAGAAGAAAGGGATGAGTTATGAATATAGTATAATACGAAAAAAAAAGTACAAATATAGGGATAGCAAACGAGTGTAAAAGAATAAAAATATGCGAGTCTATATAGGATCTGAGTTAAAGAAAACTCGAATGTTAGAAAGGTCTCAAGAGTGTTACGAGTTAAGAGGGAAGGAGGGATAGAGGGATCTGAGTCAAAGAAAACTCGAGGACTCAAGTGTCATCTCAAGAGTGTCATGAGTTAAGAGAGGGGTCAGAGTTAGAGAAAACTCGAATGTTAGAAAGGACTCAAGTGTCGTCTCAAGAGTGTTAAGTTAAGAGGCAAGGAAGGATAAAGGGGTTAGGTCTGAACCGCAACACCGCAGTTAGAAAAAACGCTAGGGCAGCTCCCGTAATACAGAAGACGGAAAGCTCCGAGTAAAACGTCAAGGGCAGCAGTAAGTTAGCTCCGAGTAAACGTCAGGGCAGCTCCCGCAATACAGTAGTCGGTAAGCTCCGAGTAATACGTCAAGAGAGTAGTGTTGGACACGGTCCAAAAGTGTATATAAATTTAAGAGTAAGACAGTCTACAGAAAATAAAAATCGAAAACCAATGAAAACTTATTTGTATTAGTGGTGAAATTCGGAACTAATGCATAAAGTTTAGTACCTACTTTTCCCACCGCGCAAAAAGACTAATACTCAATGCAAATGCACTATGGCTAGTTACCTAGCAACCAATGTCAAACAATAACAATTAGAAAAATATTTTGAGAGCCCACGATATACTTATTTCGGTATGATTTCCAGATATAAGTATAAATATATTATTATTAAGTGTTTAGGAGGATAGTGGAGTATTTGTTATAGGAGTTGTGTAGATGTATGGGTTTGTATAAACATCCACAGGATATTCTCCTGTTTCAGTCGTGAAGTGTCTCAATCCCCTAACTTGGTAGTGACCACGAGGTGGTTTTAAAAACACGCCAAGCGAAGAATGAGTACGATTACCAATGGGTAAACGCTGTAGTGTGCAAGTATGTGGGGTGCAGTGTAGTGATGTATTGGTAAAGAGTTAAGTGTAGGAGGAAACGACTACGGGATATTGTCCAATAGTACGTCGTAGAGTAAGCCAAACCCCAACTTGTAAGTGACCACGAATGGTTTTAAAAACACTGACAAGCGAAGAATGGATGCCAACTACCTTTCGGTAGTGGGATGTATGAGAATGAAGTATAAGATGATGTTCAGTATGAAGAAGTGTTGAATCGAATATAGGAGTCTTCAAGAAGAGAGCTGAAGAAGAAAAATAAGTTAGTTAGTATTCAAAAGACTAAGCCAAATAAGGAGTTCAAAAATAGATACCTAGTGCTAGTTTTTTTTTAGAATTTAGAAAAAGGGGGTGAGTTCGAGTTATTTTAACGTTGTGGCGCCAAACTGTAACGATCTGTACACCTATTAAAATAGAGGGTAAGCAGACCGTCCAATAAATTTTATTAGGGAAGATAAAATACAGCAAGTTATAAAACAGCTAGTTATAAAAGTACTAAATAGCACGCACTCTCGGAAGTTTATAGTTCACACACGCGCGCACTCACTGGAGTTTTATAGTTCACGTTATGAAATCAGCTCAGAACTGTAGGAACGGGTATCAGGCGTCAGGGTAGCAAATTATACGTGGTTAGCTCGCGAAGATTAGAAGTAGAAGGTCCCAGGTGGAATCTTTAGCTGGATCCCCTGGGTTAGTCAAAGATGTCGCAGCAGAACCAAGCAGTTCAAGATGTCACAGCAAAACCAAGCAGTCTTCTGATGCTTAATGTCTCAGTCCCAAGACTCGAATGCCAGCAGCCTCCAGCTGTTCATGAGCTCGTTTCTAAGTAGTCTTCCTTTTTCAAATATCAGTTTTCTTCTATGTGGCCATCATCTAATCTGACAAGTGTATCCGGCCAAGACATATCCACGAGTGCGTAAAGAATATTATAAATCTAATTTAAAATTAAGTTATTTAGACTAAACAATCGTAATAATCTTAATAATACAAAAGCTAAACATATTGATAAAAATAATTTAAGTTATTTAGACCAAAGAGTAATTACCATAGACTAAGCCAGAAAGACATTTAAAAAGTAATTGACAGTTTGACAATTGACGTGTCACAACATGAAAATTGAGTAAAAGTAGGTCGGAGTAACAAGAAATTTCACGCGGCCGAAGTCGCGGACAGAAGCTAGTATTTGTTGGAAACAACATAAAATATTATACTTTATAAAGTTCGTTTTTATTATAATAAATAATTTGTAACATGACCATAGGGTTAGCTAAAATGGCAACATTGTCATATGTATCCGTTTCCTTTTTCTCTCTGCTACGATTCCTTGTACGCGGCGGTCACGATTTTATAGGAATAACAAAATTAACAGTTATTGTCAGTAAATTCTCAACCATAATAATTGTGAGTGTTTTTAACCAATATCAATAAACAGTGTGTGAAGTGGAACCTGCATTTTAATCGATCCACCCTAAAATTTGGTGGTGCGGAGCAGCAGTCTACACGCGCTCCCGCCAGTATTAAATGTAGTGAGTAATTAATGTGCGATGTGTTAAGTTCATGCTTACTGACTGACATTTAATAATAAATAATAATAAAGCTCATTTATTCCATATTTTTCTTTACAAAAACGTTTTTACAAATTAATAGTTTTAAATTTTATTTGGATATGGATCCCTTTTGGGTAAAAGCCTCCTCCATCCCGTGCCAATTTTCCCTGTTTTGGGCCGACTCCATCCAGCTCGGACCAGCTACTTCAATGATGTCGTCCGCCCATCTCTTGCGTGGTCTGCCCCTGTTCCTCTTGCCTCTCGGTCCAGACCACTTCGTTGTTTCAATTGTCCACCTCTGATCTCTACATCTCGAAATATGACCTGCCCATTTCCATTTCAGTTGTAAAGCGTGCTGGAGGGCGTCTGTTATTTTTGTTCTTTTTCTTATCTCTTCGTTTCGGGTTTTCTGTATTCTCCTGAGTTTTAATATGCTCCTTTCCATGGAATGTTGGCATGATAAGATTTTATTTTTTATTTTGTTAGTATATGTCCATTTTTGGCTTCCATATGTCATACTTGGTAGAATACAGGTGTCCATTATTATTTTTTTGAACTTCATGTGTTAGTCCCCTTTTAGGACTTCCTTTTGTGACCAAAATTTTCTCCAAGTGCAGTTGATCCTTCTATCCACTTCATTTTCGTTATTTCTTGTATCAAATGATCTTTGTTTTCCAAGGTAGATATATTCCTTTACGTATTCAATCTGGTTTCCCGAGTTTCTGGTTTTAGCTGTAACAAATTAGTAACTAATTGTCCATACACATTAGCCTCTATTAATTTGATATTTATGGTGAGATACCTACCTACTCATAACCTGAGAACTAAATATTGCGTAACTTTTTGTTTATTTGCGTTATGACGTTTTTAAATTTTGTAACAAATTGAACAAATTAAGACCTTTCTTTTGATGTATGCTGTAATAACTATGACATTATCATTTTTACAGAGACTTGGCATTTGTATACAGAAGGGACAGAGAAAGTTCTTATCTACAGAGTAGTAAAGAAGGTGGGGGTGTTTTGATAGCCGTAAAAAAATCTATAATTTCCAAACGAGCAGAACAATTTGAATGTAATTGTGAAGACCTTCGGGTAATTTTAGATCTACCTGCGGCTCGATCTGTACGTCGGGCAGCTCTCTGTTCTGTATACCTGCCACTGCCACCACCTGTACGTATCTCGTACTTGGAACACTTTTTGGACAAATGTAATGCAGTGTTTGAACAGTTAAACTTATCATATGTCTGCATCGCAGGTGATTTCAATATCGGTGATATCGATTGAAGTTTTTAATTTTTTTTTTTAATTTTAATATAATATTTCTGTTTCTTACATTCACTAACATAAATAACATTCACAGCACATAATAATGAATACCACTATTACCATCTTAAAGATTTCCGTTATTTAGATTCTTAAAACAAAACACTTAAGGCTCCTGCAAACAGACGCGACACGCAACGCGAATCGCGCGCGACACAAAGGCACCGCTCGTTGCGCGACTTGCAGTGCCTTTGGGTCGCATGTCGTGTCGCGCCTGTTTGAAGGAGCCTTTATTTGTATCACCAAAAATAGGTACATACTTATTTACAACAATTCTTATCATTAACTAAAAACTAAATAAAATAGCCTCATCTTAGAACTTATGGCAATAAAAATTCGACGATGTGTACCACCTAATTGCTTTTTAATTATTTTGTACTAGGTTAAGCGCCTAACGTTTAGCAACAATATAGCAACTCGAACATTGTTTCATTTTATGTTAAGCAAACAGACACAATGCGTGCTTTCCTGGTGTTTTCAAGCTTCTAAATTGGCTTTCTTCTGTTCTTGTATCGTCTTGTCTGAAGGCAGAAGGAATCCAACGATACCACCACCAAAAGCAATAGAACCATAAATATAGAAAGCTGCTTCACAGTTGGTGTCGAGGAGTCGTTTGAGAACGTTGATACCGATGACTGCACTACCACGACCAACCATCAGGGTGAGACACACGGCCATGGCTTTTACATAAGTTGGGAAGACATCAACACTGTAGGTGTTCAAGAAGCCGAAGTTGAAGATGGCAGACAAGAAGACCATGAACAGGACAGCACTCAGGATCCAGTAGGGGCTACAGTTGATGATCAAGGCTGCTACTCCTGCTATCATCTGTATGCTGATGAACAGTCGCTTCCTACCAATGCAGTTGATGATGCTGCTCATGAAAATGTTGCAGAAAGCTAAAACCATAGTGATGCCGAACACTAAAGTCATTGCTTCAGTGTTCATAGAACAGTCTTGAATCTGAAATTTATTATAGACATGCGATAAACAGGAGAAGCATGGCACAAAAGCTTATACTGTGGCCTATACTCAGCAATGGATTAACAAAGATGGACCAAAAAAATGTTTTCTCTTAAAAACAGCACGGCTGAGAAGCCAATCGCTAAAGTAGCCCGCCAAATTCAATTTTACTTACTTATTTTTTTTTTAATTTCCATGTTATTGTCAGGTTGTATGTTGATTAAAATATGATTCGCGACCGTAACAGAATGAATTTGCAGAATAATCAATAAAATCAGCATTAGTAGATTTCATGAAATAGTCATTCATCAGGGTAATATAAACTTAGAGAGATGTATTGATGATTTTTATGATTAGAATCATATTTAGTTCAACATACAACTGACCTGCAAGTTGCCAAAAACGTAAGAAAATTATAATTTCACGGCTACCCTGACGCTTTCCATCGATGTACAAAATATTATGCTTAAAAAAATCTTAAATAAGTATACAAAGATTTTTTTAACTATAATAATAATAATAATAATAATTTGTTTATTTCCACTTCAAGACACAAAAATCAGTGTGGCCCTGGCTCTTGTACTAGGAAGTCCTGTATCACAAGAGCCAGATTGATGCATCATTCGTCTATCTGTATTATATAGTTTCTGTGTAATCACGGGCGATGATTACGGCAAGTGGCGGTTCTAGCGGCCAACTATTCTTTGTCATAGCGTCTTAGTTTTTTTTGTAACAAATTCACGAAAAGGGGTGTGTAAAGTAACAAATTAGCACTAATTCCTGGCAAAGTTTCGTCAAATATTATGAGTTGGCCGCGCGGTTGAAATGTACATCAGTAATATAGAGGAAAAATGTTTGGAAATGCTCGAAAGTAAACTTATTGGTCTGTAGTTTGCAATGTCTGCTGGATTGCCTTTTTTGTAGAGAAGTATTATGTCAGAGACACACCACTGCTTAGGAGCTTTTTCTGTATCGAGTGCCATGTTGAAAACTTTTGCTAAGTATGGTATTAAAACTGGGGCTCCTATTTTTACTGCTTCGTTGCTTATGTTATCTGGCCCAGGACTTTTGTCAGGTTTTAACTTTTTTATATGCCTTAATATTTCTTCGTTGTTTATTGGTTCTATTTCTTCTTGCTCGTTTTTTTCGGGAATTATTAGCTCTTTATCGCAAGGGTCTTCTGATGGTTTCATATACAGCTCCTTGTAGAATTCAGTTGCATGTTCTATAATGTCCTTTCTTGTTTTCGTTTCATAATTTTCTTTTTTAAGTTCTTGAATCCAGTCTTTATGTGTGTTTAGTTCTTTGTTTGCCCGCTTGGAGCTTCTGTAGCAATTTAAGTTTTTCTCTATTATTCTTTGCCTGTGGTTATTGTAATCCTCTTTTATGGCCTTCTTTGTTGTTTTGAAAAGGTTTTTTAGCTCTTGCTTTGTATCTTTACTTTTGTTTTTAGTTGAGATCAGTTCTGTACGTCTTCTTATTAATTTTAATGTTGATTCACTTAGTATTCTTGAACCCTCTCTTTCGTTGGTTTCCTGTTTTATTTTCAAGCTGGTCGTAATTATGTTCTCTAACTTGTCGTAATAGGTTTGTACCTCGTTAGTATGTTCTGGGAGCTGTTTGGTATTTTCTTTCAAGTTTTCTAGGTATACTTGTTTTTCACTGTCTGTTTTAAGTGTTTTTGGAAGGGTCTTAAATGTTCTTCTGCTCAGTTTAGGAGACTTCATTGTTAGTGTTGCTCTTATTAATCTATGGTCTGATGGGAATTGTACATTTTTGAGTATTTCTACGTTTGTTATTCTTTTAGGTTTGTTGCACAGAATAAAATCTATCTCGTTCTTTGTTTTTTGATCTGGGGCCATCCAAGTCCATCTGTGGCTTTGTTTCTTTTTAAAGTAGGTGTTCATTATGGGTAATTTATTTTCGCTGGCATATTGAATCAGCCTTTCGCCTCTTTCATTTCGTTTTCCATATCCATAACTTCCCATTACGAAGCATTCATATTTCCTTGGTTGTCCAATCTTGGCATTAAAGTCTCCTATTACTAGTACTGTTTTATCTTGGATGTCGTGGGCTGCTCTCAGGTCGTCGTAGAACTTATTAATTTCATCGTCATCTGCCTCCTCAGTGGGAGCGTAAGCTTGTATTATAGATAATAGTTCGTCTTCAAATTTCAATTTCAAGACAGCTACTTTTTCTGATATTCCTATATAGTTGATTATATTTTGTTTATAGGCCTTCTTAACCAGAAATCCCACTCCATATAGCCCTTTTGTTTCTCCTGTATAACATAGTACATAGTCTTGATGTTCTTCAATTTTGCAACCGAGCTTCCTCACTTCGCTTAGGCCTAGTATGTCGAAATTAATTTTCTTAATAGCTTCTGTTAGTTCTAGTAATCTTACTGCTGATGACAGTGACCTTACGTTGTAGGTGCAAATTTTTAGCTGTTGATTTATTTTTGATGACGGGTGAGGGTGTTGGTCGTAATCCCCACGGTGACCAGCCGGCTTGGGGAATGTTTTTAGTTGTTCTTCTATGTATGTTGTTCTGTTCGTCTTTCGGCTGGCACCTAATTCGTATTGCGTCTCCGAGGTTGTTGATATGTTGTTGATTGAGTTGCTTCTTGTACTCATTATATCAAATGCATTAATTCTGCCTACTTTAGCAGGGTTGGGCACAAATTGTTTTCGTGTTTGGGCATTCTCTTCCGGTGTTGTGGACAGATCTCGTTTTCTTTTTTCACTTTTTTCTCCAGTTTTTATTATGAGTTGATCATATTTGATAATAGCGAAGTTGTCTTTTTTTCTTTCTTCTTGCATTTGTGCTTGGAGAGTTTTCCTTTTGTCTACCACCTCTTTGGGATAGTCTTCAGTTATATAGATCTTCGCATATTGTTTTTTGTTATCTATAATTTGTTCTTTTTTCCAGTAGTTAAGGAACGATATTTTGACAGGTCTTGGTTTTTTGCTATTATCAACTTTTTTCCCCAATCGATAGGCAGCATTAATGTCGCTTCTATAGACTGATAATTCTTCAGAGTTCTGCTGAAATGTTTTTGTTACGTTATTTAGTAGTTCCATGTTGTTTTTTTCCGTCTCTTCAAGCCCAAATACAATTATATTGTTTTTACGGTTCAAGTATTCAAGTTTATTGACTCTTTCTTTTAATTGCTCATTTTCTATTCTCAGTTTCTTAGTTTCGCTTATAAGTGGTTCTAGTTTCTCATCAATGCTTGATAGTAATACTTATAGTATTTATGCTTACTTACACTTTACTTTCATCACGCATAATACTATTTATCATTATTTACACTTTAATACTATTTATCATCCTTTTTATTTGTTTATATGTTTACATTATACTTTTACTCAATTTTCATGTTGTGACACGTCAATTGTCAAACTGTCAATTACTTTTTAAATGTCTTTCTGGCTTAGTCTATGGTAATTACTCTTTGGTCTAAATAACTTAAATTATTTTTATCAATATGTTTAGCTTTTGTATTATTAAGATTATTACGATTGTTTAGTCTAAATAACTTAATTTTAAATTAGATTTATAATATTCTTTACGCACTCGTGGATATGTCTTGGCCGGATACACTTGTCAGATTAGATGATGGCCACATAGAAGAAAACTGATATTTGAAAAAGGAAGACTACTTAGAAACGAGCTCATGAACAGCTGGAGGCTGCTGGCATTCGAGTCTTGGGACTGAGACATTAAGCATCAGAAAACTGCTTGGTTTTGCTGTGTCAACTTGAACTGCTTGGTTCTGCTGCGACATCTTTGACTAACCCAGGGGATCCAGCTAAAGATTCCACCTGGGACCTTCTACTTCTAATCTTCGCGAGCTAACCTCGTATAACTTGCTACCCTGACGCCTGTTACCCGTTCCTACAGTGCTGAGCTGATTCCATAACGTGAACTATAAAACTCCAGTGAGAGCGCGCGTGTGTGAACTATAAACTTCCGAGAGTGCGTGCTATTTAGTTTTTTTATAACTAGCTGTTTTTATAACTTTCTGTATTTTATCTTCCCTAATAAAAATTATTGGACGGTCTGCTTACCCTCTATTTTAAATATGGTAGAGATCGTTACAGTTTGGCGCCCAACGTTAATATAACTCGAACTCACCCCCTTTTTCTAAATTCTAAAAAAAACTAGCACTAGGTATCTATTTTTGAACTCCTTATTTGGCTTAGTCTTTTGAATACTAACTAACTTATTTTTCTTCTTCAGCTCTCTTCTTGAAGACTCCTATATTCGACTCAACACTTCTTCATACTGAACATCATCTTATACTTCATTCTCATACATCCCACTACCGAAAGGTAGTTGGCATCCATTCTTCGCTTGTCAGTGTTTTTAAAACCATTCGTGGTCACTTACAAGTTGGGGTTTGGCTTACTCTACGACGTACTATTGGACAATATCCCGTAGTCGTTTCCTCCTACACTTAACTCTTTACCAATACATCACTACACTGCACCCCACATACTTGCACACTACAGCGTTTACCCATTGGTAATCGTACTCAGTCTTCGCTTGGCGTGTTTTTTAAAACCACTTCGTGGTCACTACCAAGTTAGGGGATTGAGACACTTCACGACTGAAACAGGAGAATATCCTGTGGATGTTTATTCAAACCTATACATCTACACAACTCCTATAACAAATACTCCACTATCCTCTTAAACACTTATTATATAATATATTTATACTTATGTAAATATCTGGAATCATACCAAAATAAGTATATCGTGGGCTCTCAAAATATTTTACTAATTGTTATTGTTTGACATTGGTTGCTAGGTAACTAGCCATAGTGCATTTGCATTGAGTATTAGTCTTTTTGCGCGGTGGCAAAAGTAGGTACTAAACTTTATGCATTAGTTCCGAATTTCACCACTAATACAAATAAGTTTTCATTGGTTTTCGATTTTTATTTGCTGTAGACTGTCTTACTCTTAAATTTATATACACTTTTGGACCGTATCCAACACTCAGACTCTCTTGACGTATTACTCGGAGCTTACCGACTACTGTATTGCGGGAGCTGCCCTGACGTTTACTCGGAGCTAACTTACTGCTGCCCTTGACGTTTTACTCGGAGCTTTCCGTCTTCTGTATTACGGGAGCTGCCCTAGCGTTTTTTCTAACTGCGGTGTTGCGGTTCAGACCTAACCCCTTTATCCTTCCTTGCCTCTTAACTTAACACTCTTGAGACGACACTTGAGTCCTTTCTAACATTCGAGTTTTCTTTAACTCTGACCCCTCTCTTAACTCATGACACTCTTGAGATGACACTTGAGTCCTCGAGTTTTCTTTGACTCAGATCCCTCTATCCCTCCTTCCCTCTTAACTCGTAACACTCTTGAGACCTTTCTAACATTCGAGTTTTCTTTAACTCAGATCCTATATAGACTCGCATATTTTTATTCTTTTACACTCGTTTGCTATCCCTATATTTGTAATTTTTTTTTTTTCGTATTATACTATATTCATAACTCATCCCTTTCTTCTTTCCTTCCTCTATAATAGAGTTCCTTTTGATTTATTAAAACTCTATTTGTTTTTTAATTCATTCATCGGTTCTTAAACCATTAAAAGATTAATTTTAATCTTTCGTATATATCTATTCTTTTCTACAAGTTAATATGATAACTTGTCTATTTCTATCAACTCTAAAAGTTGATTGGAGCGGTTGACAACTCCATATAAATAAGCCCTTGTTATCTATCGACTCTAAAAGTTGATTGGAGCGGATGACAACTCCATATAAATAAGCCTTTGTTAACTATCAACTCTAAAAGTTGATTGGAGCGGATGACAACTCCATAAAAATATGCCTTTGTTAACTATCGACTCTAAAAGTTGATTTTCTGTCTATCGACTCTAAAAGTTGATTGGAGCGGATGACAACTCCATAAAAATAAGCCCTTGTTGACTATCGACTCTAAAAGTTGATTTTCTGTCTATCGACTCTAAAAGTTGATTAGGAGCGGATGACAACTTCTTTAAAAATAAGCCTTTGTTAAATCTTCTTATATTTTCATCTCATTAGTGGTTTTAGACGCGAGCGGATTACAACTCCTTAAATAAGCCTTAAAGTTATGACTTATCAGGTTGAGTAGTGATCATTGAATGTGAATCCTACCTGACCTAACTTCGTAAGATGTCGGTGTGTTTGAATGAGTTATGTAAGTTTTGTGAATGTTGTAATATTTTAACCTTAGCAAAATTTTTGTTCTAGGCCAAAAATTTTCTCGGGGTTGTTGGGGAAATATAGTATTTATGCTTACTTACACTTTACTTTCATCACGCATAATACTATTTATCATTATTTACACTTTAATACTATTTATCATCCTTTTTATTTGTTTATATGTTTACATTATACTTTTACTCAATTTTCATGTTGTGACACGTCAATTGTCAAACTGTCAATTACTTTTTAAATGTCTTTCTGGCTTAGTCTATGGTAATTACTCTTTGGTCTAAATAACTTAAATTATTTTTATCAATATGTTTAGCTTTTGTATTATTAAGATTATTACGATTGTTTAGTCTAAATAACTTAATTTTAAATTAGATTTATAATATTCTTTACGCACTCGTGGATATGTCTTGGCCGGATACACTTGTCAGATTAGATGATGGCCACATAGAAGAAAACTGATATTTGAAAAAGGAAGACTACTTAGAAACGAGCTCATGAACAGCTGGAGGCTGCTGGCATTCGAGTCTTGGGACTGAGACATTAAGCATCAGAAAACTGCTTGGTTTTGCTGTGTCAACTTGAACTGCTTGGTTCTGCTGCGACATCTTTGACTAACCCAGGGGATCCAGCTAAAGATTCCACCTGGGACCTTCTACTTCTAATCTTCGCGAGCTAACCTCGTATAACTTGCTACCCTGACGCCTGTTACCCGTTCCTACAGTGCTGAGCTGATTCCATAACGTGAACTATAAAACTCCAGTGAGAGCGCGCGTGTGTGAACTATAAACTTCCGAGAGTGCGTGCTATTTAGTTTTTTTATAACTAGCTGTTTTTATAACTTTCTGTATTTTATCTTCCCTAATAAAAATTATTGGACGGTCTGCTTACCCTCTATTTTAAATATGGTAGAGATCGTTACATACTTTAGTTTGTTCGTACTTTTGGGTCTTGATTTGTCCCATAAATATTTTAAATTGTTCATCCATTTTTTGAATACCAGTCTTTTAGTCGTGTTTCCGAACGAAAAATTAGGAGATTTTTTCTTCCGACTTCTGGCAACACTGAGCTCGTGATTGTGACAGATGTTGCAAAATGTCAAACTCTCGTCAAACTAGACAGTGACACTGACAGCTGCTCAATGTCGGTGTTTCGTAATTTCTTTTCGAAAATCAAGTGGGTAGAATAGTTTTGTAGCTGCAATACATAAACATCATCCGGCCGCGCCGCTGTGCGCGGGATACTAGGGCTTCGCCCGCGAGCCACGCTCGCCGCCGCGCCGCGCCGAACAATAACACGACGGCGACCAGCGCGCCACCGAACGATTTATTTAGGAACTATAATGTATATCGAAACCGTATTCCTATTGGTAGATAATGTTAGTAAGTAAGTCACTACTTGTGCCCCTAAGTTTAGATTTTTAAGACATGTACACATTTTGTAGAACACACACGCACGCTCTTCCACTGTTCAATATTCCTCGTTTATTTTAAATATACTTATACATTCGTCGTACATCTGGAGTATTATTGTCTCTACACCACCTAAGCGCTACAGTGGTGACCCCGACGTGATATTAAAAGAAATACCGACGTGATATTAAAAGAAATACCGACGTGATATTAAGAAGCTCCAGATCAAGTTGTCATCATGGCTAACAACGGTGAACAAGAACTTTCCGGTGTGTCGACGTCGCTGCGCATTCCACCCATTTGGCGCGACAAGATTCGGCTGTGGTTCGCGCAATTCGAAGCCATCATGTCCGTACAGAAGAAAGGCGATCAAGTTATGTTCGAACTCGTAATCGGACAACTTGAGCGGCAAGATCTCGACGAAATCTCCGACATCATTCTTCATCCACCCGAAACCCACCGTTATGAAGCACTGAAAAATCGATTGTTCCAAGTCTACGAGGAATCCGAGCAAAGGCAAGTACAAAGATTGTTATCAGAAATGGAACTCGGTGACATGAAGCCTTCACAGCTGCTACGTCGCATGAAAAACCTCGCCGCCGATAATATCTCCGACTCAACGCTACGGATTATGTGGACAAACCATCTTCCACAATCCGTCCGAGCAGTACTCGCAGTCAGCGACAACATCGCGAAACACTCCGATATTCATGAGCTGGCATTAATGGCAGATAAGATCCTCGAGCAAACACAACCACTCGGCGCAGTCGCTGCAGTTACCTCCGTTCCCGCAACCCCGAATGTATCTACATCAATTGAGGAGAAGATCGACGCGCTCACGAGAGAAATTGCAGAACTGAAAAAACATCAATCACATTATCATCAGCATCGACGCAGACCTTTCGACAGACAACGTTCAAGATCGCGTTCATCGAGCAAGAACAATCGCAGTCGCGCATATAATGACCAATCGGCGATCTGCTTTTATCATCGCAAGTTCGGCAAAGACGCACGAAAATGTACGCGTCCGTGCAGTTTCGAAGACAGCAGCACCACATCGGGAAACTAACGCCTGCGTTGGCTGAGGCGGCAACCGACGCAAGCAATATTTCTTACCGCCTATTTATAACAGACAAAAACTCACGTCTGTCATTTTTAATTGATACTGGCGCCAACGTTTCCGTGATACCGAAAAGAAAAGGATCGACAGCAAAACCAACGGACTTTTGCTTGTATGCAGCGAACAACACGGTAATTCCAACGTACGGAGAGAAAACATTACAACTGAATCTCAACCTACGAAGACCATACACCTGGAAATTTATCATCGCTGCAGTCAACAAACCCATCATCGGTGCCGACTTCCTGAAACGTCATCAACTTCTTGTCGACATGGCCGGCCGATGTCTCGTCGACAAAGTTACCAACCTGACCGTCAAGGCACCAGTTACCTATTCCGCAGAACCTACAGTCCGAAGTATTGACGTTGATCAGCCATATCACCAACTAATCAGCAAGTTTCCTGACATTCTGCGACCGTCATGTATGAAGGATACTCCAAAACATCGGGTAGAACACCATATTGAAACCACTGGTCCACCAGTATACAGCAAGAGCAGACCACTTCCACCACATCGGTACCTGTCCGTGAAGAAGGAATTCGAGTCAATGATGCAGCAAGGAATTTGCCGACCAAGCAAAAGTCCTTGGGCCAGTCCACTACATGTCGTTCCCAAGAAAAACGGCGACATTCGCATCTGTGGTGACTACCGTAGACTCAATGACGTCACCAAACCCGACCGCTATCCAGTTCCACGACTCAAAGATTTTACGTACCTACTCCACGGCAAGAAAATCTTCACTACTCTCGACCTAAATCGTGCTTACCAACAACTACCTGTACACGAACCGGACATCGAGAAAACAGCTATCACAACACCCTTCGGCTTATTTGAGTTTCCACGTATGTGTCCAGGACTTAAAAATGCTGGACAGACATTCCAAAGATTCATACATGAAGTACTCATCGGGTTAGACTACGCATTCCCATTCATCGATGATGTTATCGTCGCATCGGAAGATGAAACAAGCCACATCGAAGATCTGCAGGAGGTGTTACGCCGATTAGACAAGTATGGCATCACCATAAATCCATCAAAGTGTGTCTTCGGCAAAGAAAATGTTAAGTTCCTGGGCTATGAAGTGTCGAGCAACGGAATCAAGCCACCACAAGACAAAATAACTGCTATCACTGCTTACCCCAAACCCGAAACAATTCACGACCTACGTCGATTTATTGGAATGGTAAACTTTTACCGCGATAGCATACCAAACGCAGCCCACTTACAAGCACCTCTCAACGCGTTCCTTCACAACTCTAAGAAACGTGACAAAACAAAAGTCGAATGGAACAAAGAAGCGTCACAAGCATTCGAGTTATGTAAAGTTAGCATACAGAACGCAGCTTTACTCGCTCACCCATCTCCATCAACAACCGACGCCATATCGCTCATGTGCGACGCATCGAATAACTGCGCAGGCGCCGTACTTCAACAATTCATAAACAAGAAATGGATACCACTTGGCTATTTCTCAAAGAAATTCTCCGAAACTCAACAACGATACAGTACATTCGACAGAGAATTACTTTCAATCTTCATGGCAATCAAACACTTCAGAAAAATATTCGAAGGTAGAGAGCTTATTGTTTACACCGACCACAAGCCGCTGACCTACGCAATTCGTAAGCCGCCGTCCGATAACGATACACAACGGCGCACGCGTCAACTTTTGTTTATCAGTGAGTTTACGACTGACGTCCGGCACATAAGTGGAGTAAACAACGTCGTCGCCGACGCTCTCTCACGTATCGAAACAATCGAATTGCCATCACCAATCAACTATGACGAATTATCGCAAGCTCAAGAAAATGACAGCTATATTCCATTATCATCACGACAAACAAATATTCAACTGAAGAAAATCGTCATACCCGGTACCAACAAGCCAATATTCTGCGAAACTTCTACGTCACATGTTCGTCCATACCTACCAGCCGACTTTCGTCGCATCGCATTCAACGCCGTGCACAATCCTAGTCATCCTGGAATACGAACTACCCGAAAATTAATGCAAGAACGTTACTTTTGGCCAGCAATGAATACCGACATTGGCGAGTGGACGAAAACATGCACTTCGTGTCAACTGTCCAAAGTACAACGACATAATCACAGTGACATCACAACATTCCCATCGAGCGAACGATTTCAACACATTCACGTTGATATTGTTGGACCGCTACCTACATCTTCATGTGGACATCGATACCTACTCACTATGATTGATCGTTGTACACGATGGCCCGAAGCCATGCCCCTTCAAGAGATAACCGCTGAAATCGTCGCAAGAAAACTGTACGAAGCCTGGATATCTCGTTTCGGTTGTCCCACAAGAATAACAACTGATCAAGGACGACAGTTCGAAAGTCGACTATTCCAAAACCTCGTACAATTACTTGGAGCAGAAAAAACCCGTACTACTGCCTACCACCCGCAGAGTAACGGTATAGTCGAACGCTGGCACCGAACACTCAAAGCCGCACTTATGGCTCGACTAAAAAACAGCAACAAGTGGATCTCCGAATTGCCTACTGTTTTAATGGGTCTCCGAGCCGCCACGCGCACCGACACCAACACAAGTGCCGCGCAACTTACCTACGGCCAAGCGATACGCTTACCCGGTGATTTTATATCACCTACACCAGCCGCAACGAAAATGGACTACGACTACGTCGATCACCTGCACGACGTTATCACGAAGCTCACACCTACATACAAACCTCATTCAAACAAGCGATGTATGTTCGTACACAACGACCTACTGACATGCAGCCACGTGTTTGTACGCGATGACACAGTCCGCAAACCTCTGCAGCATCCATACAAAGGTCCATACAAGGTTATCGAACGTAACGAAAAATATTTCACAATTCAACTACCAGGAAGATCTAGCAATATATCAATCGATCGTCTCAAACCGGCGTACACTATCAACATCGCAGATCAAGAACAAACGGATAGTGAGACACGCCAATCACCTGAAGCTACAACTGAAGATCAATCCGACCTACTTCCAGCCTCGAATACGAAGGAACACCGCACAAGATCAGGCAGGATCGTCAAGACGCCTGTACGCTTCGCTAAGGGGGGAGTACTGTAGCTGCAATACATAAACATCATCCGGCCGCGCCGCTGTGCGCGGGATACTAGGGCTTCGCCCGCGAGCCACGCTCGCCGCCGCGCCGCGCCGAACAATAACACGACGGCGACCAGCGCGCCACCGAACGATTTATTTAGGAACTATAATGTATATCGAAACCGTATTCCTATTGGTAGATAATGTTAGTAAGTAAGTCACTACTTGTGCCCCTAAGTTTAGATTTTTAAGACATGTACACATTTTGTAGAACACACACGCACGCTCTTCCACTGTTCAATATTCCTCGTTTATTTTAAATATACTTATACATTCGTCGTACATCTGGAGTATTATTGTCTCTACACCACCTAAGCGCTACAGTTTCTTTAGTGGTTTCGAAACTTTTCAATCTTTAATAAGTAGTTTGACTATTCGGAACAGAATTCCTCGTGGTCAAATCAGTTTGACCATTAAGTTTGACCACGAGGAAGGAACGTTGATTTTAGATGTTTTATCGAATATTTGCACGAGATAACACTTTCACAGCAAAAGGAACACCTTAACTGCACTCTGATAACAATTTTAGGGTCTTATTCACGGTTTTTGCACAGTTATTATTAAATACTTGGAGAGCACTTGTGCTTCTGACAACAGTTTGACACTTCTGACTGACATTTAGGCCTTATGAATCACCTGTGTGATTATGCCACCACCAAATAAATTAAATTCTAACCTTTGTTTCTCTCGATAAACCTTCATTATAACAAGCATTTAATTAGCAATGGAAGCTTGTAATTAGCGATTGTCAGTTGTTTACTATTTCATTACCATTTACATCAGTCTGTAAGCTTTCTTAAAATTTGCGGGAAGAAACGCCCGGGTGTTACCATTGCCAGGATCGCCCAGAGGATACGGTGGAGCATACGGTGGCGGTCTGCCCCGCTTGGGCGGAGCACCGCCGTGTCCTCGTAGAGGCGATCGGCAGCGGCGGCGACCTCTTGCGTCCGGCCCTGATTCAAGCCATGGTCCGGGGCGAGAGGGAGTGGGGGGCAGTCGCCTCCTTCTGCGAAGCAGTCATGCTAGCGAAGGAGGCGGTGGGACGGCTGAGGGAGAGAGTCTCCCGTCCCAGCCGCCGCGGGAGACGCTCCGGGCGTCGGGAGCCGCGCGACGACTCCCGGCCACCGTAGGCGCGGGCCTGCGGGCGGAGAGTAATGGGTAACTCACCGTCCGATCAGGACCAGGCCCATGCCGGACAGCGCGTACGTGTTCCACGCGCGCCTCAAAGAGATGTCAGCATCAAGGGAAGGGGCCCGTCAGGGTCGAAGCCTGCCGGGTCAGCGGGATTGTCCGAAAGGGTTACCGCTGGCCCGGAACATAAAGGGCGAAGGAAGGAACACGGGTGGGTTTTAGTCAGTAAGAGTCTGTCACTCCCTTCCGCTCCACCCTGAGCGGGAGGGGTCATTTGATGATTTCCCATCCTGAAAAAAAAAGAAAAAAAAAAGCTTTCTTGAAATTGTAAAAAATAAATTAATGTAAATAAAAACCATATGAATGTCATAAAATGGTTTGTGTTGGAGGTTGGGTGTGGACTGGGACATGTGTGGCCCCAATGTTTGCTCAGAATTTATTTAAAGCATTGCACATTTAGTAGTAAGCATAAGCTATTACTTGATATAATATTAGAAACAAGTTAGTATGTACACATTATGTGTTATACAATGTGGAGATTACAATACAATAATAAATGAAAATACTAACAATACTAATGCATATGAGTCTCAAACTCAAAGCATTTATTTTAATTAAACCTTGTACAGGCACTTTTGAATTGTCAAAATTTAAATAGTCTGTCAGTTAGTCAGAAAGTTGAAGCTAGTCGCCCATTCCAAAACGTAGATCTCTATGGAGAAGAACGGGCAAGAAACTCCATGGACACTCTTTTAAATCAAGATATTACAAAATCCTGGATACATTATTATTGTTGCTTCTATATGTGAGAACAATGTAAAAAAAAAGACAATAGAAGAAACATTTCAAAATATAAGATTAAAAATAAGCCTTGGCAGTTAAGAGATGACCAGTCTCAACCGACGCGGCGACGGCGCCCGTTCACGAACATGACGCGTGGGTCAGCACCATCTAGCTCAACCATTTTGTAGGGAACCGAATGATCCAACACACGCGTGTCCAGTTCGACCGCGCGGCCATAGCGTTTTTTTTTAAAAAAAACCATGTCAATTTTTTGTAAAAATTTGTCAAAGTTGATTCCCAAAACCATAAATTTGTCAAAGATACGGTTAAAAAGTTATAAGGGTTTGAACATGGCCGCGCCATTGAAACGCGGCGAACCGCGCGGCCACTGAGATCTTTAAATCTAAGCCTTGTAGAGACCTGAAATTTACGCAAATGCAAGATTTAATTTGTAAAAAATTTGTAAAAATATAAAAAAAATACTCAGGTTTATAGTTTAAGAGCTATAACACTAAAACCGAATGGCCGCGCCATTGAAACGGTGGAGAAAACGCTATCGCCTGTATCTCGCTGAAAAAAAATCGCAGAGGTGTGTAGTTTATTGTAATTACCCAGATTTGAATTTGTCGAAACTAGGAAAAATACAACAAAAATTCCTAGGTTTATATTTCAGGAGCTATAAGACTAAAACGATATGGCCACGCCATCGAAACGGTGAATAAAACGTTATTTCGCCTGTATCTCGCTGAAAAAGCATCGCAGAGGTCTGGAGTTTTTTGTAATACCTAGATTTTAATTTGTCAAAACTAGTAAAAATACAATAAAAATTCTTAAGGTTATATTTCAGAAGCTGTAGAACATTATCAGTATGTGGTGCGATAGGGTGACCATGTCTTATTGTTTACAGAATACTTTCTACTTATTGTTACAGAAATTATAATTCAAGGATTCTAAATAAAATTAAAATGAAACCATAAATATAAAAACAATTATGTTTATTGGTTTAAAAGTCACATAAATCACAGAATGTTACAAATTAAAAAAAAAACTCAAAAATCACAGATTGTTTACTTACACTAAGATATAATCAAAAATCACAAATTGTTTACTTACACTAAAATATAATAAAAAATCACAGATATTTTACTTACACTAAGATATAATCAAAAATCACAGATTATTTACTTACACTAAAATATAATCAAAAATCACAGATTGTTTACTTACACCAAGATATAATCAGAAATCACAGATTGTTTACTTACACTAAGATATAATCAAAAATCACAGATTTACTTACACTAAGATATAATCAAAAATCACAGATTGTTTACTTACACTAAGTCAGATATAAAATGAAAAATAGAAAAAATATAAACATAATTTACTTATAATTTAGTTGCGCTATCATTAAATATAAAGTGTTTTAGTCATCATCTATTAAACCATACATTAAATTATGAATTGTAAGAGGTTGTGCAGAACTTTCATGTGTTTCAGTTTTATTGTCGTCGTAGCAAATAAATTTAGAATTATTTATTAGACAATGACACTTGTAATGCCCAATAATACCTACAACCGGGGGAACATATTCCACGGCACCTATGAATCGATATTTTTTTTGCCTTAATTGTATACAGGGTTATTTTGCAACCACCATCCAAATTTTCAGAAATGATTTAGAATCGATAACCTTATCAATTAATGAAATAAAAAAAAATAAAAAAAATTACATGATTTTCACCATTATCCGCTACTAAAATCACAACGTGTGGAATAAATACAGTTGAACAATAGGTTGTTGAACTGTATGACCGCACACGCGCTTACCTCAAAATTCGGGAAAGAACCATGCACTACGCCCCCCTCCCTCACACGTCGCAACCCGCGCAGCCCCCGATCGGCCCTGCGCCCGCGCCGGCTGTCAGTTGACCGTGACCTAGTTACGTGTGAACGTGTGCCATATTTTTTTGTCACTCTCGCTGCATTTTCGCTTCAGAATTCCGTTCGATCATCATCGCACACATGGCGACTTTTTATTCTAATGCAGAGTATTATGAAATGGTCAGGTGTTATCTTTTAAGTGGCGAAAGTTTAAATAGTGCGCAAAGAATGTACCGTACAGAAAGTTTACCGCGTTTACAAAGACGAGGAATTAATTCGCGAGTGCCTAATAGACAAACAATTTTAGCAGCAAATCAAAGGTTGTTAGATTATGGGCAGTTTACCACACCAGCCCATGCAACAAGTCATGGCGGTCATAACGAAATAACACCAGCAGTCGAAAATTCTGTACTCGAGTTTTTCGAACGTGACCCCTGCGCTAGCACTAACGAAGCTGCTCGGCGCTTCGGTGTCAGTCAGTATTACGTGTGGAAGCTGCTGAACTCTTCTGGTTATCACCCATACCATTACCAACCAGTGCAATCTCTTCATAATAACGATGGACCCGCTAGAATGGAGTTTTGTGAATGGCTGTTAAGAAACATTAATTGTAACATTTTGTGGACCGATGAAGCATTATTTACGCGAATCGGAATTTATAACAGCCGAAACGAACATTATTGGGCGTTAAGCAACCCCCACGTTATTAGAAATAACTACCACCAAGTGCGTTTTAGTGTAAATGTTTGGGCGGGTATTATTGGTAATGTTATCGTGGGACCGATTTTTATTGAAGGACGCTTGACGGGTACGAATTATTTAAACATGTTACGTGGTGTTATTGAAGAGTTACTAGACGAGGTGCCACTTTCATACTACAACAATCATTATTATCAGCATGACGGTGCACCACCTCATTACACAAGTGCAGTGCGTGACTTTTTAAATAATAAGTATGGCGATAGATGGATTGGTCGCGGAGGGCCTGTACCATGGCCTCCCAGGTCACCAGACTTGACTCCGCTTGATTTTTTTTTATGGGGTGAAGTAAAAAGACGTGTTTACGTTGAAGAAGCACAAAGTGTTGAGGACCTCCGTAGTAAAATAATAATAGCATTTAATGACATTAAAAATCAAACAGATACTTTAAACTTATTAAAAAATAGTTTAGAAAAACGTGCACGTTTGTGTATTGAGAGAAACGGACTCCATTTTGAACAATTGCTGAAGTACACGTGATTTGTAGGTTAATCGAGTTTATTTGGTAAGTTTAATTATTGTAAATAGCTAGTTGATTCCAATTTTTTAAATACGCCATAATAAAAACTAATAATTTCACATTCCTTATTTTATTATGTCGGTCCTAAGCCCGTAAAGTATGAAGGGAAAATTGGAATCAACCCTTTTAAGAACGCGTAGGTACCTACATCAGTCGCACTCGCAGCGAGCGAGGTCAATAACCTTGCTGTGTCTCTCTACATTCTGTTATTTTTCGGATATTTTCTTTTGAATGTTTTTTTTTTGTTTTTGTTATTATTTGATTATAATGTTTCACATATGAAAATAAGTTAATCAAAAGTCCTCGATTTTAAAATTTGGATGGTGGTTGCAAAATAACCCTGTATATTGTGGTATTTCTTCGAGCTTAATTTTGTCTGTGCCGTTGAGATCAAATAAAATAATATCCAAGCAGTATACTGCTTTACTATTGGCGGACTAAACCAAGGCCGCAGCAGGTAGCCGCCAGACACTGCACGCAAAATGCAGTCTTAAGAGGGGTCACCGTGAGTGTTGCTGATGGTACTTATTTAAAAATGTGGAATCAAAATGATTTACAATCATTTCAAATGTTCTAAGTTAAGTTCTAATTACCTATATGATTTAATAAAACATTAAATAATAATAATCCAGCCTATTATTGTCCCACTGCAGGGCAAACATTATATATTATTATTATTTTTGTTAGTTATTAGATAGTTTTTAGTATTTCATATAAGTTCATATACATAAGATTGTAAATATTTCATAGTAAAATATCTTAACTACACGGTCATCCATACAAATAAAGAGAGAGCTCTAACATAATCATAAAATATTTAAATGCAACATACCTTAATCGCTTCTGCTGAATTGTTTACATAATTTACCGAACTGACGTTACACCACAGTACAACACTTAATCGTAATTACACACGAACTGAACATTTTAATAATCAGTAGATCACTTTTTTATCGTGTTAACATCACAACGACACACTGATAACGAAACTCTTACGCTTACGTCGCTGTACCACAGAATAATAAGTACTAACGGCTGTACGCGTCGCACTGACCTGCGGAGGCGCGCGGGGGTGGCGCGTGTGAGATGCAATAGTGTGCATTACCAATCACATAGCTTAGGGGCGGAGTTGCGTCATTTAAACCAATCTTAGGGCTAGTTTTTCGTAAGTCCACGCGGACTGTAACTGTATTATTGACTTTTCAAGCAATAAACATAATTGTTTTTATATTTATGGTTTCATTTTAATTTTATTTAGAATCCTTGAATTATAATTTCTGTAACAATAAGTAGAAAGTATTCTGTAAACAATAAGACATGGTCACCCTATCGCACCACATACTGATAATGTTCTACAGCTTCTGAAATATAACCTTAAGAATTTTTATTGTATTTTTACTAGTTTTGACAAATTAAAATCTAGGTATTACAAAAAACTCCAGACCTCTGCGATGCTTTTTCAGCGAGATACAGGCGAAATAACGTTTTATTCACCGTTTCGATGGCGTGGCCATATCGTTTTAGTCTTATAGCTCCTGAAATATAAACCTAGGAATTTTTGTTGTATTTTTCCTAGTTTCGACAAATTCAAATCTGGGTAATTACAATAAACTACACACCTCTGCGATTTTTTTTCAGCGAGATACAGGCGATAGCGTTTTCTCCACCGTTTCAATGGCGCGGCCATTCGGTTTTAGTGTTATAGCTCTTAAACTATAAACCTGAGTATTTTTTTTATATTTTTACAAATTTTTTACAAATTAAATCTTGCATTTGCGTAAATTTCAGGTCTCTACAAGGCTTAGTTTTAAAGATCTCAGTGGCCGCGCGGTTCGCCGCGTTTCAATGGCGCGGCCATGTTCAAACCCTTATAACTTTTTAACCGTATCTTTGACAAATTTATGGTTTTGGGAATCAACTTTGACAAATTTTTACAAAAAATTGACATGGTTTTTTTTAAAAAAAAACGCTATGGCCGCGCGGTCGAACTGGACACACACACGCGCCACCATCGATGAGACATTTAAGTGAGCATGACACGTTCTCAACTGCCATGCTCTTTTAAGTCAACATCAAGAAAATCATAATAAACGGAAACATGGTTCTTACATTTACAAAATTTTAAAAATGCTTCTAAATTATACAAAACTATAGTTTGTGATTTATTTAAGAGATTAATAGCATTTTACTACCAAATAGGAAGAGATATTTAATAATGAAGTATTCAATAATTAAAACTTGGTTGTATAAAACAAAAAATAAATTATGTTAGTAATGTCAGAAACACTAAAAAAAAAAGAAAAAGGGAAGCACCTCTTCCAATTATTGAAATTTAACTAGTGAGCCCAAGTGCCTGTGGAGCAGGACCAGCATTAAGCCAAGCATTTTTATCAACGATATAATCATCCAACTTATAAAATGCTTGTCTACATAGTGTGCGTTTAATGCATGTTTTAAATTTCTTCTCATTTAGTTGAAGAATATCGAGTGGTATTTTATTATAACATTTTACACAGTAACCCATAAAAGAAGTTTTTACTTTAGACAATCTGAAACGCGGTTGATCTAATTCGTTCCTATTTCTAGTGTTAAAATTATGCCTGTCACTTATCTTACTAAAAAGATGTAGATTTTTTCGAACGTACATAATGTTTTCATATATATATTGACAAGGAACCGTCATGATGTTAATTTTTTTAAACAGTTCCCGTAGAGATTCGCGTCTACTGAGCTTGTAGATGGCTCTGACAGCCCGCTTTTGCAGAATGAAGATAGAATCAATATCTGCAGCCCGTCCCCACAGCAAAATACCGTAAGACATGATGCTATGGAAGTAACTAAAATAGACCAGTCTCGCGGTATCCACGTCTGTTAATTGGCGAATTTTCCAAACAGCGTAAGCGGCTGAACTTAGCCGCCCTGCAAGTGATGTTAAGTGCGGACCCCACTGTAGCTTTGAGTCAAGCGTGATCCCCAGGAAAACCGTATTTTCGACGAATTCAAGTATTTCCTTATTCAATACAACATGACATTCAGTACAGGGGCGGTACCTTCATAGAAGCCGAAAAGCCCGGCTCGCCCTAATAAAATCATAATTCACAACAACAAACTTACTTAAACCTATCAATAAATAAATATATTAAAAAAATACCAATCAATGAACTTGAACAAAAACTGAAAATCAGCCAATCCCTCAGTTGGGCGTTTTTTTATACGTTGAAAATCTGTGGGCTTGCCCTTATTTTGATCCCTAGGCACGCCACTGATTCAGTACTTCTAACGTTCGGTAAAGTGAATCTAATGCATTTAGTTTTTTTCTCATTTAATACCAAATTATTTACAGTAAACCAATTATGGACCACAAGCATAGCGTTATTTACATCGTCAAGATCCTGTGCACGTCTTCTTACTTTAAAAATCAATGATGTGTCATCAGCAAATAACACCATTTGTGGTCGGTTTTTCAGTAAATGAGGTAAATCATTTATATATACTAAAAATAGGAATGGCCCCAATATTGAGCCCTGCGGTACTCCCATTTTGACTTTTAAACCTGATGAATTCACACCGTTAATTTGAACTTGCTGAAATCTATCATTTAAATATGATTTTATTAAGCTAAGAGCAAGTTTACCTAGACCGTAATGCTCAAGTTTCAAGAGCAGTGTTTCGTAATTCACGCAATCAAACGCCTTGGATAGGTCGCAATAAATGCCTATTGCATCTTGTGCCTCTTCCCATGCGTTAAAGATATGTTTTAATAAGGTGACACCGGCGTCGGTTGTACAACGTCCTTTGGTGAAACCATACTGTTGACCGTGTAGGATGTTATTACGATTAAAATGATTGAGCATTTGATTTAACATTACTTTTTCAAACACCTTGCTGAAAACTGGCAAAACCGATACGGGTCTATAATTATTAGTGACCTTGCTGTCCCCAGATTTGAAAAGAGGAATAACTGCTGAACTTCATTAAATCCGGGAAAACCCCTTGATCTACACACAAATTAAATATTAAAGCTAAATAGGGTGCAATTGTCTCAATAATGGATTGACAAACTTTAGTAGACATGCCCCACAGATCATCGGTAATTTTGATCTTAAGTTGCTTAAATGCCTTTATAATAACTACAGGGTTTATATGTTTAAATTTAAATTCCACAGGACAGGCTGAGACATTCGATCTTAATAATTCAATAGCTAGTGCGGGCGAGGAATTTAAAGTTTCTGTAGTTTTAATTGGGATATTGGTAAAGAAAGTTGCAAATTCCTGAGCAACATCGATGTTATCGCTAATGAGACCGCGGGAAGTGTCCAGTGTGTAATCAGTATTATGTTTTTTGTTCCTGTTCGTTTCATTGTTTATAATTTTCCTAACTGTCTTTATTTTTTTTTTTTTTTTTTTTCTCTTTATTATTATTAGGGGGTTTTTATCCACAAGGATACGTCAACCCCATTGTATCAAAAGCTACATATCATGCACTAGATGGAGTACAGAAAAATATAATAATAGGTACCATGAAAATAATTAGGTATTCACTACAGCCAAACTACAGAGTTGTTTTGCTAAGTTCGATTTGGGACTTGACAAAATTGTTTGAATTAAACCTATGTCCATTAAGTTCAAGGAATGCTCTCTTTCCAAATCTTCTCTCTCTTTCTTATTTCTAACACATTCCATCAGCAAATGTTGTACGTCCTCAATTTTGTTACAAGTAATACAATTTGGTGATTCGACTTTTTTCATCAAGAACGCAAACTTAGCTGATGGATAGTGCCCAGATCTAAGTCTTAATGCTAGTTTTACAAATTTTCTACTCACTCTGCCATCATCAAACCAAATGTAACGAGGAGGCTGATGCTGGATGGTTTTATACCAAATTCCTTTTATTTCTGACTTTTCGTTAAAATATTTTTTCCAAATCTCATAACATTTAATTTTGAATTTAGGGATCATATCAGAGTAGTCCGGCAGAAAATCGATCTCATTTCCTTCTACTGCTGCTAACTTAGATAATTGATCAGCCTCCTCGTTACCCTTCACCCCAATATGAGCCGGTACCCATTGCAATCTAAACTCAATGCCATTTTTATTAAATTTATTTATGATACTTATAATATCATAGGCTATCGATGCACCTCTGATACCAGAGGCGCATCGAGCCACGTGTTGCAAAGCGCTTTTGCTATCTGAAAAGATAACAATCCTATTTAATTTTTGTTGATCTGCATATGTTATGGCTTGAAAGATTGCAACTAGTTCCAGCGTCATGATAGATACATAAGTATTTATTTTACTACCATATTTAACACTCAAGTTCTGATAGTAATAAGCAACCCCTTGTCCATGTGCACTCTTCGACCCATCAGTATAGAATTTATGCCAACCATTGTACATTGTGCTGAATTCTTTTATGACAATATTCAATAGAGTATTAGGTTCAAATGAAGTCTTGCAGCCCGTTACGCATTCAATATCAGTTTTAATACTCTTCTGCAAGTCAATGGCTGATACCCAGATTTCCAAACTAAACATCCTCAGCGTACTTGATGACGAGACTTGAAGTGGTCTTATATCATTGGCAGCTGAAACTAGTAATGGTATTTTTTTTCCCTCCCAGTATCTATTTTGGCACAAATCACTTAACGTTGATATCATATCAACCGTTGTATTGCTAGACCAGGACACACTTTTCAACATAAACTTATAAGCTAGGTATTGCCTTCTTAAAAATAAAGGCATTATATGTAACTCACATTCCATGACATGAATTGGGGTACTTTTAATAAATCCTCCCACAATTCGCAGCGCTTGATTTTGTATCTTATCTAGTCTGCTAATGTGGGTCTTTGCTCCAGAATTATAAATAAAGCTACCGTAGTCCATTCTACTTCTTATTAAAGAAATATACAACCTACGTAAATGTTTATTATGAACACCCCAAGTACTACCCGCTAACATTTTCAAGATGTTAAGAAATTTAGAGCATTTATCTATAGTTTCTTTTATATGTTTTCCCCAACGTAAATTCCCGTCTAACCAAATCCCCAAATACTTAACACAATCCACTCTAGCCAACAATTGGCCGTTCGCCTTTATGGTAGGAAAAAGTCTCCTATGGCCTTTACTAAAAAGACAGTAGCTAGATTTACTGGCGGACAAAACTAAACCTAATTCTTCAAATAAAATAATGATAGCATCAAGCGCTTGTTGGATGCGTGTTTCACAACTTTTGATGTCCTTGTCACTAATAAACAGTACAAAATCGTCTGCATACTGCGATATAATAATATTTTGTGTTTGGTTACATATTTTGTGTGTTATTAAATTGAAAAGCAATGGGGATAGGGGGTCCCCTTGTGCCAGGCCTTTATTCGTCCATCTAGATAGTGTGGTCTCCCCTGTTTCTGATTTAATATTAAGGTATCTCTCGCTTAAAAAGGACCACAGGTATGTACAATATTTTTTTCCTATTTGGAGACTGTCTAATATCTTCATCGCTACATCAATAGAAACGTTACGTCTTTATTTTATTGTCTGCTGATTTAACCTTGTTACTAATGAAAGAAGCTTTAGCTGCTTTGCAGATATTTTTAAAAGTTTTAGAATAAGTAGTGTAACCCGGCTTCGTAGTTTACTGATAATTTCTTAGAAACAAGCTGCTGATGGTTCCTATTTGAACTTTACTACTCACCACCGTGCTAAAGTAAATTTATAAGGTATAATCTGCTAGGAAGGATAATTAAACAAGTACCTTCTTACACAATACAAAGTTTATTGGAATTATACAAAATTAAAGTACACATACAAACAATGTGGCAAGCCACCAAATTAATGTACCCTTCCCAGAGTCTATGGCATACACCCACACAACTAGTCTCCGTTCCTAGTGGTGTCAGTGCACGCCAGACTTGAGACTAAATAGCAGTTTCTCAGAGTCGCTATAGCGAGTCCGTGGGATGATTGAATTAACAACTTCTAGCTCAATCGAACAGGTATTGGCCTTTTCCGGACTGTGCTCATAGAGGGAAAATAAATACTATACGAAGCAAACCCGAGACACAAGATCCTTACAACAACTGGTCTTAAAACAACCTAGTTCCTACAAAAGGCCTAACTCTCTCATAGATTAAACCATAATGACACACTGATAACACTCTCTATAAAATCCTCAGTATAACCCCTTCAGTTGACGGTTCAGGGTCCTTGGCGTCGTTCACAGGAGAAACCTGTGAACACACGCGAACGCGGCCTACGGACGAGATGGTGACGCTATCGTTACCTGGAGTGGCGAACTTCCCTCATCACCTGGATTCGGTTAGGTAAAGCCTTCCTAATGTCGGAGGACCACACCGCAAGGGATAGCCATAAATCCGCCTGCGCTCTGATGAATGTCAAATCACCACACGGCGCAACACCAAGGCAGCGAATCAATCGCGCATAACACCAAACTTAAAAGGCCAGCATAAACAGCCAGACCTGTAACAACGTCCTCGTGTCAGATCACACATGCATGATCTAAGCTATAGGCTATCCAGCAAGAACAAAGAAAATGGTTTAGTACTCACGGAATTCTGCCAAAACAGCTCCTACTTATTTAAACCCCAAGGGTTATTTGGACACATCCCAATCCTCCTAGGATTAAGTCCCTCAAAAACGCCCTTTAGGCTCGAGTAGTCCTTGTTCGTAAAAAACGGACACCGTCTCCGCCTATTTCTCCAGACCAATCTGACAGTTTCTCGAATCATCTTCCACAGACTATATAGATTCCTTATCGATTTGTATCTTCATTTTGTCAAACATTATGTTTGTCATAAAATGTGGTAAATTATGTACGTTTGCTTATTTATTTCTTGATTATCCAAATAAACTTGCAATTAATCACCTAAGCAAAAGGCACCAACGCCATCTGTGTCACGCAGAACAGCATTGACATCCCTGGCGTAGTCCGCCGTTAATTACAATAGATGTCGCTACTAGACACAATCGATAACTAATTTTGCAACGTCACAGTAGCAACATGCTTATTAAAAGTATTAGTGTTAATATACGGCTTAAGGCCATACAGTTCAAATAATCTTTCCCTACTTTTCTTGATTCCTTTAGTTGCCCAGTCGCTGAATAAAAACTTAGGGCAAATAGTTTTAGATTTCTTCTTGAATTCAGGAATTATTGAACTCTGCACTAATGAAAAGAATTCTTCATACAAAATTGGCAATATTTTGTATGAAGAATTATTACCATTAGTCATACTTAGGCCCTGAGCATTTAACTTGCTAATTAAAGTGATATTAAACTTATTCAAATTACCCGATGTTATTGGTCTAGTTTGAATCTGCACTTTTTGCATCGGTGTTGTAGTAGCTGGTACAGCTATACAATATTTAAATAGTATTCAGCTCGCCTACGCACCACCACGTGCTTGTGGGCTGGCGGTTCGGCATCGAATGCCCCCCACTCAGCCCGCACCTTGTGACGTGTGCGCTCGAGACAAATCATAAGAATATCTGTATACACTACATCCTTTCCTTATTTTAATTTAGTTTATTTCCGTTATTAAATACCCCTGTATTAAATATTAAGGGTCTTTAGGAATAAATAATATTTTTTTATATTTTGAATCTAGTATTAATTAAGTTACAAGTAGTCTACTTGATATTACTCCTCTGTAGTGAATATCTTAACTTTTTATTAACTAAGTATTTAGGCATCTCCATAAAATCTGTTTTTTCTAATCAATCCTTACAAGTAATTCTTTATTTGAACTCCATTATAATCAATATAATTATAAATTATTAATTATTTATTTATTTTGTTTATTATGTCCGGCACCTTCTTTTTCCTTTCCTTCAAAAATAAAGTTATACCTCCTCTTAATTGCTCGGAGTAGACGTATCTCCTAAGTGTAGTTCTTCAGGCTCCTTTTCATTCAAAATTTTCCACTGACCTTCAATTTTTTTCAGATGTACTACATTCCTCCTAAGCACTTGTCCTGTTGAATCATTTCGTACTTCAACATCTCCTCCTGCTGCTTTTTCAACTGTGTGAGGAGTTGGGTCATAGTTTTGTGCGGAATTCGTGACCGCGTTGGGCGAGTAATACACAGAAGTAAGTTGTAAATAAGTAACGATTAATTTATTACGATATCAAGTAACTAAAGCTAGCAGTTACATATGACACGAAAAGGTAAAATTAAATAATGTTACATGAAGAGTAAAACTAATAGAAACACGAAGCTCGCCGTAAACTATTACGGCGAGCTTCGGCGAGTAAAATATGATCGGGGGTCAGAGAGGACCTCGCACGATCTTAGTTCAGCACAGACTGAAGCTCCGAACCAAAACTCTCCCAAATCTGCCGTTCACTAAACAAAGGACGCGGTCACGAATCCCGCACAGTTGGGGGTACTGTGGGGACTTTGTCTTACGTACCCATCCCTTGCATAGTTTTAAGAATTTATATTTTTATAGAAGAACTTATTGTAATAATTTTTAGAAAGTTTCATTTTTGTGTTTTTCCCACGTTGAACATCTGCAAGCGATTTCAGTTATAGGTACTATTGTTTATTTTCATGATTCTTTACTTTTAGTTAAGGTTCTCCATTGTTCTATTATGTTTAGTTATCTTGTATTGTACCCATTTGCTATTTATAGTTAAGGTTCATTGTTCTGTTATTTTTAGTTGTCTTGTATTGTACCCATTTGTATTTCTCGTGTTTTATTATACTTTTAAAAGACAATCGTTTTGCCGCTTCCTTTGTTTAGGAACTGCAGATGTGGATTTGCCGCGTCCTTTGTTTAGTGAACGGCAGATTTGGGAGAGTTTTGGTTCGGAGCTTCAGTCTGTGCTGAACTACGATCGTGCGAGGTCCTCTCTGACCCCCGATCACATTTTACTCGCCGAAGCTCGCCGTAATAGTTTACGGCGAGCTTCGTGTTTCTAGTAGTTTTACCATTCATGTAACCTTATTTAATTTTACTTTTTCGTGTCAAGTGTAACTGCTAGCTTTAGTTACTTGATATCGTAATAAATTAATCGTTACTTATTTACCTACAACTCACTTCTGTGTATCACTCGCCTACGCGGTCACGAATTCCCACAGTTTAAACTTAATTCGTTAGCTTTAATGATATTCTTCAAATACACTTTCTCCCGGTACTAAATCACATTGTTTTGCTTTTCGTTTTCTATCGGCATATTCTTTTCCCAACTGTTTCTTTTCGTTATCCCTATCTCTTATCTCCGAGTCTTCCAGTTGACGGTTGATGTCACTAACCATTGGGATTTTGTCACGAAATTGTCTTTTGAAAAATAATTCTGCCGGAGGTTTCCCCGTTATACTATGTGGGGTACTGTTGTACATAACCAAGTATTCCTCCAAACCCTCTCTCCAGTTTCTTTTCTCAGCCTGGCTGATTTTTAAGCGTTTCAATATATCTCTGTTTTGGCGTTCTACTTCACCATTCTGTTGTGGCCAATAAGGTACGGTGTTAAACAAAAGTATGTTTCTTTCGTTACAGAACCTCTTGAATTCATCGCTACAGAATTGTTTCCCATTGTCTGCAGTTATTGTTGATGGGTTTCCAAGACGGCTAAATATTTCTTTTAGATTTAATATGATATCTGCACTGGAAATCTTTCGCATTATCTTAACCTCTTTATATCGACTAAAATAATCCACCACGACCAATATAAATTCCCCACTCGGAAGTGGTCCCATTAAATCTATAGCTATGTCTACTCACGACTCATGTGGTAATTCTCGTCTCTTCAGAGGGTTTGGTGGATTTGGAGCTGAGACAAGTGTGCATCCTTTGCAAGACTTAACCAAAGTCTCAGCATCTTTATCGCACTTTGGCCACCACACTTTAGTTCTCAATCTAGCCTTCATTAAGACTATGCCGGGATGACCTTCGTGAGCTGCCATTAAGACTTGACTTCGTAGTTCACTTGGGATTACTATCCTAGTTCCTCTCAATAGAACTCCTTCATAAAAGCACAGCTCATTTTCAAAGAACTTGTAATTTTTTACTTCATCGTCCCATTTATTATTGTAAATACCTTCTTTAACCTTTATAATCTCTTGATCTTCTTGTGAATATTTTATAATTTCTTTTAATGTCACGGTAGTAGGTTTAGCTTTCTCCACAATCCAATGGACGTAATCTTCGACTTCATTTACCGATGAATTCTCTAAGTTGCATAATCTAGACAAAGAATCTGCAATATTCTCTTTGCCTGGTTTATACAGGGTGTAATTTTAATCACCGTTATCCTCTTAAGGGGTCATTGTACTCATCATTATGAGCAACTTTTACTATGGGGCCAAACCAAAAATCGAGAAAAAAAATCAGCTGTTCCCTACATTTATGTTCGCATAACTCGTCAAAATGTGGGGAAAGTCTGATTTTTTTTTCGCGATTTCAGGTTTGGTCCCGTAGTAAAAGTTGTTCATAATGATGAGTACAATGACCCCTTAAGAGGATAACGGTGATCAAAATTACACCCTGTATATGACCTTGAATGCATATGTCTGGAGTCGTAAAATCCACCGTTCTATTCTGGCGCATGATTTTGACTTGGGTCCAAATATGACCTCAAGTGGCTTATGGTCAGTTATCAATTCGAATTCCTTACCATACAGAAAAACGTGGAAGTGTTCTACAGCCCATACTAATGCCAGAGCTTCCTTCTCTGTTTGGCAGTATCGCCGTTCGCAGTCTGTCAATGTCTTATGCCCATATGCAATAATCCTTGGCTCTTTGTGGTCTATCTGTATCAAGACACCACCTAATGCTACTGGACTAGCATTGGCTATAACCACTGTCCGATCTTTTACATCATAGTAACCCAAGGTAGGAATACAGGATAGATCCGACTTTAGCTCATTAAACGCGGTATCCTGTTTGACACCCCAGAATTTACTAATTTCTGATCCTTTGCCTTGCTTGTTTCGAAGTAACTCTTTGAGAGGTTCAGTTTTGGTCGCTAAATTGGGAATCCATTTCCCGACATAGTTTATAAGACCCAGGAAGCTCTGAAGCTCGCCTATGTTACTAGGTGGTCGAAATCCCTGGATACTTGATACAAATTTCTGTAAAGGTTTGACTCCTTTGTCCGAAAATTCATGTCCAAGAAATTGTATCTCAGTCATTGCAAATAAACATTTGTCTTTTCTTAGCACCACATTATTCTCTTCTAAAGTTTCTGTTACTTTCTTTAATCTTCGGTCGTGTTCTTCTTTATTTGTCCCGTACACTAAAATGTCATCAATAAAATTGATTGTTCCCTCACATCCTAAAAGGATACGCTCTAGCGTCTTTTGGAAGATTTCAGGAGCGCATGTGATACCGAACATTAGTCGTTTATATCGATAAAGGCCTTTACTTGTAATAAAAGTGGTTATAAAACGAGAATCTGGGTGCAATTCAATTTGGTGAAATGCATCTTTAATGTCTAATTTGCTGAAGAATTTAGCACTTTTCATTTTAGGTAACAGCTTGTCCATTGTTGGCAACGGATGGTTTTCCCGCAAAATTGCTTTGTTAGCTCGCCTCATGTCCACGCATAGGCGTACCTCTCCATTATCTTTTAAGACAGGTACTATCGGAGATACCCACTTCGAGGAGCTATGGACCTCTTCAATTATATCTCTGTCTATTAGTTCTTTGATTTTACTATTAACTTTTTCTTCAAGGGGTATAGGGATTCTCCGAAGTGGCTGTGAAACTGGCTGTACACTATCATCAATGGCTATTTCAATTTGAATATTCTTTAATTTTGGAAATGGTTTTTTGGTTTCCATTTGGTTAATCTGGAGTCCAATTTTGAGGATTCCCATACTCATAGCTGTCTGTTTCCCTAAAAGATTCCTGGTTCCGTCTTCTATTATGTAAAAAGTTGCACCCTCAGACTTGTCGCCTATTTTGACATCAGCTTCGAAAGCTCCAATTAGTTTTAAAGGTTCATTACTTCCATATCCATAAAATGTTTTCTCCGGGATTTTAGTCTGATTACTTATTTGTATTCTATTATTGTTTAAGTCTTGCCATGTTTTGCCTGTAATTAAATTACATTTGCATCCGGAATCCACTAACATGTTAACTTAAAACCCCTCCTATATCACATTCTATCTCGCTGTCCTCATCTATTCTGAAAACGTAATGTATGTCATCTCCCCGCCTACTTGATTGTTTCGGCTCTTCTTTTACTTTTTGTGGTTTAAATTTCTTACTCTCTGTGTTATTATTCATTTCATTTTTCCTTTTTAGTGGTAGTCTAGTTCTACAATATTGTCTAAAATGCCCTTTCAATCCACATTTTAAACAATCTTTATCCCGAGCTGGACACTTTGTGTCTTGGGAGCCGTGGTTTTTACTTCCACATCTACCACAAAGAGATTTAGATGACAGTGTTTTATAATTGTCTTTGTCCCTTCTTTTGTTAGTTCTTGAATCCACTTTATTTATATCTATGTTTTTTCTTGTACCATCCCCAAAATCCTCCATTTGCCGATTAACTGCTTCAAGGGCGTTTGCCTCAGCTATTATGTTGTCTAATGTCATAGAATCTCCTGTTTGCAATATTTTCTTTCTAAGTCCTTGTAACGTACATTTTTCAGTTATCTGATCTATAATTTGGTCATCCTTATCTTTAAATTGACATTTGTCGGCTTGTTGTCTCAAGCGAACTAGATATTTTTCGAATTTTTCATTAGATTCTTGTTTAATTAAACGAAATAAATGACGCTCATAAACTTTGCTCTGTTTCGGTGTAAAATAGGCATCAAGTTTACTTATTGCCGTCTTGAAGATATCTGATTCAGTTGTGCCAGATACGTTGGTTTCAGGTATATTATAGAATATTTCTTGTAATTCTAAACCGCCAAAATGCAATAAGCTTGCTCTTTGCTTTTCACTCTTATCGATACCAGAAGCTTCGAGATAAATAAAGAGTGCTCGTTTCCAACGCTCCCATCGAGCTCCAACCGAAGAAGGTTCTCCTTCGCAGTCGAACTTCTCAAGCATCAGTTGAGACATAGCAATTACCTGGAATCAACCAACATTGTTGTTTCAATATCAATTTAATGATCAGATAATACTGCTTTTGAACTCAAGTATGAGTTAGGACATAGCAATAATCTGGAACAACCAGTTTATTGTTGTTCCAATATCAATTTAATGATCAGATAATACTGCTTATTTAAACTCAAGTATGAGTTGGGACATGGCAATAACCTGGAACAACCAGTTTATTGTTGTTACAATATCAATTTAATGATCAGATAATACTGCTTATTTAAACTCAAGTATGAGTTGGGACATGGCGATGCCCTGGAACAACCAGTTTATTGTTGTTCCAATATCAATTTAATGATCAGATATCACTGCTTATTTTTAACACTCAATGACAACGTTTCCATGGCGCCACATGATGTGTATTATACCTACCCATGTTGTCAATTAGTGATCCTTTGAACATTGTAAAACTGAGTCAATTTAATGACTAGCAGTGCAGGCTGCTTCCACCACGCACTCCGCCAGCTTACGTGGAAGTAGGTTATTACACTCCGTCACCAACCAATCATTAATTGTGTTTGAAGTACCTACCTAAATATTCCAAAGTGTTTAAGTACCTACTAACAATAGACCTCTGCCTATAGTTTCAATATAGTATTAAACATGATGTTTTTAAGCTAATTTAATCAACTAAGACACTACACACACATTAAATGTGTGTCTAATACACAAATTTTGTGTGACTAGGCGATCGTGATCCATACCTCAACTTATTTACTGAAGGAAGTCGTAAAATAAACGACTTATTTAAGGTTATAATAGGCAGCACTAAAAAGTATTTACTACTGAAACCATAAACCCTAATTGGGTATATTATTATGTAAAATCTTACCTAGGTATACAATAGGATAATATTATCTAGGTACATCCTTCCTTAAATAACTAGCACAGAGTACTTTGATAAGTAGGTAAACAGTTTAACGTCTGCACCCACATGTAAACATGCCTACATTTCTCTTTTTTTTCCGTTTGAATATTAGCAGTTTAAACTGATTGACAAATTGTATGCGTTAGGTACATTTGCCAACCCAGTAGGCGGTAGGTAGGCACTAAATGGCGAAATGTACCTATATATACTAAGGCAAAATGTTTATTAAGCGTATCGTATAACAATCAAATACAAATTGATAATTCTTCTAAGTTACCAGTACAGCTGTGTTGCCAGCACATCTTTGCGTAAACAACAATGATTGTCAATGTTAAACAACTTAAATAAAAGATTAATCAGTTGTCACCACTACTGCACCGCACAGTGTATTTTTTGACCAAAATTTCGGACATGTCTCTTTTTTGTGATAACTTTGTTTGTAATGTTTTATAAAATTAATGAATAGAACTCACAAGCGCCTACTTCTCATTATGACCAAAAAAAACCACTTAATTATTTTTTATGATAAAATTGTAAATCACCCATAACTTTTGAAATATTGCACGAATTATCTTCTTGTTTTTCCTGATAAACAATAATCTTAAGACACATAATACTGATTGATTTATATATTTTTTAAACGAGTTTTCAGAGATTTATTTACAATTAATGTTTTTTTTATTTTATTTTTTTATGGTCATATTTTTAATTATTTGGATTCTATTTTTCTACAGAATTGTTAGAAAAAAGTGAATGAATCCATGAAAAAAAAATCAGATCCAAATACTGAAGGATATCGAACTTAGAAGCTTCTAAAGTTTTCTATGGTAATTATGATTTTAGGGTTGTCAATATTTCTAAATAGAATTTATTGTAAAAAGTTACCATAACTTTTTATTCGTACTTAAATAATATATTAACTGGAGGTTGGGGCTTGTGCATCGGAACACTTTATTTACACAGAAAAATAGTTTTTAAATGAACCGAAAAACAAAAAAAAGATTACTTTTTATTTCATTTTTGGATCGAGCTGTGGTTTAGCACAGTTTTCCTAGACGTGCTTAGATAATAAAAAAAAACTATGAATTTCATTTGACATACCGATCCTGCCATACTAATTTGGAATTTTTTGAACATAATCTACATATTATATCTAATATTATAAAGAGGTAAAGTTTGTAGGAAGCGATCTCTGTACTGAACCTATATTGAAATATCTTTCACTAGTAGTAAGTTACATTATGTCATTTTACTTAATTGTTTTCTGATGTACATTCTTCAGCATGATCTGACGAAAGAATTTCTGTTACATTGTCGGTATGTCATTCAATAATTTCAAAATTTTCGTCATTTTCTGTTGCCACAAAATCGTCTTGTGCTGAGATTTCATACGGTTTCAGTAACCTAACTACGCTGGGTGGTAACGGTAAGGATTTTAGTTTTTTCAACCTATTCTGTAGCCTTATGTAGGAAATTTCTGGATTTGACGATTCCAGTGCTCTGTGAAACAAATCTAACATGGTTTTGATGCGGTCGGATTTTCGGCTATGGTGTTCTCTGTCGTAACACCAGAACTTATTCCGCGCTTCACCGGCTTGCTCTGATAATAAGCCTACTGGAAGAGCTGAGTTATTAATAATATCTTGCCCGTGAATGAGAATCTTATGTACATCCGTCACCTCACACATCAGGTCCAGTTGAAAACCAGCGTCAGGCACCAGTTGTCTGGCATTTTTGCTGAACTGGGCCTTTTTGGCGCAGCCGTGAGGCACACTTTCCTGCTAATTTCTTACAACGGACTTTGCACTTTTTATTTTTATCTTATTTTTTATCTGATGTACAACTAATATCTAACTACCTGGTGTATTGTGTGTCTCTTAGTCTGTGCTAAATAAATGTATTTTCTTTCTTCTTCTTTCTTTCATGTATTGTTACTGTCATTGGGCCAACCATATTCTGCCACGTATTTAGATGCAACGCTTTTGCAAAAATCTCCAAATTTATTAGCATTTACAGGTAGACCACAAGATAAAGTAGGTAATCAGAATCGTGTGAAGATCGTCCAACAACCACAGACCAAGGCCTAATATTTCAGCAAATACTGCACGATTTTTATCCGATAGAACTGTTCGGGCTGTGTTGCCGTCATTTGTTGTTCCAGCATTGGGTCTCACAACATCAACTAGCACTTTCAAATCTTTTCGCACTCTCTCTTGAACACGTTTTTTTGTTTCCTCAACAGTTTTTGATTCCATTGAATCTTTGTCTACCCTACATTTCTTTACAGGAAGCTTGTAGCCCAAATGAAGTAAGAACTCTAACACGCGAATCCATGCATGCAAGGGACTTATTCCGTATTTGAAAACCGATACATCAATTGGCTGAGAATAAATTATGTCTAATTTGTTGAATTGCGTTGAGGTTGCTTTGCAAAATGGACATAAGTTGAGAAGAGGTTTCTGTTATTATATTTAGTACTTTGCCATCTATGCATGCCAAATAAAGTTGTGGTTTTGCCCTTATTTTCTTTTTGTTAGATGTAGTTGCTTCTAAAGTAGTCAAATCCCTAATTTGGTTTTCTATCAATTTCTGTTCATTTAGTATTAAATCTTTTGTCTCTTTCCGATATTGAATATGAATCGGACGGCAAAATCTGTATGATTGTGGAGTTGGGTTTAACCAAAGTACAAAGTCTTTTTTGTTTTTATCCGTAATGGGATGAATGTAGTAGCAAATAAAGTGTTTTCAGGCTCTCTCTCTCTCTCTCTCTCTCTCTCATACTCACACACACATGCACAAACACAAACCGATAAAATAGGTCACCGCGCCGAGCTCATGCGCCTGGCCCCGCCCCCAAACATTGATAACAATCAAAGATAAATTGCAAATTTTACCTTCATACTTTCAAAGTCTCCGTCAATTTGCAAAATGCATATCATATACAAGGATGTGTTTATACAAGGCGCTATATAAATGGGGAATAAAGTAAATTGACTTTTTCCTAATATCTTTGCGTAGATGCCCGAAAAACAGACAATTAACTGTTTTTCATTACTAGAAATTGTAAAAGATTTCGATAGATGTTGATTTAAGACAGCTTTATGTCTTCATTTCCGTTTTTGAAATTAATCTAGAATGTTAACAATGGTGGGTTCAATTACCGTTATTTCAATTTTATCTGGCTGTCTTTCTACATTACGGCGTACTTAAGAAATGGGAATTAACTTATTTGAAACCATTTATATAAATTCAACTTACGTAAATGGTGGTGAGTTTGAGTGACTGCAGCGGCCAAGAGAAGACCTTCAATCCTCCATGAACTTAACTTACTAAAAAGAGAAAGAAAAAAAAAAAAAAGAAGGAGGAACGAAAGGAGGAAGGAGTGAAATGAAATCTACAATTTAATTGATAAATTTGCTTTTATTTGCACTCATTAATTTAAATATGTTTATTACTTCAATGAACAGATTATTTTAATTATAATTTTTATATTATACATGTTTGCTATTTAACTTCTTCCAATCTGTGTTATTCTGTTAAGGATAGGACGATGATAGGAAAGATTAAAAAACATTAATATACAAATTTTGAATTTTATTTGTAGTTCTTGAACGTTTGGTTTAACTATAATAATAATAATAATTTAACATAATTTGTTTAAAAATACACATGAACAAGTTTTCATAGAAATAAACTGTAATCAGATTAATGTTAAATAAATGGTTAATTCGAAATGACGAATTATTTTATTATTTATGTACACACAGTAAAATACAATAACAAAACTAAATGGAAACACAAAGTAGGCAAATGTAATTAAAATGCTGGAGGCGGGCAGCCCTATCGCATGTTTACGTACCGCGCGGCTGTAGGCATTTAATTCAAGGTTACGGCCCAGATACAATACTGTATGTCTTTATACTGTGACCACGTGCTTGTGGGCTGGCGGTTCGGCATCGAATGCCCCCCACTCAGCCAGCACCTTGTGACGTGTGCGCTCGAGACAAATCATAAGAATATCTGTATACACTACAGGTGTATTGGACTCAAAAGACACGGTTTGACCACTGTGATCAGAAGGAAGATAATTTACAATGGCTTTATCTAAATATTCGCAGCAACAAAAAACATTATCAATACATGTAGCAGTAGTAGTTATTCGCGTTGGTTCCAAAAACACATTTGCCAGATTGAATGATTTAAAGAGGCTTAACAATCTACTGCTATTTGAATTATTTTCCAAAATATTAACATTAAAGTCACCACAAACAATTAAGTACTGATTTATTACCAGTTGCAAGTTTTCCCAAGACATCTTCCATTACTGACTCAAATATAGAGTAGTTTTGATAGTTTGGAGGCCTGTAAACGCACACTATAAAATGCTTATCTAGCTCAACACAGGACAGTTCGATGCTATGTTCCACCGATAGTTCCCCTATGTCTTTACGAGTCTTATATTTTACGAATTTTTTAATTAAGATTAATGAACCACCACGCAGCATGGATTTTCGGTTAAAGCAACTGCCTACACTATACTTCTCATAATTAATCAGCATTTCATAATCTTTCAACCAGTGTTCAGTAATACAAATAATATCAAACATTGTTTTTTCTAAAAACAATTCAATTTCTAATAATTTGGAAGAAAAACCTTGAATATTTTGATGAAACAATTTCAAGGAATTCTGCTTAGCCCCTTTTTTACAATTAACTAATGGGCATTGTTCATATTTTTTTAAATGTTGTAATTGAAAAACCATTTCGAGGAATAGCGTTACTGATCATTACGGACTAATTAATTTTGAAAAATATTCATATGTTATTGATATTTTTGATAAAATACGATTGACCTTCTTTACCCTTCAAATTACGTACGACTGGCCGTACAGTTTTGTATCGTTGCCTCAGAAAATAAAAAGTAAGAGGCAAGTATTGTCTACAATCTGTCAAATGTCAAATTATTGTAAATATGTCAAAAATATAAACATTCTTGTTTATATCTCATTATTACATTAAGGTGTAAAGATGGCTCACTGACCTTGTGCATATGGGCGGAGCTAAGCGTCCTACTCCCGATGCTTGCAGTGGCGCGCTACACTAAAACGATGATCAAAGAATATGCAGAGGCGCAGACATGCCGCACGTAGGTCGCCATTTTTGCCTACGATTCCAGAAGGGAATGGCGAATGCAAGACTGATATATTTTGTACTAGCTGTTACCCGCGACTTCGTCCGCGTGGAATTTAAGAAAAAAGTTATTGTTGAGTTCGCAGAGTTTACGATAACTTATTAATTCTGTATTCCGCGTAAAGAAATACCTATGCTAATTTTAATGAAATTCTTCTAATATTTCTCCATTTAGTTCTTTTTGATCGTTTTTGCATTTTTAGTTTAATTATTATTTATTTTTAGTTTTTCGTATTAGCCTTTTTATATACAATATTTGGTGTACGATTTTCTTAAACAAAAACACTAAGTATATTATTATATTATTTATTCAATCAATTTCTATGGAGATTAAGGAATCTTCACGTATAGGATCCACTTATAAACATAACTATACTCCGTTTCTTTATTATGATTTGATTACATTTGGAAGTACCTAATTAAACGGAGTATAATACAACCTCCCTATTTGAATCGGATATTATTCAATATTTCATTTCATTGATTTTAATTTTTTTTCGTAGGAACCTATTTTGTTTTTTTTTCTAAAATAAATGTACCTAGTCTAAGTAACTCCTTATTCACCTATCTGCTAGTGAAAGTCCCGTCTTAATCGGTCTAGCCGTTTCAGAGATTAGCGGGAACAAACAGACGACAGACGGACAGACAGACAAAAATTGTAAAAAAAAATATTTTGGTATATGTGCAATTTAACAGTCAGAAGTCGACTAGCAATCTCACAAAACTATGGCATAGCAATATTAGTACTTATGACCTTCTTCTATAAGAACGTTTGACAACACTACAAATTGGCAAAATGATTGTTATTACAAATTTCAAAAAGTTTCGTAAGCGTTACGGTGGCCAAAGTGGCTAGCACTGTGCTTCGCATGGCGAACGTTCGGGTTCGAGTCTCACATCAAACATGAAAAATATTTTTTAAGTATTACATGTGAAATTAGAATGCCGAGTTGCTAACCAATAATTATGTTAAATATTCCACAACTAAACGAAGATTCTTTTGTTTTACAATTATTTTCAATCTTAGCGTCGTTTTTAAAACATGAGGGTAGATTTCAAACAAAGTGTTAAGTTCACTCTGTTTCAAATCTATCCTAATTTTTTAACTACTTTACTAGTTCACATAAATTATTCCACTATTCGCGGCAAAAATATCTGTGCAAATATTGTAGCGTCTATGCGTCGACGTCTCATTAGCTGTATCGAGGCTAACGGAGGTCACACGAAATATTAAAAATCCTAAACAGGTAGGGTAATTTTGTGTCAGGGGACATAGTGGTCGTAACTTACCAAATTAGTATTTACATTATTGTAATATTGAGGTTAAGTTTCAATCCTCTTTTCATTGAGAAAATGAATAATTAAGCTGTAACCTCTTAAATGATATCAGAATTTTCATAATATCCATAATATATAACCTAAAACCTTATAGTTCAGGCATAAGTATTCCGGCCTCAATTGATAAAGCTGCCTTATTTCGATTCGTCGTGAAATAGTGATCAACATATTCGCCACGGGATACAAGTAACCGGTTGGTCTCGGGGCATAGTGCCTGGTTAAGATTTCTCGCCGTGGGTTCGATCCCAGTCGGAGGATCTTCTTTGCGTCAATCAAGACATTTTGTTTTATTTTTATTTCGTTTTTTTGGTATACTTTGTTCTATTTTTAATTGTTTTTTTTTTTATGTACCTACTTTGCTTTATGTTTATGTTGTTTACTTTTATTTGTTTCCGTTATTTAGTAATTAAGGTGTGTTTTTTAACATTCAATACTATAATAATAACATAAGTAAGTGTAAAGGATTTCTTATGTATAAAAAATATTACAATGTTACCATATCAAAATTTATTTCATTTGTTATCATATTATAATAATAAATTACCTTTATTGTAATATCTATTTGTTCAAAGTAATTTACAAAAATAAATTACTAACACATAATAATAATTATATAAAACTTCAAAAAAAACTGGCCCAACTCGGATTTGAACTCACATCTATCCTGATCACATTAGCGAGTGCAGCCTCGTTACCGATCTAGCTAATGTTTACTTATGTTATGTTATCGAAATTTTGCATTACTATGAAAAAAATAATCAGACGGCGATAAAAAAAACAAGTTACTGATATTGTCATCCTTGTCTAGCACTATATGCGCATTGTGTATAGACGCCGCAGCCCGTATAGCGCAGGCGATAATGGTCATTGCGGTGTAAGTGGACGTCTAGAGGTTGACTGTACCTACCGTGTATACATTCATATGCATTTAGTAAGAAGCGGTTGTTTTAATATTACAAACAGACACTCCAATTTTATTTATTCGTATAGATAGATAGATACTTATTAGTCCACTCAACGAATAACTATTAAGAGATAGAGATAAGAGGTGTAGAGTGCGTGAGCTGGGCCCTGAGCGATTTCTTCACAAAGTTGTTCAGAGTGCTTAGGGAGTGAACATAGGTACTAAAAGTCCCCGCGTCTAGGAGGTGAGCCGGAGTGGGGGTATAAAAATTCCCACATTTGAGTTTTTCGCTAATATCTATAAAACGGTGCGTCGTCGTAGAGAAAAAGTATTTTTCTTGACTTGCTTTGCTTTCGCATTTTTATTTATTTACAAATTATCTTATATTTACAAAATAAACAATATAAACAAAAACAGTATTTAGAAATGGCACCACTAATAAAGCGTCCACGCGGACAATAGAAATGGGCCCTCTGCAGCGAGCTAGTCTATAAACGCATACTGATACAATTCGTTCATAAATATTTGCACTAACACAGCCAAACGCGCGTAGTCGATCGATAGCCGGGCGGAGCAGCGAGCGACACAGCCACCCCGTCTCAGTGCTAACGCACGACTGCCGCCCGCGCCCGCGCAGAGCACCTCTGAAGCTCTATCTCAAAATGGGGCATTGTCTTTGCAACTGTTGATTGATTTAAAAACGCTATTTCAAATATGTAGTACTTCTAACCATCAATTTTTCAGTGTAAAAATATTTCCAAACATCAAAGCCGTTTAGAAGTTATAAGGAAATATTAGCCAAAATAGCGTTTTGGTAAATATTTTTTTAAGGCAAAAGTATTAGCTTTATGAAAAAACCCTGTTTCAAAAATGCTGTACATGAATCTATAGCAAACATATATTTTTTACAGACCTTCTAACCAAACCGTTAATAAGTTATAAGCTTCATAAAGTGACCGTGTTACGGTACTAAACGAGAGTAAGGCCCTTAAGTACATACATTATTTCAACACTCGACAATATTTAATATACTTACTGGAAGCGTTATGGAACACAGGAAGTGCTTTGTTCCAACTTGCAGCAATAATAGTAATAATGTCGCCGCGTGCGTTATTATTCTATTTCTAAGTCGCCGCGTCGATTGTTCTAGTGACGATAGAGAGTAGTATATTCCTTGGAGAACACTTCCACATAAAAAAACCATTTGTGAATAAATACGCTAAGCTAGGATTCGATTATTTAAGACGTCTATTCGGCCTATTGACACTTTGACAGATGTGACATTGTTGACGTTGTGTTGACAGATTAAAATTTTTAATTATGTACTAGTAAGGCAACGGCACTTAATCTTTATGCCACTGGATGACGTCACCTACCTTAAAAACTTTAAATAATTAAATAATTTTTATTAAAATAACTATTGAGCCAATCATCAAAATATTCAAATTAGTTTCTCAAAATGCTCTAAATTTACAAAAAATTAAATAAAATATAATGGTTAGAAATTTTGGACAATCCCCATTGAGTGCTAGAAGATACTTTGTTGTAGGTGGGATTAATAATATTGCTATAGGTACCTTCTGTTGTCCTACTGACTAGTTTAAATTATTGTGGCTAACCACCTTAATATTAGTATTATTACTAACTTTTGTGGTGCTAATTACATTAGACTTCGACATACTACTTATGTCTGAGTTAATAATAAAAGCTAATAGCCATGCTATTTGACGTCTAAAACTAATAGGCAGATACGCTGTACCCCTAGTCGATTTCAAATTCTCTACAAAAGTGTTGGTGTCAAAAAATATAAGTTTGTCACTATAGTGATTAGCTAATAAATGCATATGGTTATTTAGCATATGTATATAATGATTTTGCCTACTTGATAAGTGCTCAAAGTATGGGAAAGCACACAATATTATTTTCCGACAATTTATCATTAGGATTTCAGTGACACTCTCAGTGATGTCATCAATTTTCACATTCGCACTATTACCTACTAATACAGAAATAATGGCATTCGGATTATATTGATTGCAACTTACTGATGACATTATTTCTTTTTAGGATTTCCTAGGCATACAATAATTAACAGCTGATTGACTCAGGTTGTTACTCAATAATTTACCTAACCCTCTCCCTATACTATCTGAAAACATAACAGAACAATAACAAACATTACTAGAAGAAGTGACAGCAAAAGTCTCTGTCTGTGCTACTTGAGATTAGTATTTAGGAACTATCATATATTAAATCCTAACGTTGAAATTAAAAAAGTGATTTTTTCTAACATATTAAATAGCATAAAAGTGTAAACAAAAAAGAACACCATTTTAATATTGCGGCATTGACCCAACGAACATGACTGAAACCTGAAAAAATGGTACAGCAGTGCGATTCTGTAACCTTCTCACCGTGAAAACTTAGGTGAAGTGAGCGTGGAGTGAGCTGTCAATAGTGTCAATTCCTAGCAAAAACAAACTCACTTCACCTAAGTTATCACGGTGAGATTTTTACAGAATCGACCGGCTGGTCAGTGTGCCGGATAAAATGTGCTCCTGCAATTATGCATAATAATCAGCCTTAGTATAATGTTCCCACTGCTGGGAGTGGGATGCGCACCATTTTTTACAGGTTTGTAAAAATATTAGTGTCCGACCGAAACAGGTTTTTCAGCCGAAACCGAACTTTCGGCCTTGCTCTTAGTTCCGGCCGAAACCGAAACTTACTTAAACATATTTAAAATTTCTATCGTATACAGAAATTGGTGTGTTTTTTACACATTTGAATATACAATGTATATTATACATACAAACAGTTGAATACTTACCTAATCATTTATGTGCAAAACACAACCTCAACTCCATGCGATTAACGATGGACGGCGGCGATCTGGGCCAGCGACGCGACGAGCGAGCACGAGCTAGCCGCGAAGTTCGCCGAACGATGCACGATAATTCATGAACACTCGAGTTTCGGCCATTTCCTGGCCGAAACCGAAACTAAGGCCGAAACTAGATTCCTTGGCCGAAACTGGCCGAAACCGAAACCGAACTTTCGTTCGGTCATTAAAAAATATTTAAATTTGTAGTAAGCATGCATTATTTTCTTATCTAATTCTGATGACTCTCATGCCTCAAGCATAAGGTATAATATGCATTAGTTCGCATCGGGAAATAAAATTTAATAACAAATTTGGCGAAGGTTATTGAAGTAGCGAGCTGGCAACATGTTGTGTTTAACTTCAGATATCTTTAACCTGTCGATAATAATAATAATACTTTTTACTTTTTATTTAATAGTCTTTTATCAGGCGGAAATAAGGTGCGTGCCTTCAACGGTTGGGTCATGCCGGTTTTGATGTACTCTTTCGGCATACTCAAATGGACTCAAACAGAGCTAGACGCCCTGGATAGGCGGGTCCGTACATTGTTGTCGGCATATCGAATGCATCACCCACGTTCTTCGGTTATGAGACTGTATATCCCACGGAAGTGTTGAGGCTTTTTAAATGCTAAGACTCTTCACAATCGTGAGATATGCAGTCTCAGGGAATATTTCCTAGAAGCCGAGACGTGGGGATGCATCGAGATGTTGTAGCAGCGGACAAGGACCTTACCGCGCTCTCCTTGGCTAAAGAGAACTGGCGCAAACCTGTAATGCTTGACACTAACGACCGCATGGAGGTATGGCAGAGTAAGGAGCTTCACGGACGCTTTTTCCGGGCCCTACACGGTCCCGATGTAGACTTCCTAGCGTCCGTAGCCTGGCTACGTTCCGGGGAACTCTTCGGAGAAACCGAAGGGTTTGTCTGTGCAATTATGGACGAAGTTATGATGACGAATAACTACCGGAGATTTATTGTGAAGGACGGTACGGTTGACATATGTCGGGCATGCCACCGTCCGGGCGAATCAATCCGTCACATTATCTCCGGGTGTTCTCGTCTCGCTAACGGAGAATATTTGCATAGACACAACCTTGTAGCTAGGATTATCCATCAGCAACTTGCTCTGCAGTACAACCTTGTGGAATCGGAGGTGCCGTACTACAGGTATGCGCCCAACCCAGTTCTCGAAAATTGCTATATCACACTGTACTGGGATCAATCCATCATCACTGACAGGACTATTATAGCTAATAAGCCTGATATAGTGGTCGTGGATCGATCAGAGCGACGCGCAATGATTGTTGACATAGCCGTCCCGCATGACGAGAACCTTGTGAAAGCCGAGAAAGATAAGCAAATCAAGTATCTTGACTTGGCTCGCGAGGTTGTCGACATGTGGGGTGTGGACTCAGCGATTATTGTGCCGATAGTCATTACTGCCAATGGCTTAATTGCCAAGAGCCTCGACGAACACCTGAGGAGGCTCTCGTTAGGCAGCTGGGTCAGGGGCTTGATGCAGAGAGCGGTATTCCTGGACACGGCTCGTATCGTTAGGAGGTTCCTTTCTCTGGAGCCCTGACCGCCGGTAGCTTGGACCCTGTTCCCGATACCGGTGGGCTACAATTTTTTTATATTTTAAAATGTTTTTTTATTTTTTTGTAAAGAATATTTTAAAATATAATAAGTTTGTTAAAAAATAAATAAAGGAAATAATAATACTTTATTTGCCAAAATGAAGGTGTACAAAATAGTATGATGTTATTATAAATGTGGCCCAATGGGGATTGTCCAAAATTTCTAACCATTATATTTTATTTTATTTTTTGTAAATTTAGAGCATTTTGAGAAACTAATTTGAATATTTTGATGATTGGCTCAATAGTTATTTTAATAAAAATTATTTAATTATTTTAAGTTTTTAAGGTAGGTGACGTCATCCAGTGGCATAAAGATTAAGTGCCGTTGCCTTACTAGTAGGTACATAATTAAAAATTTTAATCTGTCAACACAACGTCAACAATGTCACATCTGTCAAAGTGTCAATAGGCCGAATAGACGTCTTAAATAATCGAATCCTAGCGTAGTCCTCCAAGGAATATACTACTCTCTATCGTCACTAGAACAATCGACGCGGCGACTTAGAAATAGAATAATAACGCACGCGGCGACATTATTACTATTATTGCTGCAAGTTGGAACAAAGCACTTCCTGTATTCCATAACTCTTCCAGTATATTAAATATTGTCGAGTCATCGAGTGTTGAAATAATGTATGTAATGTAATAATGAGATATAAACAAGAATGTTTATATTTTTGACATATTTACAATAATTTGACATTTGACAGATTGTAGACAATACTTGCCTCTTACTTTTTATTTTATGAGGCAACGATACAAAACTGTACGGTCAAAGTCGTACGTAATTTGAAGGGCAAAGAAGGTCAATCGTATTTTATCAAAAATATCAATAACATATGAATATTTTTCAAAATTAATTAGTCCGTAATGATCAGTAACGCTATTCCTCGAAATGGTTTTTCAATTACAACATTTAAAAAAATATGAACAATGCCCATTACATTCTACCATTACGTGTGGTGTGCAAATATTTAATTTCATAATACATTAAATTATTAAAAATGTCATAATATTCCTTCATTATTTCTATAAGTTACAAAATGTCTAATTAAATAAATTAATTGCAAATATTAAATTTCACAATGCATTACATATTTTAAAAAGTCATCATAACATTCAAGGTCTTTAATTATTGTAGTTACACTTCACCAAATTCAAACATTAAAATATTATTAGCGGGTTTAGAATCAAAAATAGAACATTTTACAATGAATGATTACTGTATCATTATGTTGGGGACAACTGACATTAAAGCCAACGATAACCAAATTGACCTAGTAAAACTAATAAGAGAATGCTTAATGAAGGTAACACACACTAACATAATATTATGCGCACCCACATATATCCGGGGGGCACTCATTTATAATTATAAGGTTGAAATGTTCAATAACCTACTCTATATGGACATCCAAAATAATAAGTATGCATATTTTTTTGACTCCAACTATGGATTAACATTTGACATGTTTTCAAATATATTAGGCAAATTAAATAAAAATGGAATACAATGTATATTTAGGGACATTATGAATAGAATAAAAATTGACATGGAATTATTTCCTGATGAATTGACCTGTGACGCAAATGGACAAAACTCACAGTTTTTTCTTTTATAATAACATACGTATTCTCCACCAAAACATAGCAGGTCTCATAAACAAATCAGATATCTTGACGGTACACTTAGAGGAATTGGCCCAAAGTAATAAACCCATAGACGTTATCTGTATAACTGAACACTTTATGACGGCCGACCAGGAAAACACTCTGGACATACCCAACTTCCGCCTAGCAACAAGTTATTCTAGAGACGTAAAGAGGGGAGGGGCATGTATACTAACTAGAATTGGACATGAATACACAACACTTAAAATTAACTGTTCTATTAAAGGTATTATAGAATGTAGCGCCATAGAACTAAGTGAACATGGACTCATAATAATTTGTATATACAGAGTACCAAATACATGTATAAATATATTTTACGATAATCTAGAGAAATTATTACGACAGATATGTGACAATACCAACAAGAAAATTGTTCTATGCGGAGATTTTAACATAAATATACTCAAGCGAAATCGCCATGCTCTGGACTTTGAATATCTTTTGGAAAGCCACAATTTAAAATTAGAAATTAGACATCCTACCAGACTCAGTAGTAAGTCTTGTATTGACAACTTTGCACACAATATTCCTAGATGTAGAAGTGAAATAATTGAATTTGGTATGTCAGACCACACAGCTCAATTGTTACAATGCCCCGTTAAAAAAACCTGTGTGATAAAATCTTGGCGTATTAGAAGACGTGACTATAATACTGAAAATCTGAATAAATTTAAAAAATGCATAAACAGTTTGTCGTTTACTGACATTTACAACACTAATGACCCGGACGAAGCATATAATTATTTTCTAGACCTTTTCTTATGTTTCTACAATTTATGTTTCCCTTTCAAAACTATAACAAAATCGCTCGAAAAAAACTCTAAATGGATATCCAAAGGACTTAGAAAATGTAGTAAAATTAAAAGAAAAATGTTATGGCAGTATAGGATACACCCAACAAATAGAAATAAAAACATCTTTAAGCAATACGCCGCTAGACTTAGAAAGTAATATCACTAACTCAGAAGTCGCAAAACAATTATTACATAAATACATCGCAAAACAAATCAAAAGCGACATGGTCAATTATAAACAAGTCTAAATTTAACTTCCCAAAAGAGCCTATTATAGAAATAATTAAAGATGACATCAAGATTACAGATCCTAAATCTATTGCGAATAATTTTAACGACTTCTTTATTGACCAAGCTTCAGAATCAAACCAAAAAAATAATTTAAGGAATGACAGTCAAAACAAAACCCGACCCTTAAATGATAAAATAAACACAAAAATTAATTCAATTTTTCTTACTCCTACAACACCAACAGAAATAGACAGAGAAATAAAGCAGCTGAAAAATACACATAGCGTGGGCAACGATGGTATCTGCACCAAAGTTATAAAATATGTATCTCCGGATATTTCAGCTCATCTATGCTACATAATTAACTTATGCATTTCTAACGGAATATACCCAGAAAAACTTAAAACGTCCATTGTCATTCCACTACACAAGAAAGAAGATAAGAGAAAAATGGGGAACTATAGACCTATAGCGCTGATCCCCATTTTATCAAAAATATTTGAAAAAATTATTTATAGCCGACTATACAGTTATTTAGAAAAATATAATATTTTGGTAGAGGAACAGAAAGGCTTTCGCAAGGGGAAATCAATAAATATGGCCATTTATGACCTACTGAAAACTATTTTGGTCGCCATGGACAAAAAAATACCAACATGCGCGATATTTATGGATATGAGTAAAGCCTTTGACCGAGTTGACCATAGGATACTAATGCAAAAATTAAGCATGTATGGCATAAGAGGTAAAGCACTAGATCTCATCTTCTCATACCTACATAATAGGAAACAAGTAGTAGAAATAACACAAATATGTCAAAAAACACGAAATGAGATTAAACATAAGTCAAACTCGAAAACTATAAAATTTGGAGTTCCACAGGGCAGTGTCCTAGGACCTTTACTGTTCTTGATATATATCAATGATCTTCCTAAACACATAAATCAACCAATGGTACTATTTGCAGACGACAGCACAGTAATAATAAAAAACGACAAAGAAAATGATTACGAGCACGAAATCAACCAAACATTAAATACAATAATACAATGGTTAACTGAAAATAATCTAAAAATAAATGTGGACAAGACGAAAATTATACACTTTCACCAGAGAACTCAATTGACAAATATGAACGTGAGTTACCAAGGCGAAATAGTACATCCTGTGACAGATACAAAGTTTCTAGGAATTAATATTGACAATAAACTGACATGGAAAGTACATTTAGAATATGTTTGCAAAAGAGTTAATAAATCTTCATTTGCTCTGTACAAGCTCTCAAAAATTGTTAATAAAGAAGCCATATTAGCTGCTTATCACGGACTTGTTGCACCTGTCCTAAGATATGGTATTGTATTTTGGGGCAATTCAGCCGATAAGGAATCTGTTTTTATAGCTCAAAAGAAGTGCATTAGAGCAATGTGTAATGTAGACAATACAACCAGCTGTCAACCCTACTTTAAAAGCTTAAAAATTATGACACTGCCTTCGTTATACATATATGAACTTAATGTTTTTGTGAAATTGAATCCTGATTATTATAAGACTGCTTTTAAAAGCTACTATAGACAATTACGTGACAAAAAAAGATTAGAAATTTATATACCGTATGGAAAAACAGCACTAATTAATAAAAGTATTCTTTGTATGGCATCATTGATTTACAACAAGTTGCCTGATGATGTCAAAAAGTTACCTGTTCATCAATTCAAGTCGAAGCTGCAAAAATTCCTAGTGAATAAATGTTATTATAGTGTCAAGGAGTACTTTCAGGATAAGAATATAGATATACACTTAGAGTAAGAGTAATTTATGACGTTGAATAATATGACAATAAAAATAGGGTGACATGCTATAATAATTGAACTCGGCACCTGTATAATTTTATTTTAATTTGGACCAATATCTTAACTAATTTGAGTGTTAAGTCTATGACATGTATTATATAATTCATCTGACAATTTTTATTTTTAAACCTTCGACATTTGTATTATTCTTAACTTTTTTATTATTTTTTATTATAATAACTCTGTAATGTCATTTTAATAATTATTTGATAAAATTAATAACAATATAAATATTTGCACACCTCATTAGGTAATGATACAGTGTACTTTATATTTATTTGTAACATCTGTTTATACCTACCTGTATTAAGCAAATAAATGATTTGATTTGATTTGATTTGAAAACATTACATCAGTTACCAGTATTGATATGATTGATATGAATGTCAGAAACTCAAACTCAAATATCTAAAAACCAAATTTATTGACATTACTTTTTTTTTTCGACATGTGACATAAATTCAGTAACAGTATAAAAACATTTTTCTTTAAGCCACTGAATCAGCTTGCTGGCCTGTTAACAGATACATCATGGTGAAAATCAATTAATCTCTCAAATAATTACAAACTATAGTTTTGTATAATTTAGAAGTATTTTTTAAATTTTGTAAATGTAAGAACCATGAATCCGTTTATTAAGATTTTTTGATGTTGACTTGTAAGAGCATGGCATTTGAGATCGTGTAATGGTCACTTAAATGTCACACTGATGGTGGTGCGTGTATTGGATCATTCAACTCCCTACAAATTGGTTGAGATGGATGGTGCTGATCCACGCGTCATGTTCGTGAACGGGCGCCGTCGGTTGAGACTGGTCATCTCTTAACTGCAAAGGCTTATTTTTAATCTTATATTTTGAATTGTTTCTTCATTTTTGTTTTTTTTTTTACATTGTTCTCACACATAGAAGCAACAAGAATCATGTAGGTACCCAGGATTTAGCAATATTTTGATTTAAAAGTGTCCATGGAGTTTCTTGCCCGTTTATAATTATAATCATTTATTTATCTTAAATCAAAATATTAATGGATTGATAGGAAAGTCAGAATTATTAGGTATACACCTAAACGAACTATTGCATAAAGGTAAAATGGTAGATGTGGTGTCTATTGTGGAACACAACATGGTAGATGATGATTGCTTAAAATTGTTTATTCCGAACTATAAACTTTCAACATACTCATCAAGAAGCACCAGGAAAGGTGGTACGTGTATATTTAAACATGGACACGAGTTTAGGGTTATAGATATTAAAGAATTTTCCGTGCCCGGAATCATGGAGTGTAGTGCCATTGAATTAGTAACTCATAAATTTATTATAATTTGCATTTATAGACCCCCAAAATCTAAAAGAGGTGCTATATCGATTTTCTTCGAAAAAATTGAACTTAAATTAAACCGTTGTGGACGAAACTTAGGAAGAAAGGTATTGCTGTGTGGTGATTTCAATATTTATATCTTGAAAAATACCAGAGTATCTATTGAATTTATACATCTACTGCTAAATTACAATCTGAAACCAAGTATAAAGCAACCTACACGTATATCGCCTGGAACATGTATTGACAACATTATCCATAATGTCAAGGGTGGTAGTGGTGAAGTATTAGAATTAGCCTTATCTGACCACACAGCTCAACTATTTAAATGTCCTGTAAAAAAGTCCTGTTCCAGTCATCACTGGTACGTACTAAGTCGAGATTATAGCTCTGAGAATAAGTCTAAGTTTACTAAAGCCATTAGTAGTCTTGGTTTTGTTGACGTATACAAGTATACGTAGTAATAGTACCGACGCAGAAATAGCTTTTAATTCCTTTCATGACATATTTAAACTTTTCTACGATTTGTGCTATCCGACTGTGAGAAAAAAGATCTCTACTCGTAAATACCCGAGATGGATTTCTAAAGGTATTAGAAGATGTAGTAAGCGAAAAAGAGAAATTTTATTGCAGTATAGGCGGTCACGTAATATTGAAAATAAACAGTTATTTAAGCAATATTCAAAACGATTAAAAAAAGTGATACACTTGACACAAATATCTCAAAACAGTCATGTAATTAATAGTGCTGAGAATAAAACTAAAGCTACGTGGAAAATAATTAATAGATGTAAATCAAACTTACCCTCTGAATCCGTAAAAAAAATACTCAATGGTGATAAACTAATAAGTGACCCCAAAGAAATGGCTACGGCATTCAATGACTACTTTATAGACTCAATTCATAGTGAAATTAATTGTAATACTAGTGATACTATATCCTGCGTAAATTATTATCCAAAATCTATTTATGACACCGAAAGACTCATTGGAAATATTTAATATTATCAATTCATTAAATAACACAAATAGCGTGGGTCATGATGGAATAACAACTAAGATTTTAAAATCCGTGTCGCATATAATTGAACGGGTGAGAAGAAAAAGGATAACATTCCCAATAAAGGAAAAAGGATAAAATTCCCAAAAACTATAAAATTTCCAAGGATAACATACCCAATATATTAATTTCGTGAATTCGATTTTAATGTATACTTATATGCCCTTATTTGACTAAAATGTAGTTTTTAATAATTATTGATATTTTTCATTCAATTTAGTTTTTTGTTGCTCCTGTAAAATTGTGTTTAATGGAATTTTATCCTTTTTCTTCTCACCCATTCAATTGCACCTGTTTTGAGTTTTATTATTAATCTATGCATAGAACAGGGTCACTTTCCTAATTTGTTAAAAATGACAATAATTAAACCACTGCGTAAGAAAGGCGATAAAGCTTGATAAAGCTGCTATTTCAAATTACCGTCCAATAGGTCTAATACCGGTAATGTCAAAGATTTTTGAAAAAGTAATTTATAAATTTATAAACTCATTCTTTGATGTAAACAATTTACTGGCTAAAGAACAATATGGTTTTCGAAAAAACAGAAATATTAATAAAGCTGTCTATGAATTATTTGCAGAAATTGTTAGTAATGTTGACAAAAAAAAATCCTATTGCAGCAGTACTTATGGACATGTCGAAAGCATTCGATCACGTAAATCACGAAATATTATTGGGTAAGTTAGAACGATACGGCGTCAGGGGAAACATTAAATCTAGTCAAAACATATCTTACTGGACGTAAGGAAGCCAGTGTTTTAAATAAAGTTTGTTCTAAATCAAAGATAGAAGTTACTCATACGTCATCAATTAGAGATACAACATATGGTGTACCCCAAGGAACTGTTCTTGGGCCTTGTTCTCTATCATATATATCAATGATTTGCCAAAATGCACTGAGCATAACTGTTTTGTTTGCCGATGACAGTACACTTATTGTTCCATGTAAAGATATACAAACTTATGAAGATGACATAAACAAGTCCATCCTTTGCATCATAAATTGGTTACTTAGAAATAAATTAAAAATAAACATAGATAAGACAAAGCTCATGACATTCTATCAAAGAATCAAAAAACTTAACTTGAACGTAGCATATGCAGATCAAATAATAGCTGAAACAAGCAGTGCTAGCTTTCTGAGACTTCACTTGGATGTTAATTTAAACTGGAAATGTCATGTAGAAACTGTTTGTAAAAAACTAAACCAGTACTCATATGCGCTCTACAATCTAGCAAAGATAGTTAATGAGTCCGTTGTTTTAATTTCTTCTAAGGCCTATGTCAAATCTACATTACGTTTTGGAATAATATATGGGGAAATTCTAGTGACAAAGACATTGCGTTTAAGGCCCAAAATAGATGTGTGCGTGCTGTTTTTAAACTGAAACCAACTGATAGCTGCATTCCATATTTCAAAAATTTTAAACTCTTAACATTGCCCTGTATGTACATTTTTGAGACAACAGTATTTGGCAAATCCAATTTCCATCTGCCTGATACATTAAAATCTATACGACGCAACAGAGAGATATGCCCTAAGCCACATAGCACTGCTCTTTATGCAAAAAGTTTTTTAGGAATGGCACCTAAGATATATAATAAGATCCCTAGACTAATTAAAGAAATAAGCAACATACACGACTTTAAAAAGGCTTTACTGAAAATTTTATATGAAAAGACATATTACACAGTGAATGAATACCTAACTGACATATTATAATTACCCCTTTTTCTTTAATAATTTATTGATTTGGCAATTTATACTAGAATTTATTATTACTATATTTTATTGGAATGTTATTTTTTTTATTTGAAAATGTTTATTTTTCTTATTGCAATTTGAATTTGAATTTTATAGTAATGTGTGTTATTTGTTTAATAATTTATTATAATCAGCATGTTTTTTTTTAATTATTTGTACGTCGACAACGGCTAGACATAGCGTTCTTTAATAATTACAACATCTGTACCTAACCTACCTAAGTTCAACAAATAAAAACATTTGTATTTGTATCTTCTCCATAGAGATCTACGTTTTGGAATGGGCAACTAGCTTCAACTTTCTGACTAACTGACAGACTATTTAATTTTGACGATTCAAAAGTGCCTGTACAAGGTTTAATTGAAATAAATGCTTTGAGTTTGAGTTTGATATATTTGATTGAATTAATTTATTGTTGTATTGTCATCTCCACTTTGTATATGACTGTGTTCCACAGCAATAAGCTCCCTGGCGTATGAGCGCATGTGCATCCTGTTCAACATCGGCGCCATGCAGAGCCTCATCGCGTCGCAGCAGCCCGTGGAGACAGAGGACTCACTCAAGCAAGCCGCCAAGCTGTTCCAGGTAGCACGGGCACTTTACTAACACTGACAAAAAAATATATCCTTAATCTCATTCCAGTAAAAAGAAACTATCTTATTTGATTACCTGCTTGGTCTTATAGTTAATGATGGATGTCCCATAATAAGTTTAAATTGCCTTTGTTGAGTATTGTCTGGCTCTGGAGCCAAGGCTAAGTGATTCCAGTAGTGATTCGTTGGATGCCTCTTGCAAACTTATTTTTTTATATCTTGACAAAGTATATCATTAATTATGCGTTCTTGTTTATATGTGTCTATATAAAGGGTTTTGGTGGATGGGTGCAAAGCCCTGAAGCCTTACTGTGTAAAATGTTATAATAAAATACCACTCTATATTCTTCAACTAATAGAGAAGAAATTTAAAACATGCATTAAACACACACTATGTAGACAAGCATATTATAAGTTAGATGATTATATCGTTGATAAAAATGCTTGGCTTAATGCTGGTCCTGCTCCACAGGCACTTGGGCTCACTAGTTGAAATTTCAATAATTGGAAGAGGTGCTTCCCTTTTTCTTTTTTTTTTAGTGTTTCTGACATTACGAACATAATTTATTTTTTGTTTTATTCAATAAAGTTTTAATTATTGAATACTTCATTATTAAATATCTCTTCCTATTTGGTAGTAAAATCTATTAATCTCTTAAATAATTTACAAACTATAGTTTTGTATAATTTAGAAGCATTTTTATAATTTTGTAAATGTAAGAACCATGTTTCCGTTTATTATGTTTTTCTTGATGTTGACTTGAAAGAGCATGGCAGTTGAGAACGTGTCATGCTCACTTAAATGTCACATCGATGGTGGCGCGTGTGTTGGATCGTTCGGTTCCCTACAAGATGGTTGATCTAGATGGTGCTGATCCACGCGTCATGTTCGTGAACGGGCGCCGTCGGTTGAGACTGGTCATCTTAGCTGCCAAGGCTTATTTTTAATCTTATATTTTGAAATGTTTCTTCATTTGTGTCTTTTTTTTACATTGTTCTCACATAATAGAAGCAACAATAATAATGTAACCAGGATTTTGTAATATCTTGATTTAAAAGAGTGTCCATGGAGTTTCTTGCCCGTTCTTCTCCATAGAGATCTACGTTTTGGAATGGGCGACTAGCTTCAACTTTCTGACTAACTGACAGACTATTTAAATTTTGACAATTCAAAAGTGCCTGTACAAGGTTTAATTGAAATAAATGGTTTGAGTTTGAAGGGGTTGATATCTTAGACCATTTAGAACATATTAAGTTAAACTTTTCTTAGACGAAGTCTGTTCCTTGTTTTTTTTTAAACTCATGTTTTTAACAATAATACCCATTTTTTAAAATATGCTTGGTGGTTATTGCCCTTTATTTTGAGGTACTATTTACGCAGATGTCTCATCAACTCTTGGAATTAGATGTACAAAGCAGATTGATTATGAAAAATGTTATTTTTCAACAAATCAATAAGACAACATTTTTGTTAAAATATTATAATATAATTGTTAGTGACCGACCGAAAGTTCGGTTTCGGTTTCGGCCAGTTTCGGCCAAATAATCTAGTTTCGGGTTAGGTATAGAGTTAAATCGGGTGATCGAGGTGGCCAAGGGATCTGCCAGTCACTGCCAATCCAGCTCTCTGGGAAACAATTATATAAATGTTCTCTCACGTTTAAGGTCCAATACGCTGGACAACCTTCTTGTTGAAAAATCATTGGTCTTCTTATTGCCAATATTGTAGTATTTAGCCTCGTCCAGAAGCTTTGGGAGATAGTTTTGGAGGAATTCCAGGTATTTTTCTCCATTTAAATTATCTGGTAGGAAGTGGGGAACAGTCAACGCTCGGCCGATCACTCCTGCCCACACGTTAACTGAAAATTTCCTTTGCTTCTTCCAGTGTGTTCTCCTTATCCTTGTCGGTCCATCGATAAAGGTTTTGAAAATTGGTAATTTCTTCTTTCGAAAATTTTGACTCATCGGTTCACAAGATGAATTTTAAAAACCATGCATCTTCAATGTCACTATTTAACAAAAAGCGAACTGAATCCTTCGAGGGGATCTTCATTTTCCAAACCTTGTACTCTCGTGCCGTGGAAAGAATATTTATTTTCTCGGTGCATTGTTTTGCACACTTTCCTTACCGAAATGTTTGTTTCGAGCTACTACTCTTGACGCTCGTAGTAGGATTGCATCAAAAGCTGCAATAATGTCTTCCTCTATACTTGCGTGATGTCTTCCTAGGTTTAATCCAGATTCCGCGTGATGGATTCCAACTTCAGAAAGCCGACGAAATGTGTTGTAAAACATTCTGACATTAGGTAATCTGCAGTTCGGCAGTGGCGTGAATCGGGTGGAGTGATCACGCAATATGATAATGACAGTGACTAACGCGCAAGCGCGACGTGATCACTTCACACAAACTACGTGGGATTAAATTCTATGGTCCGTCAGCCAGGCACACCGTTAGCACTCGCTGACTTGATACACTCGGTTATCTCTTCTAATTGAATCGATTTGGGTTAATAATAACGCTGAACATCGCCGCAGTCTTTACTAGACTCTATCTACAGTCGCTCATAATAACAAACAATGTAGATGCGTATTTTCATCAGTCTAGCTGTCTTAAACGTGAATGTTTTAGTTTATTTACTGTTCGTGCGTGACGCGCTCGCGCCTAAGGCTATACAATGTGGGGCAGGACGATTGACATTCCTTTAAACCACGTAAAGAGTGGCATCCACTTTACCCGTATACAAAAAATCAATCAAATCCAATGAATACTTTAGCCACAGGAAATTATTTTTCATTTTCTTATTTTTCAACATGATGTAGAACTGAGTCCGTAATAATAGGTAAACATTGTAAGGTCAAGAACCTGTCCAAAACCGTACGATTCTATTCTCTACTTCGCAATAGATAGATGCTTGAAAGACAGAGAAAAGTGTCATACGATCCCTATCTGACACGCCCCGCCCACTCCCGCAAAATACTACAATTAGAAAGAAAAAGAAATATTACTTACGCAAATAATGCATTAGTGGTGCATAGAAAATTGCGAGTGTGTGTGTGAGCGGAATTTTTCGGCAAAAAGTCCTTGACTCGGTAACTATGTCAGTCAGTGCATAGCGGCGCCCTTTGAGGTTAGCACACGCCGGCTTTTTTTATCACAAGACGAGCCGCGCGCGCATTGTCGTTATTTTATGAAAAGTTTTAGTTGTTATTGTGATTAAAGACGATTTATGATAGTTGGATTAGTGCATAGTGTGTGTAGTTTAGTGTGACTTATTGTTAAGTGATAGTGTAATATTAGTACTTAAGTTATTTAGGCATTTATTAGGTAGCTAGTTTTGTGATTTAGGTTAGGTTTGTAAGTTTTTTAGTTTAATTATGCCTCAAATAAGCTGAGGAGTACACCGACATGGTACTTACGTACGGAGAATGTCACCAAAATGCGGCTTTAGCATTGCGTACATATCGGGAGAGATATGGTAACACAAAAAACGTGCCCTACCAATAGCCGTGTTTTTACCCTGGCCGTTCAGAGGTTACGAGAGCATCAGCCTTTGGTTCCTCAAGGAGAGGGCGTGTCTTCAAATTCAAGTATCGAGGACCAGATATTACAACATTTTGAAAACAACCCGATTCATAGAATTTTGAAACGGCATGCACGGCGACCTTACAAGTTCAGAAAAGTTCAACAACTTTTATCCAGAGATCTGCCATGGACGATTTAAAAATTAAAATAATTAATGCCTTCGACAAACTTAAAAGAATGGCAGATGGGGACCTTGTTAAGACGAGTCCGTGAAAATTTAATAAGACGATGTCGCTTGTGCATAATGAACAACGGGGGACACTTTGAAAATTTGACTATTGATGATTTAAAGATTGTGATGTGATATTATGTGATTAATTATTCAATCAGTGATCTTTTATTAATTAACAACTCGCAACTTAGTGAATTTATGCCGCTGATTTGTTGAAAGTACCTCCGCCCAACACCGCGCCGCGGCCGCCCGCGCCGCCCGCTGCACCCCGCATCACGCCGCGCAATAGGTCAGTGACTTTTCGTAGATAAAGCGTGTTTACTTTTTATGCAGTTGATTCTGCCATTTATTTTGTTTGAAAATTGAAATTTTTAAATTTTCCATATCCTACTAATCTTCATGTTTTAAAATGTTTTGATGGACTAGTACTGTGCTCGTTTTAATTTAATGTCGTAATTCCTGTTCCACATTGTATAATGACTTACTAGTCTAGGGAAAAAAAAACAACATTGAGATTCTGACTGAGTTTCTGTTTTGCTATTTTATTGTAAAACCCCACAAAATATTAATGTTTTGACCACTAAAATACTAGCTTTGAAATTATATAAAAAATTCAATAGGATTAGCATAAAATAATATTATTAAAATCTCGATTATGATTGTAAATGTATGCTTGGTCAATCCCTGGTATCTGGTGGGATGACACTGACAGCACACTCCACGCTCACTTCACCTAAGTTTTCACGGTGAGATGGTAACAGAATCGCACTGCAGTTTCATACAAGACTATCTACACCCATGATATAAACCCATACTAATATAAATCCGAAAGTTACCCTGTCTGTCTGTATGTTACCATTTCACGCCTAAAACACTGAACGGATTTCTATAAAATTTGGCAGAGAGATAGATTGCATTTCGAGGAAGGACATAGGATAATTTTTATCGACATACCTCGCGAGCGAACCCGCGGGCGGAAGCCAGTCCTCTATAAAAGGTTCTGAAACCAAAGGTGTTGTACAGTATTGTAAGAACTCTATGTAAATTCATGGAAAGTTTAATTGCTGAGTATCAAAGCTTGTATCACTCATTTTTGTAAACAACAAAGTAAAAATTTTTTGCAATACTAATAACGAACAAAAATAGGGGGATACTACGTGAATTCGAATAACCTATAGGTTTTTTTTATCACATCTATTCAAGAGCTAGTGTATTCTTCGTAAATAGGGACTAAAATAGCTCTTTAATCCCTAGGGACTAAAAGTGATTTTAATTTGGAATGTGGATATTGTTAGTAAAAGTTCCAATTACCAAAGAGATCAATAACGAACATTGTATGAACAAGTAACAGGCTGTATGATAAAGTAAAACGTGCGCTAGCCAAATTAAAAAAAAGTTTGTGGAAAAATAAAAAACGCGCGAAAAGCATTCTGCCTTCGTTCGTAATTGTTTACTCAAATTAGGATTTTACTTAGTTTTATAAAAAATAAGTATGTCTTCCTCAAGTACTATTCTTATTCATAAGTTGCACTTACTTATTTTGTTTAAGAGGGTGATAAAAAGTAGAGTCCAACTCGGGAGCAACACTATTTTAAGCTCGAGTGACGTAGTTAACAATCTACTATTTTTTTGAAGTGAAAACTTCTTTAGCATCGTTGTTATTTGAAATTTTATGAAACGAAAAAGCAACAGTAAAAAGAGACATATAAGATTTAACGTGGGAGAAAATGAGATAGGAAGCATTATACAGTGTTTTTGTTTTTTATTAGTACAAATGACATCACATTTAATGGATGTGTGGATGTGGATGGATGGATGGATGGATGGATGTATGAATGTATGTTCTTTAGCATCGTTGTGATTTGAAAGTTTATGAAACGAAAAAGCGACAGTAAAAAGAGACATGTAAATTCATAAGATTTAACGTGGGAGAAAATGTTCACCTTTAGATTAGGTTGATTACTGACTGCTCAGGATTTCGATTGGGAGCGAGAGAAATGAAACGCGGGTTTAGCACACGAGGTCTGTAATGCTACTGTCACGGTAACAAAAAAATAAGAGCGGTTACACACACATTCAAACTCAACATGCCGCCCACCAAAGGACCTAGTCCTTTACTAACTTAACAATGTAAACAAATATAATTCAAACTTATGTGGACTGTATACTTAACTTAAAACAATGAATTTTTTCTCAAAACAGGTAGTGAACTTAAAGTTACTTCTAACATTAGTCTTTATCAATTGGTAAAGCACAAATCCTAGAGATTGATCTTTTAACAATACTATTGCGGTACCTAATACTATAAACTCGAGTAAGACCGTCTTCTCCTGGATGTTTGGCAGTTATTCTACCCAAAGCCCATTTAGCAGGTGGCAATTGGTCCTCCTTCAAGAGCACGATATCACCAATTTCATATTCCTTTTGCTGTTTAATCCACTTTGGTCGTGTTTGGAGGCGTGTTAGGTATTCGCTCTGCCAACGATGCCAGAAATTGGCGACCAAACGTTGACAGAGTTGCCATCTGGATAAATGGTTAATATTGACTTCATTCAAGTTTGAGGTAGGTATTGTAACAGGAGCTTCGCCTATCAAAAAGTGTCCAGGAGTTAATATTTCTAGTTCAGTGTCAGCTGAATCAACGGGTATCAACGGGCGTGAGTTGAGACATGCTTCAACTTGGCATAATATTGTTGTCAGCTCTTCATATGTCAGGTGAGTGTCCAGGATTCTTTTTAGGTGGAATTTTGTAGATTTTACGGCAGCTTCCCATAGTCCACCGAAGTTCGGGCTGTACGGTGGTATGAAGTGCCACTGTGTACCGTCTGCTGCGAGAGAATCTGCTAGATGACCTGGTAAGTTTAGATTAGCCTCTTTCCATGCTGAATGTAGTTCTTTATTAGCACCTACAAAATTTCGTCCATGATCACTCCAGATATGAGCGCATCTTCCTCTTCGGGCAACAAATCTGTTGAATGCTCCGATAAATGATTCTGATGAGAGATCGCCAACCAATTCTAAATGGATGGCCTTTGTGGCCATGCAAACGAATATGGCGATGTACGCTTTACAAGTTTTTGCTCCTCTACCCTTTGACATAAGTACTTGTAAAGGGCCGGCAAAATCTATTCCACTATTAATAAATGGGCGAGCAGGAGTGATACGAGCTTCGGGAAGGTCACCCATAAGCTGAGTTCTCGATATGGCTCTATGTCGAGCACATATAATGCACTTGTGTACATGCGTCTTTATGATGTTCTTTACACGTATGATCCAATATTTTGATTTAATATAACTGAGCATTAATTGAATGCCACCATGTAATGTCTTCTTATGTGCTTCAGCTACAATAAGGTGTGAAAGTTGATTCTTCGTACCTAGGATGATTGGATGCTTTTGATCAGTACTTATCCTTGCGTTTCGTAATCTTCCGCCCACCCTGAGAATGTTCTTGCCATCTAGATATGGATTTAGTGTTTTTAAATAACTTTCTTTCTTCACGTTCCTTCCTTTCTGTAAACTTTCTATTTCCACTGAAAATTCTTCGCCTTGTGCTATTGTTATGCATTTTGTTAATGCTTCTTCCAATTCAGTAGTTGTAATAGCTTTATGAATGTTTTCAGGGTTCTTCTTAAATCGTAAAAATCTTAAACTGTAAATTATTGTTTTCAAAAGTTCTTGTAGCGTATTAAAGTCTTCAAATTTCATTCTTAGCATTTTAAAATTCACTGACATCTTTTTCAGTTCGATTTCTGTAGGTTTAATATTCGGTTTATCAAATTTTATGCTTTTATCCTTTAGCCATTCTGGCCCTTCCCACCATAGTTTATGATTGACTAGGGTGTCTACATAAGTTCCTCTAGAACCAACATCGGCTGGATTGTCTTTTGATCTTACATGATACCATTGTGAAGTGGGAACATTATCCAATATTTCAATAACACGGTTGCTAACAAATAGTTTCCACCTATTTGGATCGCCAGCAAGCCACGCCAAAACCACTGTGGAGTCTGTCCAGGCGTAGACTTCCTTGTCTAATAACCTCATTGCTTCTCTCACTTGCGTCAAGAGTTTAGCCAGAAGCACGGCGCCGCAGAGTTCAAGGCGGGGAAGGGAAATGCTCTTAACTGGTGCCACTTTAGTGCGGGATGCGATTATTCCTGTTTCAACTTCTCCATTTTCTTTTTCTACTCTATAATATACTACTGCACAATATGCTTTGGTTGAAGCGTCACAGTATCCATGTAAACTTATCTTCTCATTTTCTGTCTCTGTATGTATCCATCTTTCTATTTTTATTTCATGTAAATTGTTGAAACTTTCTCTAATTTTATTCCATTCTTCTTTATGTGTACTCTTAACCTCTTCATCCCAGCCAAGTCTCTCTTTCCAAATATTCTGAATTAAAATTTTAGCAGGGATAATAGCTGGTGATATCCATCCTAACGGGTCAAATAAGCGTTGTAAATCCGCCAGAATGTTTCTTTTCGTAATCAATACTGATTTAGGTGGTAGTTTGATCTGATAGTGAAAGGAATCTGTTTTCATATTCCATGTTAAACCCAATGTCTTAATAATGCTCTCATTTGTATCAACACGTACACTTCTCAGTGATTGTGGAATCGAGTCTATAAATTCTTTGCTATTTGATGCCCATTTCTGTAACGTGAACCCTCCACATTCTAATAGTTTAATTAATTCTTGACTTGCTTTTATTGCTTCTTGTACTGTGTTATGCCCACTTATACAATCGTCGACGTAAAAATCTTCTGCTAGTATTTTAGCTCCTATAGGATATTTATCCCCTTCATCAGTAGATAATTGTTTTATTGTTTTGATTGCTAGGTAAGGCGCGGAGGCGGTACCAAACGTTACTCTTAGCATGCGATAGTCTTCTATCTCGTGAGTGGGATCCTGTCTCCACAGTACTCGCTGATAATCTGCATCCTCTTTTGTAACCAATATCATGCGATACATTTTCTGTATATCAGCTATGAAGCAAATTTTCTTCATACGACATCTCATAATTAAACTTCTTAAATCTTCTTGTAGTTGGGGTCCAACTAATAGCAAATCATTGAGTGAATTGTTTTTTGAACTTTTGCATGACGCGTCGAAAACAATTCTGACCTTCGTGGATTCGCTATCTCCTCGAATGACTGCATGGTGAGGTAGATATATTGACAAATTATTTTTCTCTTCTTTGGGAACTTTCTCCATGTGATTTAGTTGTATGTATTCTTCCATAACTTTACAATAGTCTTCTTTTAATTGTGGTTTATTTTCTAATCTTCTTTCTAATTGTTCTAGTCTCTTCAGAGCTATGTGTCTCGTTGATCCTATTTCTTGTGGTGGTATTTTAAAGGGTAATTTCACGATATATTTTCCAGTTGAATCTCTTGTATGTGTTGTTTCATAAATGTCTTCACTTGTGCGTTCATCGAAGGTAAGTTTGCGATTTGTAGTATCATCTATGTTCCATAGGTTTTTCAAAAGATTGTCCATGTCTATATCTATATGTTGATGCATCACTACTATGTCGTTGTTGGTAAGTTGGCATTCTGAGATGTTGCCGAACAATATCCAACCCAAACTTGTTTCTTGAGCGGAGGGTGTGCCTGGTGGTCCCTTTATTAAATTATTCTTCACAATCTCGGTGTATACATCAATGCCAAGCAATAGATCAATTTTGTTTGACTTGAAGTATTGTGGATCAGCTAACGTTAGACCGTCCAGATGTGACCAGTTTGATTTGGTTTCAATTGTGGAACTGGGCAACTTCGACGTTATGTGTGATTTTAAAACATATGCCTTAAGAGGGAGACTGAATTGTTTATCACATCTTGATGAGATCTCCAACTGTACTGCATAACGTACTGGAGTTGTCGTGGATCCTACTCCTGTAATAGAACCTCGTACAGGAGTTTTCTTGAGTCTAATTAATTGAGTTGCATTCTCAGTAATGAATGATGCCTGTGAACCAGGATCGATTAATGCTCTTAATGTAGTCACACGACCACACTCACTCTTGACCGGTACCAGCGCTGTTGCTAGTAACGCTCTTCTCTGCTTGTATGCGAAGTTCACTATAATTGACTCATCCTGATGATTTTCTTGTGTGTTACTAGGCGTATGCGTTGAGGAGATTACAGGTGGGTTGCTATTCTTCTCTGTATCCTGAGAATCTTCTCCCTTCTTCTTTTGATGAAGAAGTGAATGGTGACGCCGTCCACAAATTTTACAAGAAGTCTTCTGTTTACAATAATGCACTGGATGGCCTGGTGATAAGCAGTTGTAGCATAATCGATTGTTTTTAATGATCTCATGTTTCTTTTCCATGTCAAGTTTCACAAATTCTTTACAGTGGCATAGAAGATGTTGAGCGTTACATAATTTGCAAGTAACTGTTACAGCTGACGTATGACATGCACGTTCTTTATTTGTTTTTTGAGTGCTTGATGAAGGCAAACAGGTTAACTCAAGTGTATGGATTCGATTTTCCAAAAATGTAATCATATTTTGTAATGTAGGTAGATCAGTTTCGCATTCTCGACTTACATGTGATTCCCATTCTTTATGTGTATCAGAATCCAATTTTTGCACAGTAATATAAATGATCACTGGGTCCCATGAAGCTGTTGAAATATCCAAAGAATCCAAACTATTTAAACACTCCTTTGTACTATCTATCAGTACTTTCAATTGTCCCGGTGATTGTGTGCTAAACTTTTTAAATGAAAATAGCCTTTTCAGTATTGCATTCACTATAAGCCGCTTGTGACTATATCTATTTTTCAAAGTTTCCCAAGCCCTCTGATAATTCTGTTCTGTAACTGGAATATGTTTAATTGTATTTCTAGCTTCGCCAGTCAAACACGAATTGAGATAATGCAGTTTCTGTACGTCACTCAATGTCTTATTCTTCGATATTAAAGCTGTAAACGTATCCTCAAAAGATTGCCATTCTTCATACATGCCTGTAAATGTAGGTAGGTTGATTCTCGGAAGTTTGACCTCGGTGCTGCTCGAACTGTCTTGTTGTGATGAACATGATGATGTATTCTGAATCACATCTCCTTTCTCTGTATTCAATAACTGAAGCATATCCGTCATGTCTGTTTTCACATCCAAATATATTTCTTCACACTGACTGTATAAATCTTCCGTAAAATAGGTTATGTTTTTCCGTTGTTCTTTATTAGTAGTTTTTAATAATTGTTGATAATTGTTCCGGTATGAGTTCCAATATTCTTCTAAACACTGTACTCTTGCTTCAACGTAGCCTTTAGTTAGTCTTGCTTTCGGTGTCTTCTTAAGGTTTGTCTTTACCTTCGAAATATTGTCCGAAAAGTGTTCTAATAGATCTAACATTTGTTCCACGGTATTCATAATGGATAACTTGATGATATAAACAGTCTTTATTAAACGTTCACTTCGTTATTTTAAACACTAATGTTCATCACACCATATAACTACGATTTTGTATAACAGTTGTCGATTCTCCTTTGTTCCGCTAATGAGCTTCATATATAAAACTATTCGGCGACGATTCTGAGAAGTCGGGTCACAGATAATATTATTTCTTCAATCCGACTCGTATTGGACCATGTTCACCTTTAGATTAGGTTGATTACTGACTGCTCAGGATTTCGATTGGGAGCGAGAGAAATGAAACGCGGGTTTAGCACACGAGGTCTGTAATGCTACTGTCACGGTAACAAAAAAATAAGAGCGGTTACACACACATTCAAACTCAACAGAAAATGAGATAGGAAGCATATAGTGTTTTTGAAGGTTTCACTGCTACCACTTGTGAATTGCACACATGCTGTTTTTTTTTCTTACGGCGCTGTGGTAGTGAAACGCGCGTGCATGAAATTGTTATTTTGTGAAATTCATAAAGATGCCACGAATTGAGTAGTGAGAATGTGGCTGTTTAGTGTTTGACGAGTAAGGAAGGGATCGAAAAAGCAAAGGAGTTGCATAATGAAATTTAGTACAACATTATAACACTCGTTTAGATGATATTATGGTTACTATGACACTGATTGTTGTAATGTTGGCAATAAGGTCACGGTTTCAGAAACTTTTATAGAGGACTAACAGCGCCCCGCGGCTTCACCCGCATAAGTGTCGATCGCGTGAGAATATCGGGATAAAAACTATCCTATGTCCTTCCCCGGGATGCAATCTATGTCTGCCTAATTTTCTCGAAATCCGTTCAGTGGTTGAGGCGTGAAAAGGTAACATACTACAGATAGACAGACAGAGTTACTTTCGAATTAATAATATTAGTCTGGATTTATAGCATGGGTGTAGATAATAGTACATTACTTCAGAGGGAAGAAAGTGACAGTTCCATACCGAGATTATGGCATTTGCGCCACGAGCTTGCGAGGGGCGCAAACCATTTGAGGTATGGAACTGTACTTTATCCTGAGGGATGTATAGTGCTTTTTATTACACCTACGAGGAAAATTATGGACATAAATGCATAGAAATGTTTATATTTAGTTAAAAGTACAATTATTAAAAGTGCAGCTATTAAGATGTTACATTTTGTCCGGGTATCTTGATATTTTGAGACACGGCAACAGATTATCAACAACTTCTTGGGCCGTCTCTAATAGTTCTGGCGGTGTGTTATGGATAACATCATCACTGTCCCTCGAAGTATCCATATTTTTACAAAAAACACAAAGATAAATGTGTTTTTGCGAAAATGCGCGGGCTTTTCCATTTTTTATTCGCCCGTTTCTGGAGTAGGCTAAGATCATAAGGTCATGCAGCCACTTCTTCCGTGATTCCGCGCGTTTTATATACAAAAATAATTTCGTTTTTAATTTTCTGTATGCACCAAGGAGGTTGGTAACTGGTAAAAAAAAAACTGTATGTGGCCAGTAACAATTTACTTAAAATTTAATTAGTAGACAGTTAGTCTCTTGGCAGTATGACTGCTGACAAATTAAAAAAAAAAAGAAAAACCGGGTATGTAATGGAATTTCATACATACTTCCCACCCTTGGGTCGGAAGGATTTTCATACAAACTTCCATACCTTGGGATGAAAGGATTTGAAGGGCGGGATAAAGGCGTTTCTTCCCTCTAATTGGTATAATTAGTATGTATTTTCAGAGCAGGTGTGATAAAAAATAAATAATGTGTGTGTGTGCAGCAAGCGGCGGGCGTGTTCTCGTTCCTGAAGGCGAACATAATGATGGCGGTGCACCAGGAGACCACGCCCGACCTGCACCCGGAGACGCTGGACGCGCTGGCCAAGCTCATGCTGGCGCAGGCGCAGGAAGTCATCGCCTACAAGTGCATCCGCGGTAAGCACAGCCACTCATGCGCTCTCCGAGAGGTCGCCTGCTACAGCAAGGGATCGTGTTCCTGCTTAGAGTAGAACGCGTGGGTTGAGTGATTTCACTTGGCACACGAGCGCTACATACAGACTGCCCGGCCAGCCGAGACTTGATCCATCACCATAATGAAAGCACCACACAATGTCGTGGCTGTAGTCATACTTTAGTAGTTGATATCTAGAACGAATTTGTCGAACGTGATCTTTAAGTATATATATGTATATATATTACCCCAATATAAAGTTTTGAATACCAGAATGGTAACTAGTTATTTAATATGTGAAAAATCTATGAATATGGTATGTAGGGAAAGGATTTTATAAAATAAAGCACAGAAAGAAGAGACCAAACATTTATTTCAATTAAGGTTTGTCAGTAAATAATCAGAAAGCTAGTCGTCCGTTCCAAATTTAGGTCCTCGTGGAGAAGAAGGATAAGAAACTCCACGGAAACAGTATTAAAGTATTCTATCAACAGATTTATTATATTGCCATAACTTACGTGACATCTGAAGGCCAATTCTCGTAATTTAAAACGTTCAAAATCTAGTCGCAGTCTCATCTCAGCGACAAAGAAATGTCCAAAACATGTCAAAATGTAGGGAAATTTGAAGTATTTTTTGACAGATTGAGACTGAGATCAGACTGTGAACGTTGTTAAAATTAGTAGAATTGCCCCTCAGGTCGATCTATTCCACATAATAACGTCACTAGTACTAATAGAGGCCGGAACTCCGTTCTGGTCAACGTCTCGAACAAGAATCGTCCCTGCCACTCTGAGCGTCCCCTTTTATAGTCGTGAACAAATAACTTTGACGTTTCTATCTACCGTCATTTAAAATATCAACGACATTGAAGGTGGATATCCATTTGGAATACTTTCTATGTTTCGCTAAATTATTCCTTAATATTTTAGCTAGTCTAGTTTTACAGACATAGCAAAACATTACCATTTTAAAAGGAATACTTATGATAACAATAACAATACCTATAATTGGGATAATCTATCAAACGCTTGTTGCAGACGAGATGAAGGAGAGCATGGTGGCCAAGGTGTGCGCGCAGTGCGACGAGCTGTACGCGGACGCTCTGCGCGCCATGCAGAAGGAGCAGCTCAAGTCGCTGTGGGAGCGCGACTGGCTCAGCACCGTGAGTGTTACTGCCAGCACACAGCCCCGCTATGGGCTGAATGTGACATAATACGTGTCCGGCTTACTGAACTTCTTATCGGCAACATTGACAAACAAGTAGAATTGAGTCTTTTTTTTAAGTGCGCACTGTTAATGTAGTCTAGATTAATGACACTCTGCTCCCTCACCTACAACAGCGTCAAGGCAAATGTTTCCGCTGTACTGTGGCACTTTTCTCGTCATTATCTCGCACTACACTTCCAGCTTGTAGATGCAGCGGTTTAGTTCCGTTTTCTCGTCTTTCTGTCGCGCTACACTTCCAGCTCGTAGATGCAGCGGTTTAGATCCGTTTTCTCATCATTCTCTTGCCCTTATTCTAATTTATTGGTGGTCGGCGCAACATGTCTTCCATACTTCTCCATTAGTCGTCATTTTGGTAGTCACATCCTTTCTAGCCATATCATCATTCAGACAATCCATCCATCGTTTCTTCGGTGTTCCCCTACTCTTATAGCCATCGACATTCATACTCTTATAGCCATCGAGATTCATACTCTTATAGCCATCGACATTCATACTCAAAACTCTCCTCACGACATTTTCCTCATACCTCCGTACCACATGTCCATACCATGTCATTTCGATTTCTATACAACTTTTCAGTTACCGTTGCCACTTTCAGACTTCCTCATAAGTACTCATTTCTTATTCTATCAATTAGTGTAACACACGGAACAGATAATAAGGTTGGAATGTAATGTGGGCGGGGCAAGCGCGCCACAGTTATGATACGAAAATCATAACTCGACCGATTCATTCATTTATCGCGTTCAGTGCGCGTCGGAATACTTCGGAAAACAGAGGGGCAATTCTACTAATTTTAACAACGTTCACAGTCTGATCTCAGTCTCAATCTGTCAAAAAATACTTCAAATTTCCCTACATTTTGACAAGTTTTTGACATTTCTTTGTCGCTGAGATGAGACTGCGACTAGATTTTGAACGTTTTAAATTACGAGAATTGGCCTTCAGAACTCTGCTTAATAATGCCGCGTTGTGCAATTACAACATGTAAGACGAAAAGTCAGACCTCAAGTATAAAGCGAAGAGGTATATCTTTCCATCGGTAAGTCCAAAATAACACTTAATTACAATATTATTTGTCAAAAACATAAAAATATACTGATCATTATGAAATACCAAACATTAACAACATTATTGCAACAATTTACAAAAAATATACATTGCCCGCTGTGTACTCTCTCAATAAACACAATGACCAAGTACGCGTACAATGTACTGCATACATTGCGTCCTCTACACTTCAACCGTTGACGTTTCGTCCTTTGCTCTGATTGGCTATGATGCACGGCGCATGTTTATCGATAGTGAGGTAACCATGTGGCTAAATAAAATCATCGATAGAATTCTCGACTATACCGGGTGTTTTTGACAGCCCTCCACAAAAACACAGGATTGATTCAGCTCCTTATTCTGAATCATAGCCCACTGGAAATTTTCTCAGGAAAAAAAATTATGCTGTTTTTTCTGCTGATATTCCTTTATTTCAATGTAAAATTACATTCTCTGTATGCAACACTCCTTTAATGTAAATAAAACAGCCGAATTCAAAAAAACAGCAATGGATGTTGCGCCGGGGAGCGCGCGGGGGGCGGGGGCAGCCTCGCTCAAGCTCGCTGCGCTGCCGTCCGCTACGTGCGTTTTGCCGGTAACGATACATTGCGTGCACGGGGTAATAAAACAAATCTAGTTTTTAGGATTCCCTTAATGTTCCTGAAAGAATTTCATGTACCGGTTATCTTAATATGATGTACTGAAGCCACCCTATCAGTTTGCGGAGGGCTGTCAATAACATCCTGTATTTACGTTTGACAAAGATAATTTTTGGATCTATGTCTTTTAAGAAATGACATAGGTACTACTTTGACCTAAATAAATATCAAAATTAAAATTAAATTCTAAGTTAACTAAAACTATACTTACAGACTATTAAAAAATAGCGTTGAAAAATTCGTCCGCATCGCTGTCGACTGGTAATGTACCCAAGAGACTAGCGGCATTACCACGTTGTATCGCGATGCTTAGCCTCTGGCCAAGGTAAAAGCCAGCCCTTGGGTCACGGGAAGTGTCAACCAGCCGTTTAGATATTTCTTTAAAAAGACCATGAGCACTCGGACCCCACGGCCTGAGAGTTTCAACCCCAAACGGCTCGAAAATATAATTTCCAATAAGGTTATCATATTTTCGCCGCTTGAGGTTTTCCGCAGCCGCAGCAGCAGCGCCAGCACAGCACGCCGATCCAGGAAGATGGGATAAGATAATTTTTGGATTATTTTATATTTAATTCATGATTAATGATAGTATATTTTTATTTAGATGTATTTTGAGTAGGTACATTAAATATTATATTAATCATTGAATGAATCCTACCGAATGTTATAAAGGGACATAGACCTGTCATCTACCAGTATACTAATCTCTGATTTTTTATTTAAGTTTCTGAATTATGTGAAATTAATAAATTATTTAAACTTAATAAATATGTTTTATTCCAAGGACAGTGATTATTTGTAATTAATCAAAGTAAAATTAAATAATTTCTTAATATTTATTTAATGTTTCATTTGTCGCCATAAATTCATTAAATAATTTATCGACAAAGAATATCGGCTTTGTCAAGCACTAGCGTATATGAAAATTTTTATTGCATTTATGCGTGTTTAAGTGTCTATGCCTACGGGAGCTTATTGCTAGTGGGCGAACGAATATCTGCCCTGAGATTTATGTGTGTGTGATTTGGTTGTGTGCGAAATATTTGTAAACATAGTATTGCGTATGTGTAGAAATTAAAATAGTGGGAGTCAAGCGGCGACACTGGTCCTAGTACAAAATTGCAGCGAGGGCCTTTCCAACCTGTCCGTGGTGATCTGTTCCGTGGTGTAACACCATACATCCGTCTTAGCATTCTCATCTCAATACTCAATATCTTTATTGCTGTACCATAATGTGTACATAGGTGGTAACAATATAATTTAGATCATTATGGACCCTGTAGGGCACAGCAAGAGGGTAGGAGAGAGGAAGGGTTCTCTATTGTGTAACCTAACTTTTTTATCCATAATCTAAAGAAAGTGCCATATTTTTTTTGTCCTAATCATCATTTGTCCGAATGATAACTTGCCCGAACGTAATGTCACATAATATCACATGCGATGAAATTGAAATCCCTAAATATAATATGCCCTAAATTTGTTTGTCATAAATATTACAATCAATAATATACAAAAGACTTAAAACCGTTTTCAATAAAAGTTATAAAAAATGTGTCCTAAATTCAAATGATTTAATGATTATCCTAATAATGTCTTTAAAAGAAATTTGATAACTCGCAACATGCAAGCAAACATGCAGCAAGCATCAGCATGCAAGCAAGCATGCGGCAAGCATGGCATGCAGATTGCAAGCGAGCATGCAACATGCAGCAGGCATGGTTTCTGTCACGGCTCCGGCGCTGCGGGGCTCCGACGGGGCTCAGCCGCGGCGGCTCGCTCGCAGCCTCCTGCTCCTCAGCCGCGGCGGCTCGCTCGCAGCCTCCTGCTCCTCAGCCGCGGCGGCTCGCTCGCAGCCTCCTGCTCCTCAGCCGCGGCGGCTCGCTCGCAGCCTCCTGCTCCTCAGCCGCGGCGGCTCGCTCGCAGCCTCCTGCTCCTCAGCCGCGGCGGCTCGCTCGCAGCCTCCTGCTCCTCAGCCGCGGCGGCTCGCTCGCAGCCTCCTGCTCCTCAGCCGCGGCGGCTCGCTCGCAGCCTCCTGCTCCTCAGCCGCGGCGGCTCGCTCGCAGCCTCCTGCTCCTCAGCCGCGGCGGCTCGCTCGCAGCCTCCTGCTCCTCAGCCGCGGCGGCTCGCTCGCAGCCTCCTGCTCCTCAGCCGCGGCGGCTCGCTCGCAGCCTCCTGCTCCTCAGCCGCGGCGGCTCGCTCGCAGCCTCCTGCTCCTCAGCCGCGGCGGCTCGCTCGCAGCCTCCTGCTCCTCAGCCGCGGCGGCTCGCTCGCAGCCTACTGCTCCTCAGCCGCGGCGGCTCGCTCGCAGCCTCCTGCTCCTCAGCCGCGGCGGCTCGCTCGCAGCCTCCTGCTCCTCAGCCGCGGCGGCTCGCTCGCAGCCTACTGCTCCTCAGCCGCGGCGGCTCGCTCGCAGCCTCCTGCTCCTCAGCCGCGGCGGCTCGCTCGCAGCCTCCTGCTCCTCAACCCGCGGGCCGCCTCGCCCCTACGCGCCTACGCGATTCTAAATTACACTCTAGGGGTAGGGCAGACAAGACTGCGTGGAGTCGGATTTACAGCGACTCGTCTCTGTCACTAAAACCTAATTTAATAGTAGTAGTAAAAAAGCGCGTAGTAATAACGAAAAAATAAAAATTGTCCTTACTCAAAATATTAAATCTACTGCCTAAAATACTAACTTTCCGACTACTTTTGTCCGAATAAAAATGACGAAACGACCGAATGAGATACTGAAATCTTCGAAAAATAAACGACTGTTTATTGCTACAATACTTTTCTACTAACTTAAATTACGTTCTACTGAAAACTACGAGTCTAATCAATCACTCTAATCAATTAATATATACCTAGTATACTACAGGCCCATCCAAAAAATGGATGGGTCATATGAACTACCAGGTGATGTATATAGGACGATATAAGAGCATAAAATAATAAGATTCAGCACTATGCCGTCACTTGTAAGCTGTCCAACTGAGTACTGGTGAGAATTCAAAAGTGCAGGTAGAGTGAGTACATTTTGGTCATATATTTTTGTACGGCATTTTTACCATCGATAGATCCATGAAAAATAATAAGAAAGCGCGCAGTGCCGTAAAAAAATGGTGCGCCACAAAGTCGGTAACTGCGCCACAGAGTCGGTACTCCATACCGAGAGGAAGTCTCAGGTGCATGCAATTGCATTTCTTTCATCGGTTTTGCGGCCAAACATTCTGATCCATGCAAGACAGCATATTTAATCATGATTTTATATATCTTCCCCTTAAGTTTAAGGGGAATGCGGGAGTTACAGATTGTTCCCGTGACCTGCCGCCATTTCATTCATCCAGTGTTAATTCTGTGCTTAACCGATCGATCTACTTCGCCATCGCTTTGCAAGAGTGAACCGAGATACCAAAAGTCGGAGCAGACTGGGAGAAGTGCGCCATCAAGCGCTATGGCTCCAGAACTGGAGAAACCGCCGAAATCGCAGAACATATATTCAATTTTGGTTCTGCTGATTTTCAAGCCTACATTCTCCAGCTTCTGTTGCCATTTCTCCAATCTGCTGTGGATCTCAGATCCATCGCCACCGACAAGAACAATGTCATCGGCAAACAGCATGCACCAGGGTGCCTCCTGAATGTCCGACGTAAGAACATCCATAATCAAAAGGAAGAGGTAAGGACTTAAAGACGATCGTTGGTGCAAGCCTACAGCCACACTGAACTCGTCGGTATTACCAGCTGCCGACCGGCCGTAGGTACGAGATTGACTGTACCTACTTAGCACGAATTAAGTCTACATACTTCCCAGGCAAACCTTTCTCTTTATCCGTTGTCTGTCAGTGGAAAATTGAGTGAATACATTTTTATGAAGTACCTAGGAAATGAAATATATATATTGGCTATTGGATGTACACGTAGAGTTTGTGTTGCAGATGCAGTCGAAGCAGATGATGTTCCGCGGCCTGGCGCAGCTGTTCCAGGCGGCCGTGTGCCGCGCCAACAAGAGCGTCGGCGAGGAGATCGCGCGCTTGCAGGTATGAAACGTAACGTGTAGAGACCTCAGTATCCCAGAAGGTACAAGACGAAACGTGTAGAGACCTCAGTATCCCAGAAGGTACGAGACATAACGTGTAGAGACCTCAGTATCCCAGAAGGTACGTGACGTAACGTGTAGAGACCTCAGTGTCCCAGAAGGTACGTGACGTAACGTGTAGAGACCTCAGTATCCCAGAAGGAACGAGACGTAACGTGTAGAGACCTCAGTATCCCAGAAGGTACGAGACGTAACCTGTAGAGATCTCAGTATCCCAGAAGGTACGAGACATAACGTGTAGAGACCTCAGTATCCCAGAAAGTACGTGACGTAACGTGTAGAGACCCCAGTGTCCCAGAAGGTACGTGACGTAACGTGTAGAGACTTCAGTATCCCAGAAGGTACGAGACGTAACGTGTAGAGACCTCAGTATCCCAGAAGGTACGAGACGTAACGTGTAGAGACCTCAGTATCCCAAAAGGTACGTGACGTAAGGTGTAGAGACTTCAGTATCCCAGAAGGTACGAAACGTAACGTGTAGAGACTTCAGTATCCCAGAAGGTACGAGACGTAACGTGTAGAGACCTCAGTATCCCAGAAGGTACGAGACGTAACGTGTAGAGACTTCAGTATCCCAGAAGGTACGTGACGTAAGGTGTAGAGACTTCAGTATCCCAGAAGGTACGAAACGTAACGTGTAGAGACCTCAGTATCCCAGAAGGTACGAGACGTAACGTGTGGAGACCTCAGTATCCCAGAAGGTACGAGACGTAACGTGTAGAGACCTCAGTATCCCAGAAGGTACGAGGCGTAACCTGTAGTGACCTCAGTATCCCAGAAGGTACGAGACAACGTGTAGAGACCTCAGTATCCCAGAAGGTACGTGACGTAACGTGTAGACTCCAGTGTCCCAGAAGGTACGTGACTTAACGTGTAGAGACTTCAGTATCCCAGAAGGTACGAGACGTAACGTGTAGAGACCTCAGTATCCCAGAAGGTACGAGACGTAACGTGTAGAGACTTCAGTATCCCAGAAGGTACGTGACGTAAGTTGTAGAGACTTCAGTATCCCAGAAGGTACGAAACGTAACGTGTAGAGACCTCAGTATCCCAGAAGGTACGAGACGTAACGTGTGGAGACCTCAGTATCCCAGAAGGTACGAGACGTAACGTGTAGAGACCTCAGTATCCCAGAAGGTACGAGGCGTAACCTGTAGTGACCTCAGTATCCCAGAAGGTACGAGACAACGTGTAGAGACCTCAGTATCCCAGAAGGTACGAAACGTAACGTGTAGAGACCTCAGTATCCCAGAAGGTACGAGACGTAACGAGAGGAGACCTCAGTATCCCAGAAGGTACGAGACGTAACGTGTAGAGACCTCAGTTTCCCAGAAGGTACGAGACGTAATCTGTAGAGACCTCAGTATCCCAGAAGGTACGAGACATAACGTGTAGAGACTTCAGTATCCCAGAAGCTCGGGCTCGCTACGACAGCGGCGGGCGCCACATAACGGCCGCAGTGACGGCTCACACGAGAATAATAACATTGGGGTTTGACTTTACGGTGTAAAAACGCTCTCTAGGGAAACACACAGACTTACTTTCATAAATAACGTTTCAGTGACGTCATTAGACGATAAGCCGCACCACGCGGCGTTAACTGCAGTCTTAGGAAACCCTAGCTCTATAGAATAAAGAATCGAAGGAAACCTGTCGCGCAGGTGGCCGAGGAGCTGCTGAAGGGAGCGCGCGTCGCGCCCGCCGCCGACCACGCCACGCGCGCCGCGCGCCTGCTGGCGGCCGCGCGGCGCGACAACGACTTCATCTACCACGAGCGCGTGCCCGAGCCCGCGCAGCTGGAGCCGCTCGCGCGCGCGCCCATCGCGCAGCCGCTGGCGCCGCCGCCGCGCTGGGGGCCGGCGCGCGAGCTGTTCGCGGCGCTGGTGCCGCTGGCCGTGCACCAGGCGCTGGCGGCGGCCGGCGCGCGGCGCGGCGAGCTGGTCACGGCCGAGATCGGCAAGCTGCGCGACGCCACGCAGCTGCTCAACAGCGTGCTGGCGTCGCTGAACCTGCCCGCCTGCATCGAGGCCGCGCCCGGCGCCGGCGCGCTGCCAGAGTCCATCCGCGCGCGGGCCGCGGCCGTGCGCGCGGCGGGCGGGCTGGCCGAGCTGGAGCGCCTCATGGCCGAGCTGCCCGAGCTGCTGCAGCGCAACCGGGACGTCCTCGACGAGGTAGCCGCGACATTCTGTCCGCGAGAGCGAGTCGGTCTGGTTGTATTTGGACGAGCTAGTTTGTTTTTGGAAAACCGATTACATTTTTATTGTCAAAACGGAGCATCCTGTCATGGCGACTCGAATGAATTCAATTCTATCAAATGCGTTTTTTTACAATACACACAAACTCCACGTATTACTTCTGTCCAAATATTATAGTGGGATCAGATACTGATCGTCGAAGGCGACTGACTAGCCTTAGTTTTCGCTTGATGCAACCACTTTGAGTTTGAAATTTGAACGGAGTTTCCCTTGTTTTTTGTGGGTACAAATAAAAAAAAACTGGCCAAGTGCGAATCGGACTCGCACACAAACGGTCGGAACCCTTTGTGTGCGAGTCCCACACACGGATACCACACGGCAAAAATGCCGGGGAAAAAACACGTTTGTTGCATGCCCTTAAATATTTATTTTATTCTTTTTTTAGAATTTTTATTATAGTGTAGCGGTATCTACAACGCCACATGCAAACAACGCGTCTTACTGACGTCACGCAAATCCTGCATCGCGCAAGCAGAGTTTACCGCGCAACTAGCATAGATACAACGGCCCGACATGAATCAACGGGCAGTTGCCCGCCAGACACAACACCCGTCTGGTCGGAGGATCCTCCCTTTTCTATGGAGGTTGAGTGAACTTTACACCCTGTTCCTCATACCTCTATACTGGTGACCCCGAACATGAACGTCAGCGCAGCCTTCGAGCAAATACTTCAGCGTGACGTCATTATCATCACTCCCGCAAGCTAAAAAACAACAGAACAACAACAGAAACACAGCGGCAACAGAAATACATCATCTGTGAAAATATCGACTGTCTAGCTATCACGGTTCATGAGATACAGCCTGGTGACGGATGGACAGTGGAGTCTTAGTAATAGGGACCCGTGTTTACCCTTTGTATACGGAACCCTAAAAATACCTTAAAACGGTGCAAAATTGGCACACGTGCGTCCCTGACGTCCAGGCCGTGGCCTGGCCTGGCTGTCGGCCGAGGAGCCTGGTGACGTCGAACGACGTAGAGGGCCCTTTGCGGGCCAATTTGGCGAGATCTTTCCGTTAATTTCAGGGATTTACTTGCGAATCTGTATGCATATAATAATAATAATGATAATAAAAGCCATTTATTCAGACCATTTGAAACTTCTGCTAGTACAATAAAATAGTTGTAAGTAATTAATTATAGCTAAATGTAAAGACAAAAAAAATTATTCTATTATTGACACCGGCTGTCTTCATCTGTGTGCCCTTTGGCAAAGGCCTCCTCCATTTCCTTCCACTTTTCCCTATCGGCTGCTATTCGAGTCCAATGTTTTTGTGCTGTGGTTTCCAGCTCGTCGGTCCAGCGTTTTCTCTGCCTTCCTCTGTGTCGTTTGCCATTTCTCGGGTACCAGACTGTTACCCTTTTGCTCCATTTGTCTGTGCCTCTGAGGGTGTGACCAGCCCACTTCCATTTTAGTTTTTTGACTTTCCGTGTGACATCGGTCACCATCGTTACCAGTCTAATGTTTTCGTTTTTAATCCGGTCTTTCTTTTTTACTCCCATCATACTTCTTTCCATGGCATGTTGGCATACATCTAATTTGTTGGCTTGTGTCTTTGTTCAAGCCCAAGTCTAGCATCCATACGTTACCGACCGGCAGCACGCATGAATCGAATAGTTTCCCTTTTAATTATATACTAAAATCAGGGCTCTTCATAATCTCCTTCAGGGACCAATACCTATTCCATGCGTTTGCTACACGTCGATCTATTTCTTTTTGGCTCTGGTTCATGCTGGAAATGATTTGTCCTAAGTATATGTAATCATCTTGGTAATCGATGATTTTGTTATTTACGATGATTTCATGTCTTTGATAATTAGTTATAAATTTGGTTTTGTCGGTATTCATAGTAACTCCAACAAATTCGCTTTCTTTAGCTAGGTCTACTATCATTCCTTTAAGGGCAGTTGGAGACTGCAAAGATAACTACGTCATCCGCGAATCTAAGATGGGTCAGTCTCGCTCCATCGATTGTTATCCCCAAGTTGTCCCAGTTCAGTCTGCAAAATACTTTTTCCAGAAATGCTGAAAACAGTTTAGGGGAGAGTGGATCACCCTGACGCACTCCTCTTTTGATTTTAATGAAGCTGTATGTGGCTGTGTTTCATTTGTTAATTTGAAGCCGCACCTGAATTCAACATCATTTTAAGCTATCAATATAGAACAATGTTTTCACATTACAGAGCGGGATAAACTAATGTACACTACTACTCTAGCACAAAATACGGTATCGCTCTAGATTTCGTACTTCACGCTTTTTGGAACGAATTTCTTTTCTTCTTCATCTCTTCAGAGCTTGCGGTAGGAGTCAACTTAGATACATCGTCACGTAACAAAAAACCGTTATGCCCCTCCATGCGACTTTTTTTTACACATAATATAGAGAAAGACAGAGTTTTTATGGTTTTCGAGGGTGCTGAAGCCAATAGTGAGGTCAAAATGAAAATCCAAGATGATGGCTGTGAAAATTATCAAATTTTTCGTCATCAAGAGCGAGTCGGACTCGCGCACCGAGACTTCCGTACCATCATAAAAATTTTCTTTTAGATTTTCATCGGCGAGGCCTATATTCGTCAGAGAATTTTAACACAGCGCGCTGCGGTATAGAATATTGCAGTTTTATGTCAGCACCATCTCTTGACCGATAGTGGAACTAATGTAACTTTTAATGATGATTTCTGAAAAAGTGTGCTATTTAGACATCGTTTTATTTTCCTGTAATCATTACATAAACTCACATAGAATTAATTCAGATTTTTCTCTTTGCTAACTTCGGAGATAGGGCGGGGACTGAATTTTTTTTTATTTTTCTTCAAAAGTTGAAATCTATGCGGCCTTAAAAAATGTTTGAGAATGTGCAATCGGCGCTGTTTCATATGACACCCTACATGCCCTAGTAAATGATAAATGAATGATAAATGATTTTATTTTTGTAAGTAGGTTTGTACAAACACTTTTACACGTCAATCCTATTTTTTTTAAACTAGATGAGGTCGGCGTTTCCTATCTGACTACTCTGAGAAGAAAGGCCGAAACAAGCTCAGAGGTCATAGTCTCTTTTAAAGTCCAGACATAATCTTGGTCAAGTTATATGAAGACCATGTAGGTCGGTGTCTGAGATGGTCTTTTGAGGAAAGAACCACACAGATTGAGAGGACCAGTCCAGTCAGTGCACGCATTTGTCAGAAATCGTGCAGCTCAACTCAAGACTTAAGGAGCTCAACGATCGAAGTAGCCCCACTTCGAATTTTTCAGACCCTTTTCAATCCCTGTTGCAAAAAAAATATGTATATTTTTATTTCTTTCTTATTTGTAAAATAGTTGGGCTAACGTCATCTAAAACTATTCCAAATTTCAAGTTAATAGCATTAGTAGTAGTTCTTGAGATATCCAGCTGTGACAGACAGACAGACTGAGTCGCACCAAAAGGTTCCTTTTTACCATTTTGGTACGGAAACTAAAAAAAGATACGGCCGTTTATGCCGCAAAAAACGTATGTTTTTACACTCTCAAGGGAATCAAAATGTATTGGGTACTTCCCGTTGACCTAGAATAATGAAATTTGGCAAGAAAAGGTCGTGTAGCACAAGTAAAGGAAAAAATCCGAAAACGTAAATTTCCAGTTAATTAAAAAAAACCGTGATAAACTATTAACATCGTCTCGTAATACAGTTTTATACTAGTACGAGGGGATAGGGCGAATCAGACTATAGACAACCAAACCATCTTTTCATTGTACCATTTCACATCCAACGATCTGTCTATTTGTGTTTATTATTGAGTTACTCTGTATGGTTATCTCAAATTTGTGAATAAATATTATAATTATACCTACAAATATGTACGAACCCTCGGTGTGCAAGTCCGACTCGCTCTTGACCGTTTTGTTTTTTAATATTCGGAGTCGCCATCTCGGATTTTCATTTTGAACTCCGTTCCTGACCCCGGCCCGACACGTTTTTATATTGTAAGATTTTACCGAATTACCAAAACTGCCTTAAACAAGTTATCTATTTCCTAGCTTGTAAGTCAAGTTTGTATACCTACCCACGCGCGCTATATTGCACCCGCAGCGCAACAAAAAACTAGCCCTAACTCGTAAGTTTGCATAACAAGATATATTTTTACAGATAGGCACATAAAAGGTACTTTTTAACAAAAACGAAGCTTATAAATTATTCTGTCCAGTGCAGCTATGTTGGTTCCCAAACCCAAGTCGCACGTGTCTAGTAGGCGCACCATTTGTAACACCAAGTCGCACGTGTCTAGTAGGCGCACGACTTGTAACACCAAGTCGCACGTGTCCAGTAGGCGCACGACTTGTAACATCAAGTCGCACGTGTCCAGTAGGCGCGCAACTTGTAACACCAAATCGCATGTGTCCACTAGGCGCACAACTTGTAATATCCTACAAACAAAAGCATTTACGATGTTCATAATTGTACCCATGACATAAGACGGGAATTGTTTGTTTAAAATTATGTTGATTTTCTATATTTTTAGTCCCCAACCATTCTACAGTACAAAGTTCCTAAGGTATTGTTCTGGCTGTCCTAGTCTATCCATACTTATACAGGGTGTTAGGGAAACGCTTCCGAAAACGAAGACAGGTGATGGGGCTAATGATTCTCGACACGATACCAACAAAAAAACTGGAAAAAAATGAACATTTTTCCCCCTTTTTTTGTGCATTTTTCGTACACTATGCTGTGAAAATAGTTAAATGAAACCATTATTTGCGATTAAACAAATTATTTTTCTTTACAACTCTAAAAAGCAATGTATTCGCAAATAAATATCAGCTGACGCTCGCGCGTAACCTCGAGTTCAGAGTGCGCGCGCGTTCGACAGTCGCGCGGCCGACGACGCCGAGGCCACGCGCGCGACAGCCGGCTGACAACGTGGCGCGGCGGACAACATTACAGAGGTTCAACAGTTTTAAATTGATGCACTCGGTCGTGCATTTAATAACAGTTTTGTATGTAAGTAGATAATCGACAGTGAATGGAATAATCGCCGACATCAGCTGTGATTGACTAAAACATTTTCATCCCGTGTTCAGTTTGAAGCAACTAGTGCGCGTGATTTAATTGAATTTGAACTTTATGTCAATGTTATTAGAGTCACAAGACGCGCGCTCGTTTATTGCAATAACTGTATCCTCCATTTAGTAAGTAAACCCAATCAATTTAAATTGGATAATTAAATTAATTAATCTTTTAAATTAAATTAATTTTAAATTAATCTTTTTTTAGAGTTAGAAAATGAAAACAGTTTGTAATAAAGCTGTACAATTTCCTAACAATTAAAATGAATTGGCTTCTGATTTCATAAGTATTCTTTTAACATTTTCTCTTCTGTAATTTGTTGATCTTTGCACATCAAAAGAGACCGCTATCTAAGTCGGCGTCGCCGCGTCGGCGGCGTCTGCGCCGCGGTATAAGCCGCGCAGATAGAGAATAGATCTGAAAATGGCGGCGGGTACTCATGGTACGGTTGGCAAAACGATTTCTCAAACATCGATTTTTATTTTTGTATTGACTTTTTTTGTTATAAATTATTCTTTTTTAATATTAATAATTAATAATAGTAGAAATAATGTCAAAAAATATTAATAAAATAAATAATGAGCAAGGGTACATAATGTAACACTGGATTTTAAAATTTGTCTTTATTAATTGCGACATATCAGAATCATATTACAAAAATACCACCTCACATACGAGTACATACATAAAGTCACGTCCTCGTTTTCGTGAAGCCATTGTTCAATCAATCACAAAATGTCAATTTTCGTAACAAAAACTAATGAAAATAAATAACAATCAAACGTAACGCAAACAAATAACAATCAAACTCAACAAAAACAACAATGAATATCAACGAAAACAACAAAATAACGGAACGAATTTAACGATAACTCGGAGTGCATCAAGTAGCGTGGAAAGCGAATTCTGACTGACTATTTTTTTGTAGCGCGTACTGCATTGTGTGAGTATAGACAGCGATAGAGAGAGAGCGAGACCGCATGCGAGCGGACGCCATTTTCAGATCTATTCTCTATCTGCGCGGCTTATACCCTTTGTCGGCCGGCATCGTACGCAGGCGGCGTGTTTGATCTTCATAGTACTTCTTTAGTAATCTAGTTAGTACTTTAGTTCCTTTCCGACTCGGTTCGTGAGCGATCGTGCGTTACGGTAAATCGATCGATACATCGCATCGTATTTAATACTGTTTTGTTAGTTTTAAATTTGTGTTTAGTTGTTATTGTTAAGTTTTTAGTTATTATTTTTTGTTGTTTTAAACAATGCCTGAGGCATACGTGTACAGTGCTCGTGAATACGGCAACATGTTGATGTGTTTAGGAGAAGCCCGTGGCAATGCTTCTCTAGCGTTGAGAATGTATCGAGACAGATTTCCGAACGTCTGATTCTCGCATGATAACGGCAGCTTTTCATCGAGTTTTAGAAAATCGACCGATTGCTCCGGTGGCGGCAGGTGGTGGACAACAAGTGAATGTCCATACCGAGGAGCGTATTTTAAATGTGATTCGTCAAAATCCACGCCCGGGCACACGAAGTGCAGCTAAATTATTGCGGCGCCGGGGCGTACCGACAGTCTCTCACTGGACAGTTCACAAAGTCTTGCGCCGGAACAGAATGCGGCCCTACAAAATACACAAAGTACAAGCTTTACTACCCAATGATCACGTTCGTCGTCGTGCGTACTGTTGTTAGCTGCTAGATCAACAACAACGTGAACCTGGCTGCATTGAGCACATTATCTGGACGGACGAGTCCACATTCACGAGAAACGGGATGTGGAACAGGAGGAATGCCCATTTATGGTCAGACGTGAACCCGTTCGCCACTCAAGAAACCGGCCATCAGACCAGATGGTCCGTCAATGTATGGGCTGGTGTTTTTAATGGACGAATTCTAGGACCAGTGTTTCTACCGCAGCGCCTCAATGGATCAGCATATCTTGATTTTATAAATGGGCATTTAGATGGTATGCTAGATAATGTATCGCTGGCTGAATTTCGTCGAGTATGGTTCCAGCACGATGGCGCTCCGCCGCAAGTTACGCGTCCCGTCCGCGAGCGTCTCACTGAGCTTTTTGATGACCGCTGGATCGGAAGGCTGCGCCTGGCCGGCTCGTTCACCCGACTTAACACCTTTGGACTTCTTTTTGTGGGGGTATGTAAAAGAAAGAGTGTTTGATCGGGAATGTGACAGTGCTGATGAAATGCGGGGCAGAATAGTGAGCGTTTTTAATAAACTACGTGCAGAATGTGTCAGAAAAGATCCTACATTAATGCCTCGTGTTCACGGGTCGACACAGCGACGGGCCCGGCTTTGTATTGAAATGGATGGAGCGCAGTTCGAGCCAAACCTTATAAGGTCGCAAAGGATTTAGATAGGTACGTAAATTGCCTCTGTCAGCTCTAATTTTACCAGTGGGCTACGAATGCGATTAAATAATTTTGTGAAGTGTTGTAGAGGTAGGCATTTTGAAAGTGGTGTTTGTATATTCCGTATAAAATCCCGTGTCTCCGTCGTACGAAGCGCTCGGCGCCCGCGACGCGTGGATATGCGGTGACGCCATGTTGCCTTGCGTGTCAGTGACCTCACGTTTTGTACGGCTTCCATTGCGTGTTTACGAAATATGAAATCTTGAAAATAACCAATTTAAAGCGAAAGGTTATTGGTATCCGTTTGCATATAGGTTGTATATAATCTACGTTCAGGCTTCGGAACCGTTCTCCTTACACCCTGTATTATAAATGCGAAAGTATGTCTGTCTGTTACCTCTTCACGCTTAAACCGCTGAACCGTTTGAAATTTGGTATAGAGATATGTAGTTTGAGTCCCGGGAAAGGACATAGCATAGTTTTTATCCAGATATTCCCACGGGATACTTATGCGGGTGAAACCGCAGAGCGCTGCTAGTTATAGATATGCGTGAAGATAGCTCGGCCAATACTGAGCGCTACGCCTACATTGACGATGCTCACGTCCATCAAACACACTTTAAAATCCGACTCGCCTTCGTCAGCACACACACATACAGTACCCGGCGATAAATATTGCACATCGACCTTTGGAAAGAGACAATCGGCTAATTTCGGCTTCGTGGAGCGTTATCTCTGTCGCACACTACCTATGTGACGTTTTGTCAGTCGTTGTTCAAATGCGATAGCGTGCGGTCGCGTCCAGTTCTAAATATATTCACATATATATTCACACGCTGTCTACATCTCTCTATTTATTGTCCTATCGCAGGTATGCTGGAAGAGATTTCTTATGAAATAAGCATCACCTTTGTACCTATTTTTCTGTTCTGATTATTTCGTATCTGTTTATATATGTGTGTACATAAATAGTAAAATAAATAAATAAAATATATTTAGAGTTGTTAACACCCCCAAATTTAAATAATTTAAAGTTGTACTATGGCATCTTTAGGAAAAAGAGGGAAACCTTTACGAGGTCAGTCACGCGAAATTATCTACAATGTTTATAAATATTTTGTAACCGAAGCTGACAGATTAAAAAAAAATAAAGATGAAAATGTAAGTTGTTATTTTAAGCAGGTTCAAGAGCGAGTTGCAAATGCCATTGAAATTTCAAGAAGAACTTTGAACAATATATTAAACGAAGTCAGTACTGAAACACATTCTACTGAAATCAAGTTCAGCACTCCAAAAAAAGGTAGACCAAAAAAGCAATTTCGTTTGGATATGGACGATTTAGATTATGATGTTGTTCGAAGAATGGTGTATGATTTTCACTTACGATTTAATGAACTGCCAACAATAAAATCATTAAAAGCTAAATTATTTGAAGCTATTAATTACAATGGGTCTGAAAAGACGTGGAGAAAAATACTTCACGAGATGGGATTTCGGTTCACTAAAATGGAAGATAATCGAAAAGTTGTAATGGAAAAGCACGATGTAAGTCTCAAACGAACGGAATACCTCGATAAAATACGCAAATTTCGCGAATCAGGAAAAAATATCGTCTACATGGATGCGTCTTACATACATACATCCCACACTAAAGGGAAATCTTGGAGTGATGATAAAAAACAGGAGTAAAAAAGCCAATTTCAAAAGGTCAACGTTTGATAATAGTTCATGCGGGAAACGAAAAAGGCTTTGTACCCCACCGGGTAAAGGCACCCCTTTTTAACGTATAAATCCACGGACACTACAGGTGACTATCACAATGAAATGAATAACGATAACTACGAAAAATGGCTGGTTAATCAATTAATCCCAAATATACCCAGCGATTCTGTTCTGGTTATCGACAACGCACCCTATCACAACAAATATGTTGAAAGACCCCCCAACTCAAACACCATTAAACAGGAAATGATCAACTGGTTAAACAGACGCGAAATTCCAGTTGATCCAAAATTAACAAAAACCCAGATTTACCCTATTATATGTCAGCACAAGGAGAGGTATACAGAGTTTTCCGTGGACAAAGTACTTGCCGAACATGGGCACAATGTGTTGCGATTGCCACGATATCATCCGGATTTTAATCCAATTGAAAATATATTATGGTCTCAACTGAAAGGCTATGTAGCCTCTAGAAATGTGGGTATGAATTTAACTACAGTAAAAACATTATAGACTGAAAAAGTAAACATGATCGGGGCTGAAGACTGGAAAAAGGTTTGCGATCATGCAATCAAATGTGAGAATGAATATAGAAGCATCCAACACGGTTTAGACAATTACACTGATAGACTAGTGATAAATACGGCTGAACCTCTTTGAGAGCACAGATAGTGAAATGGAAGTAATTGAGAAATCTAACAATAGGTATAATGGTGTTTATTATGTACACTACAGCTGTAATTTTCCAAAATAATTAAATACGTAAACATAATGTGAATATGTGTTTTTTATTTTATTTTACCCCAACCTAAAGCCATCACTTATAGGAAAATTGATGTATTTTATACAAAGAATAAAAATAATTATCAAAAGAAGCAAATCATAATTGTTTTAACAGCTCCTAATAGATACCGGACTGTTTTTATTTCGTGCGACAGAGATAACGCTCTACGAAGCCGAAATTGGCCGATTGTCTCTTTCCAAAGGTTGATGTGCAATATTTATCGCCGGGTACTGTAAGTGTCACGTAGGCCTTTAATCGAGAGTGAGCAGGCTCCTAAACGGGCCATATTTCACCACTGCAAGCTGCAAGTCTGTCACACATTGTCAAGAATTATTATTATTATTATTATTATTGTCGACAATGTCTCAAGCGTGGATGGCCGGTAATGCGTCAGTATCGCAGCAAAACTCTGCTTTTGGTGTGATGAATGCTACTTCGGCAAATATCGCTAAAATACTTTTTTTATTTAATTTGTCAGCCGTTGTTGCTCGTGTAAACGCAAACACTATCGAATATATCGTAGTGAAAATATTGAAATATAAATGTTGCCGAACTCGAAAACATTGCATTGTAAAAATGTATTGCCCGTTTAGGAGCGCCTTTACACACTCGCTTTTGTATAAACACGAGTGGAAGGCGCTCTGCACTCACCTTGCGGCATTGCTGCCGCCGCACACGCTCAGCACTCAGCAGCGCGCTCGTGTCGCAGGCGGAGCGCATGCTGCGCGAGGAGGCGGAGGCCGACGCGGCGCTGCGCACGCAGTTCGGCTCGCGCTGGTCGCGCACGGACTCGGCCAAGCTCACCGAGGCCTTCCGCACCAACGCCGACAAGTACCGCCAGATCATCGACAACGCCGTGCGCGCCGACAACATCGTGCAGCAGAAGTTCGCGCAGCACCGCGACAACATCGCGCTGCTCAGCGGCAGCGAGGGCGACATCACGGCCGGCGTGCCCGACGAGCCCGGCGCCGCGCGCCCCGACGCCGCGGGTGACGCCGCCGCCGCGAGCCGCCTGCGCGCGCTCATGGACGACGTGGAGGCGCTGAAGGCCGAGCGCGACGCCATCGAGGCCGAGCTCAAGGACACCACCGTGGACCTGCGCGAGCAGTTCCTCGGCGCGCTGGCGGCCGACGGCGCCGTGGACGAGCCCGCGCTGTCGGCCGGCGCGCTGGGCGCGGCGCTGGCGCCGCTGCAGGCCCGCGCCGGCGCCACGCTGGCGCGCCAGGCCGCGCTGCTGGGCCACGTGCAGGCCGCGCACGCCGAGCTGCTGCGCGCGCGCGGCGGCGCCAGCGGGCGCGACGCGGCGCTGGGCCAGCTGTGCGCCGCCGCCGACGCCTTCCAGGAGCTCACCGCCAACCTCAACGAGGGCATCAAGTTCTACAACGACCTCACGCAGGTAGGCCGCGCGCCGCCCGCCCGCGCCGCCCGCGCCGCACGCGCCCGCTGACCGCGCGTTCCTTGCGTGTTACAGTTGCTGGTGGCGTTCCAGAACAAGGTGTCTGACTTCTGCTTCGCGCGCAAGACGGAGAAGGACGAGCTGCTGAAGGACCTCACGCAGGAGGCGTCGCGCGGCTCCGTGCGGCCTGCGCCCGCGCCGCCTCAGCACCACGCCGGCACCAGTGAGGTATGTACCGCGCGACTACTTTAACCGTATAGTTCAGAAGCGCCCCCGAAACGACCCGAATCCACCAACCACTGCCGGCTCGATAGTGCCCACAACTTTAAATCTAAATAAGAAAAGTTTTCGAAGGCATTCGATACTGGAAGTCCGGCTCTGATTGTAGTAGTGACGTATCCCGACAAGCGCGCTTGTGTATGTAAAAGTGGGTAACGTTAACAAAGAAATCTGATATAAATATATTCAAGTCGAGATTTATTAATCGAAATAAAATTTTGGTTTTAAAAGTAAAAAACTTAAAAAGTAAAAATTTTCGACCGGAGGCACCGGTTGACCTGAAGTGATGCTGTGACCGCGCGCTCTCCGCCCTCTATCTCGAAAACGGTTCACCGTATGAAAAATTTTTCTAAACAAAATTTGTAGAGAATTTTGTATTCTACAATATTGATCATAAATACAAATAGCAAAAAACTCATAGGAAATGAGATATTTACAAAAAAAGCGCAAAAATTCGATTTTTGTGACCTTTGACCTTGAAATTTAATAGTTGCGTACACCCTACCATATGTAGGTTTTGAGACAACTTTTAGGGTGTCAATATACAAGTATTTACAGACTTACAGCTGGGTATCTCGAATTCCGAGGTGAACTTACTATAATGACTGGACTAGTAGCTCTCATCGGCGCAGGCAATGGGCCGACTTTGAGAGCAGTACTCTGTTATCTTTTTTAAATAATTTAAACGCCACATTTGTATATCATGACGCTCCGTCAAGACTTTACGGTTGTTCTCTGTTTTGCGTCACTTGTAACCTAATTTCAATAGTAACTTGCGAACAGTTTCTAAACAACCTTCGAATCCGATTTTTTTTATTCAATGCTGTTCTTAACCTTTTGACCGCCACAGTCATGTATAGCTGACAAACCAAAATTTGCCCAGCACGCCGCGGTTCGACTACATGACAGACTTTGACGCCGAGGGCACGTTTTTGATTTTTTGACGTGTGGCGGTCAAAAGCTTAACTTAGCTAATGTTGGAATTTCTTTATGGTCAATATGGAAATCTTGTACAGTACTGCACATCGGCTGTAAAATTATCTATATCCACTTTATTATCTCGCTTTCTCCTTTTCTTCATAGGTGAAGTGAATTTTGATGAAGTGGATGGCAATTTCTTCTCTTCTTTTAATATTTTTTGAACTGTTTTTTAATAATAATATAATAATAATAATATTTATTTGCAAAAAACACGGTATTAAAAGATGTTACAATACAAAATGAGACCAAACATGTTTTGCTCAATATTAAAGCATGCAAAATTATAGTAACATATCAACATTACAGTTTATGCTCGAGAAAATCTTTAACACTATAAAAACTATGTTCATTCAGCCAGTTACACAATTTAATTTTAAAAAGTCTGTAATTTAGATCTTTAAATGTATTTGGTAATTTATTGAAAATACGCACACACATAGCTACACAATTTTTATTATATTTAACACACCGGGGTATCTCGTCTAGTACCAGCCTGAATTGATCACGCCGACTTCGTGAACATACATCCTCAGCTGTTTTGAACAGTTCTCTATATTTCTGTACAAACATACATACTTCATACACATATGTATATTGAAGGCAGTGGTAGCAAACCAAGCTTTTTAAATATTGGTTTGCATGATTCATCTGACGGAATCCCGTATATGGCTCGTATACATTTCTTTTGTGCGATAAATGCTCTATTAAAGTCGGTACTATTTCCCCATTCCATTATTCCATACCGCAACGAGGATTCCACATACGCTCGATATGACATTATCGCCGTTTTTATATTTGTTATGTTCCTAATCTTTCTAAGGGCATAAACAAATTTATCCGCTTTGCTACATACATGCTCAACCTGTGCCTTCCAGTCTAAATGTTCATCTATTATTATACCTAAAAACTTTGTTTTTGTCACCTGGTTAATTTTTGGTATGTCCATCTTAAAATTGAATTTATTATTATGAGATTTGTTAAATTGTACATACACAGATTTGTCAAGATTGATACATAAATTATTGTCATTTAACCAATTAATTAAGTCAGCAATTGTTTTATTTATGTCAATTTCATGGTCAGTAATAGATTTATATTTTTTGTCAGAAGTTACAATTATAGAAATGTCATCAGCATAAAGAAAGCATTTGTACTTAGTCACAGTTAGACATGGGTCGTACTTGCAAAATCGCGTACCAGGTCTTACAAGTACGACTTCTTTAAGAAACCACGTCCTAAAACTAGGTCTCGGGATACTTCCTAGTATTTTCTATCTGGATAGGAAATTGAACCTTAACTATACATACAAATAAGGACCAAAATCGCTTTTACAAATAAATACGTACTTATAGAGTATAGACGATTAAAGTTTCTACCTACTACTATTACAACCAAGAACCCTGATGGAAGAAAAAAACTTGCATAGGAAATTGAACTCTGAATTTCTTACCTATGGAGCACAATCGCGTTTACAAAATGCTTGCATACGAAATTGTTCCGTAGATGTTTACAAATAAGGTGCATGATCGGATTAGCGAAAACTGACGCGGTTATTGAAGATTGGATTGAAAACCTACGTAGACTCAAGGTTGACCTTTAGTGCGTAATACATTATATAATACAGTACTTATACATATTTCTGTTCGTAAAGTGTATAATTATGTTAATTACGAACTATGACTCATTGTTTAAGTAATATTTTACGGAAATACGCACGTTAACATAACCACAGTACTACGGCATAACTAGGATTAGGCAGACGTAAACATAATTTAATAGCGGCCATTTTTTCGGAACAGCTATAGGTACTTTGAATGTACAATATGACTTGATTTTAAACTTAAAGTTATGTTATGTATAGGTACGTAGTTATAAAGCATTAATTATTATTTTCCTGTTTGTTTTGACATATTATAATAATCTAAGAACTAGTTAATAATCGTCTGGGCTTGTTACAGTGTCTTGTGTTTGTTGTGTAAACTAGTTCATCAGCTATCAACTTCACCAACAACAATTACAAAAAGTACCGTATATTTTCAATAGATGTCGGATTTACAAAATTTGACACAATTAATACAAAACTATCCGGGACATAGGTAGGTACAGACGCCAGCACAGGTCAACCCACCCGAATCTGTCTTTTACCAATCGAACATTAACCTTCCAGTATTGTGATAAGGTTGAAAATCTATTAAAGAAATTTGACAGATTGAGGTAGGTTGATGTGCTGGCGTCGCGTCTGTACAACGCTACTTTTTTCCTGGATACTTGCCGTTTGGCTATAAGGCCTGGTAGCAAGTAGAATAAAAATCCGTAATTAATAGATCGTTTATATACATATTATTAAATACAATCATTCGTTAATAACATGGTTAGCACGGTATTAAATGAATAATGAAACCCTTCCTTCCTACTTAAAAACAGGCTTAGGACTGTCAGCTGGAAAATATATTATTATTATTAATATATATTATTATTATGTTTATTCAATGATTTTAGTAGCTGGCGTAGTTAAAAGGTTTCAATTCATTTTGCGATTAATAAAAGTATTTACAGTAGGTATGTACATAATTTCTTTTAGATATTTACAACTTTTTTAAATTTTTTTTTTTTTTGTTTTTTTCGTAGGTGTTCTAATTTTCGACTTCCATATTTACTATTTATAAAAGTATTTACAGTGGGTACATAATTTCTTTTAGATATTTGCAACACCTTATGTTTTTTTTTTGTTTTTTTCGTAGGTTTTCTAATTTTCGACTTCCATATTTACAATGCAGTATTTTTCTTTACATATTTACGGTATTCTTTAGGTACATATTTACAATATGGCGTTCTCAACCGAAACCGAAGAGCGTAATTATTTTTTACGCTCTTCGGTTTTGGTTGAGAAACAGCAGTTGTTGGACTTTGCGGCTCCCCAGTCGGTTTCTTCTTTCTGTTAATATATTCCCAGCAGTAGAAAACAATCGCTCGCAGGGTACGCTAGTAGCCATTGCATTTAGTTTTGCCCGGGCTAGCTTAGCTAAATTCGGGTATGTATTTTTATTACATCGCCACCATTCTAACGGATTTACGTCCGGCGTCATTATATTGTCGTCTAAATAGCGCTGGACTTCAATAATCGCTCTGCTATTGGCTGATCCTGCTGGACGGATATTTTGCATGGTTTTATTGTAGTGCTTCCAAATCAAGCTATTCGGTTTTTTGGTGGCTGTCGTTTCTTCTTGGTGTGACGTAGATGGCAATGTTATGTTTTCTTCGTTTATCATCGCAGTCACCAATGATATGACGTGTTTCTTGGCGTTATCAGCAATATTTTGATTTTCAAAATATAACTTATACCTTGGGTCGAGAAACATGGATGTTGTGAATGTTCTGCTATTTTCCACATTCGCAAATCTGGATGTTATTTCCGATAGCAAGTCTTGACGGCACATTTCTACCTCATCGGGAAAAACTTTAATATTTTTATTATGCTGATACTCTGGATCAGCAATTTCTTTGAGTGCGCAGGTGAGACCGATCGTAATAGGCAGCACTGAACTACCAGACACGTATATTTGGCCACTCATTTCTCTCGTAACCTCTTCGCACGGCTCCAGTACCACAATTAAAGCTTCGCAGACGTCCCATTCATAACTCGTTAGAGATATGATGGCCGAAGAATCTAAATTGCTTATCGCACATTTTATTTCATCCTTCAGCTCCACGAACCTTTGCAGCATATAAAATGTTGAGTTCCATCGGGTAACCACATCCTGAATCGGTCGTTTGACTGTTTTGTTTGCCTGCTCTTGGTATTTTTTTAACTTGTTCCACGCTGTATTGCTGCGTTTAAAATGCGAAACAATCGTCTTCACTTTATTTATAATATTTATTAAAGCAGTAGTGCCTAATGCTTTTTGCACAGCGAGATTCAGGGTATGGGCGTAGCAGCCAAAATGCTTCCATTGTAAAATTGTGACAGCATTTTTGATGTTGGCACCGTTGTCCGACACCACTAGCAGTACTTTATCAGCTACGTTCCAATCTTGAACGACGTTCTGCAACTCTTCTGCTAAATTTATGCCTGTGTGGCTTTTTTCTAGTACCTTGCACTCCAAGAGTACTGATTGCAGAGTAAAGTTTTCGTCAATATAATGACCCGTAATTGCTAAGTACGAGTCATTATTTCTGGATGTCCAGAGATCCGTTGTCAAACAAATCGTCGTAGCACCTTTGTTTACGGACGCTTTTGTAGTTATTTTGATTTCTTCGTACAGTGCTGGAAGTAAATTATTTGCAAAATACTTCCGCGATGGTATTGTGTAATTTGGAAATGCAAACTGTAGGAGTTCGCGAAACCCTTTATCTTCCACGATAGTGAAGGGCTGCATATCCCATATAAATAAATTCATTATTCGGTCGTCTATGTCCTTTTTTAATTTGCTGCAATCACGGCGAAGAAATGCCGAAATAGCGGAAACCGTCCTTGTACTTGCTCTCGCTGCCTGTGTAAATTGGGAAGTTGACGGCTGTGACGGTGGCGCTTGCTGCGAACTGATATCTTCTTGACGAACCGAATTTTGCGCAAGATGCAGTTGTTGTACTTCTTCGCGTGGCACTAAATTAACGGCAAGGTGTTTTCTCTGAACATGTTTTGTTAAATTTGATACACTCGATTTAAAAGAAATTTTGGCTTTGCACATTTTGCACTCTCCTATATATTGTCCTAAATCTACAAAATGGTCCCAGGCCACACTTCTTTTCGGTGCCATGTTTACAAGCACGGTATTTACACTAAACAAACAAAACAAAAATATTTACACAAATTACTTAATTGAAAAAAAAGGGTTTATTTATAGTAATCAAAATCAAAGGCTAATAAGAATGTTCGCATCACACGCGATGCACGCACAAGCGATCTGTGACGTAAATAAATCATTACTATTAAAAATAAAATCCACTAAGCGGGTCAGGTGCATCACAAAAATCGCAAAGTAAAATAGTAAATTCCTTTCGTACGCGCGATTATGCATCTTACGACGCTTGTTATAGTGTCGTACCAAGTACCGTTATTATTATTGCAGTTTGCACAGGTTCAAGGTTAAATATTAAAAAGAAATTGCATACTTATTTTGTTCCTTACTTCCGTATATTTAAAGTTAACTTTCCAAGCGAGTCATCTTTACAAAGGTGTGAAAAGTACGAGCAAGAACGATGTATGTACTTATCATTTCTTATTAATTGCAATGAGCGCGCGTGCTGCTCGAGACCCGAACGCGGCCGAAGCGGCCCGACGCGCGACGTCGGAAACCGAAACAGTACGTCCACCTTAAAAAACGAGGGCTCGAGAAACTTTCGAGTATTTTCTATCTGCATCGAAAATTGATCCATGACTTAATACAAATAAGAAATACAATCGCGTATTCAAAAGCCCTATTGGAAGTAAAAATACTTGCATAGGAAATTGACCCGTTACCTTCTATGAATAAGGAGCATAATCGCGTTTACAATTAATATTTTCACAAACCATTAAAGTAAAAATACTTGCATACGAAATTGTTCCGTAGACTCTAATTGATAAGGAGCATGATCGCATTTGCGAAAACTGACGCGGTTGGGTACCTATGTAGTTGAGCGAGTAGCCGTATAAAATACTTTGAAGTCTTGCAAGTATTTCGGGTCGGTACCTAGTGTACGTACTTGGAAGCAAATACCTGGTGGAAAAACCTGGTCGCGTAAATACGTATCTTCCCTAGTCACAGTAACAATGTCATTAATGTAGAGGAGAAATAAGATAGACCCCAATATGCTACCTTGGGGCACGCCACGTTTTATATATTTATACTCTGACGTATACAGTGACATATCTCCATTTGCATCGACTTTGGTGATAGAAACACACTGTTTTCTGTCAGTTAGGTATGAAGATATCCATTGATGTGGCACTCCCCTAATTCCGAGAGCTTCTAATTTTTGTAATAGGTTAACGCGTAAAACCAAATCAAACGCCTTTGATAAGTCAAAAAATAATCCTGTTACCAGCTGGCTATTATTTATTCCATTTAGTATGGTTTTCAAAAGTAAAAAAATGGCTAATGTAGTGGATTTACGTTTTTGAAAGCCAAATTGTTCTTTTCTTATGATATTAAATTTGTCGCAGTATTTAATTAGTCTATGGTAGATACATTTTTCGTATATTTTTGACAATATGGGTATTAGCGTTATAGAACGATAATTGTTCACATCATCTCTTTCACCCTTTTTGAACAATGGTTTGACAATAGACAATTTCAAAGCGTTTGGGAATACTCCCTGTGAAAAAGATAAGTTAATCAGATATGTCAACACTCCACTCACTTCATTGGCACATGCTTTAATGATTTTGGTGTTTAATTCATCGTAGCCTTCAGAGTTAGTATTGTTTAATGATAGTGTATGTTGCCTTACCTCACTCTCAGAAATAGGAGTGAGGAACATCGAGTTAGCGGCGATGTTTCCATTGCGATGAATATGTATACTATTTTGTACTGGAAAACTGTTTATGTAGTGATTGTTAAAAGCTGCGGCTATTTCTGCAGGTTTTGTGAGTATAGCGTTGTCAATCCGTATGCGATCAATATTGTCCCCAGAGTTCATACTGTCTATTTCATTCTTTATAACGGACCACGTGGCTTTACATTTATTTTTATTGTTATTTATAAACTTAATGTTAGTATTCCGTTTAGCATTATGTATACATTTTTGTAATAAATTGGAATATTTTGTGTATTTAACCTTGTTAGTACTATTTTTATTCTTATAGTATTGATATCTTAAGAATCGTTTAGTTTTAGAGCATACTTTAAGACCCTTAGTCATCCACGTTCGTTTACTATTATTGGTTGTATTTATCCTAACCCTTACTTTTGGAAAACAGAGCTTATGAAACAGGCACATTAGTTCATGAAAACGGTTGAATGCCGTATTTGCACCGTTTTCTAGATATACATCTGACCACGATACATTTTTTATACATTCTATGAATTTATGTATATTATTTAAACTGTAATCTCTTTTGTACGTATGAAATATTGCAGCTTTTGTCTGGACTCGCAAAGGAAAACTTAGCATTTGTGCTGTGTCGTGGTCCGAGAGATGAAATGGTAGCACCTGTGCGATTGCGTCAGGTATGTTGCTCAATATGTGGTCTATACAAGAACATTTGCGAGTGGCGACGTCAATATGAATTTTTAGGTTGTGAGTGTGTGCTAGATCTTGCAGGTCTTGTGTGATTTTGCCTTTTTTGAAGGTATTTATATTAAAGTCGCCTGCTAAAACTATGCGCGTTTTCGAGTTGTATTTTGTGACCAAATATTGCAAAATACTGTTTAATTTAGCTAAAAATTGGTTCGGGTCTGACTGAGGGGTTCTGTATAAACAAATAATTACCAATTTTTCCTCACTCAACTCTATTCCACATGCCTCGAAAGTATTAACTGATGCATATGCTTGTAATGGGAACGCTTTAAATCCCATACCTTTCCTGATCAATATACAAGTGCCACCTCTATGTTTTTCCCTACAAAAATTCGTTGCCATTACGTAATTGTGTAACTTGAGATAGCTCTCTTCTCCTTTAATAAATATTTCGGAGAGGCAAATCACATGTGGGTCATTGTTTAAATCTCTCATCTCCTGTAACGTTAAATCTAGCAGCTCTTGTTTCGATAACGCACTTGCAATATTTTGATGGAGGATTCTAAAACTATGTGATTTAGGCGTTATGTTTGGCACGAAAAAATGTGTCGTTTTTTGTGTTCGGTTGAAAATAGAACGGGATGGTACCTTTTTTAGGTTTCACGGATGGTATACTAGTTACATTTTCCACTCCGAGTTCTTTGCTGTTCATATTTTTAAAATAAAAAGGAATAGTACCTTTTTTGGGCTCGTTTAACTTTGTTTTAGGTAAAAAGCTTGGATTGCTACCAACAAGGAATTTCCTAATTTCGACTGGATTTAGATATTTTCTATCGTATTCTTCACAATCTATTACATAATTAATTGATTTGCATATATCAGACAAGTTAAAATATGTACTATTCGTAAAATAACTGTTTTCATAATATTTACAAATGTTCTTGAAACTATTGTTCAGTTTATTGACATCTAAACGGTCATTTTTTAATACACTTAATACTATAACACTATTTTTAGGAAATGACTTAAAAACATTTTTAAGCTGAGACAATACTGGTCCAACGATATAGTCATTTTCACCCAGACATATTACTATTTTGTCTTCTGGTCGAAGGTTAGCCTTTATACAGCACTTAACTATTGTGTCGCTATATCGACGGCGAAGTGCCAATAACTCCTAACTGACAAAGTCAAAAATTTACACATACCGGATAAAAACGTTCAAAAATAGACACGTTGTTTTAGTTGGGAGGTAATATGTATTTCCACATTTTAATTTAATGTTGTTGTAATAAAAATACACTTTGCGATTTCACTAAAACATGCGAATAACGCCTTTTAAATTCAAAACGAAAAAAAAGTGAATTTCTCAAAAAAAAATCAGTTAGGAGGTATTGGCACTTCGCCGTCGATATGCGTTTGGCATCGTTTGGGCAAAGACTCCATACTTTTCAAACTGTGTAGACTTTCTTGAATGTTGTAGGGCAGCAGCTAGACCTACACATTGTTGCGCGCCGAAAATGGCTATTATTTTTCCAGGTAAGCGCTGTTTTAGGTCTGATTCATGGTCTTTGGTGGAATGGGTTGGAGTTGTTAACGTCAACTCTGGTTTTGATTTAGTGCTGAGAGATTGTTCCAATTGCTGTATTTGTGTAGTTAGTCTTTTTATCTCATCGTTAGCGATTTGAAGGTTTTTTTCTAGAGTAATTATTTTTTGTTGGAGACATTGATGGGAAGCATAGTTGGCATTATCTGTGAGTCTCGGCGAAGACGGTGTAGATGATACGTTTTGATTGAGGCGAGGGTGTTTTTTTTTATATTATAATTTACGGGACTGCTTTCTATCATTGATGAAGAATGACATAGCGTCTTCAATATTTTAATTTCAGTTGTTAACTTGTTCAATTGTTTATTTAAATAATTATTTTCTAATATAGTATTTTCTAGCTCGTGTTCCGTACTTTCTAGTTTTGCAGTCAGCTGGACTATTGTATCTTGCATCTCCGAAAATGATGATAAATTAGTCATAGTCCCATCTACACTTTTTGAGTGTATATTCGGTGAAGTATCAGAATCATAGAAAGTGTCATAATCAGTGAGAACATGAGAATCTTGCGTAGAAGACAATTGGTTTATCCTTTGCTTTGTTTGTATATCTGGGGACAACTCCGTGGTAGATATGGCCGGTTTTTTCCTCATAGTTATATTTGATGCATCTTTAGAACAAGACAATTTTCTAGTACATAACTTGCAGCGCCATTTATTTTTGGACTCCTGATTCATTAACCGATATGTTTGCTCCGGATAACCATCGCAGTCTAGTTCATACCTATTCTTGCAGACAGAACATAGAGCAGTTTTTTATGTCAACATTCTTTTTACATTTGTGACATACGACGAGTACTGACATCTTGCGGCCACTATTTGCAGTATTAATAGACGTAGTAGGCTGAGGTGCCATGTCTAATGTTCTAAGTCAGTATTAATAATTTGGTTTTGAGTCTTCGATAAGTACGTAGTTGGCCACAAATCTGATGTGATAAATACAAAAAGTGGTTGCGTTTGGTGAGGTGCGAACTCGGGAACCTTTGAGCGCCAGTCCGTAGTATATCACGTACGGCTACTGTGTCTTTACTTTACACCGTGAAATTAATGATCGCTATGTTATAATATTTAGTTGGATTTTAAAAGTTCGTTGTAGATTTAAATCAGGTTGGACTTTGCTCACAACACTTGTGGAATTTTTTCACTTTTTTGATGTGTTTTTTATTCGAGATTTTAGTAACTTATCACGGAACTAGGTCCACGTTAGTTGACTTGGTCTCCGTAGTACTTTTGACGCACTTTAAAACCCCATAATAATATAAATAGTCTGAGTTTTGGTTCAACTATCACAGCACTTATAGTTTTGTTATACAGGGTGGCAGGGACATCGACGCACAAAGGTCGTGAAAAGGTTACACCTGAAGCCTTAAATAAAATTACGAAAGTCATTAATCTCGGAAATGACCGGTTAAAAAAATTGACATTTTTGAGCGCGCAATGTATTGCAAACAACGCGATCAAAACGCTCAGCGGATGGCGCGCGCGCGCTCGCGCTACCTAACCTACACACACACATACACAAGGTCTGTGGCGCTGGCGCGGCCAACCGCCGCGCCGGCGCGGCGCCGCTGCTGCCGGACGAACGTGAACGTACCTACGAATTATCGCCTAACGACATCATTGATAGGTTCGTAACCTACCACATAAAATCATTTTTAATTAGTCTTGATAACCGATGGTAGTTACTTATTAAGTACCCGTTATGGAAATAAAATTAACAATAAGCTTATTCCCATAAAATAGCGATACCGATGAGAATTCATAACAAAAAAGATGCTTGAAGAGAACTTTGCGATCCAGTAATGTTTAATTAATGAACTTACCTTAATCTCGCTCATTCCTAATGAGATAGGGTTCGAAGTGGCCGCCACCAACTCGCTCGCAGATCTGAGCGCGGCGCAGAGTTTCAGCGTGGACACGGGGCAAAAAGTGGGATCCTGGACACACTCCTCACGCAGCGTCGCAAACACATTCACAATGCGATCTCTCATTTCTGCTGCGGTATCGCACTCGGTCACAAACACCTTATCCTTGACGTAACCCCAAAGAAAAAAATCTAATGGGGTCAAGTCCGGTGAGCGAGCTGGCCATGGCTGTGGACCGAATCTTCCAATCCACCGGTCTCTAAAAGATTCGGTGAGGCAGCGTCGGACAGCAAGGCGTGACCATTGCTGTCCGACGCTGCCTCACCGAATCTTTTGTTGCAGCCACCGGCAGTACGAGACACGACGAACTCTGTCTGCGGACAATAACGCCTGCACCTTGTGAAGTCGGTACGCTCGCTGCCGATCTCTGCGTAAAACCCGATGGACAGTCCAGCGTGAGACTCGAGATCTGTAACGGTCACGAACTAAGCGAGCTGCCGTGCGTATTCCCAATCGCGGGTTCTGCCGCACGACACTCAGTATGTTGTTCGCAACACTCGGTCTAACGGGCCTGCCAGCTCCCTCGCGCTGTGGTACTATGGGCTGATTGTCCAAGACACGTTGGAACGCTCGTGTTATTACACGAGAATCTTGTGGGTGTCTATCTTCGGGATATCTCTCCACATAAATACGTAGCGCCCGTCTGGCGTCCCCACGTGCTTCGCCATAACACATGAGCATATTCCCGTATTCGCGGGCACTGAAGAATTGTTCAGGTCTGGAAGGCATTTTGAATGTCACTCTTAAACTCAAACACAAACACACACAGAGAGAAAATTACTTTTGATTTTAAAAACTACGTTACTCGTAAGATCACAAATTCGCGACAAACAGCACGTCCGTTTGCGATCAACAAAATCTAGGAACTGGCAAAAATCCGTTAAAGTCGGCGAAATGCAAAAGAAATGTACTGTACCTACAGTGCATTAGCGATGTTCAAATCCGCTATAAACTGTAAACGTGTTAAAAACTATAAACTATATTCATATAGTCTGTTATTTTATACGCTATAATTATAGCGCGCTATTTCAAAACTCGGACGCAGTCTGAACGCGGAGACGCTATAATTTAGCAACACGCTATCAGTGCTATCACGCTAAACGGACTTGATGAATTGATGATGCGCGGTAGATATTATTTCGCAACGCGCTATACATTATAGTCGCTAACGCTATCTTGCTATCTCGTTCTGGCCCCGCTGTGCGAACGCTATCTTACTATCTCGTTCTGGCCCCGCTGTGCGCGTTTAAACTTTTATTATTCATTGAGTAGGTTGAGGCGCTATAATATAGCGCGAAGTCAGAGCCGCTATAGCACACGCTATACGCTATGTACAAATAGTCTGTTATATTTTGGCGCTATACGCTTTATTAACCACCACTACAGTGCATGCACCGAACACAGATCAACAAAATGATAGAGGAGGCAATTCTCGTAATCTTAAGAACGTTCGCAGTCTGATCTCAGTCTCAATCTGTCAAAAAATACTTCTAATTTCCCTACATTTTGACAAGTTTTTGACATTTGTTTGTCGCCGAGATGAGACTGCGACTAGATTTTGAACATTTTAAATTACGAGAATTGGCCTTAGAGTGTACAAACTCATTTAGTTATACCTTGTTACCTACTCACGAAATTAATTGCGAAAATGGATGTATTTTTTTTATGAAATAGTAAATTACATTGTTGAATTGCATTTAATTAAAACTGAAATTAATGTTGATAATAAAAAAATATCGAAAAATTACGTGACTATCAATACACTTCTACACGTTTTTTTTTAAATCTTCTTTACTTAAGGCGAAAGCGGTAAGGTAGCCCGCGAAATTCACTGACCAGCAAATTTCAAAAAACGTAAGAAAATTTTAATTTCGCGGGCTACCTTAGCGCTTCCCCCTTAAATCGATGAAGCTTTAGAAAAATAATTATCCCCTCATAACGAATCTAAAATAAAAGTAGTAAATGGGTCATTCAATTATGTAGATGATTAAAATGCCCCATGTGCCGCATCTATTAGATTCATTGGGATATGTCGCCTTATCGCCTAGCTTCTTACGAGGAGACCGCACGGCGCCGCGGTGTCTTTGTCGGCGCATTTGAAAGCGAATAGCGTAGGTACGTAGAGACCGGTCGCGGCGCCGCGGTGTCTTTGTCGGCGCATTTGAAAGCGACTAGCGTAGGTACGAAAACAGTGTTGACCTCGCAAATGAACTTTAGCAATACAGCTGATCAGGTAGCCCTTTTCGAGTTTTATTTACATTGCTGTTTTAAGTGAAACAAGTGAATTTACTATTTTTTAATTAAAAATCTCATTGGTTCAGATAGAAATAATGATTTTAAACGGTTTACAGTAAAAAAAAATGCAAAAAAATACGTAAAAATTAAGAAAAAGCCGACGAAAAATTTCAACGCAGGGGGGTCCAGAATCATGTACTGAATCCATGGTAAACGGTTGCGCGTCGATGTCCCTGCCACCCTGTATGCGGTAATTACGTCGAGATAACACTAACACAGGTTCTTCACACCAATGGTAACACAATTTTAATAGAATTAACCTTATACGACTGAGTTTTTAATTTTAAAAGAATTTTATAGCGGAGCACGATGTTAACGTGACGGCTAGCGCCATCTATATTTTTGGCTAACACCTGTAGCTTCAGCTGTACGCCGTGTAATGTCTCGTAAATGAGACAAATCACAGTTGGGTTCCATGAATGATTTTGTAAATTCATATTCTTCTCGCAGAAAATGATAAACACTAGCTATCATGTTTCGACCCTAAACCAAATTTTAATCAAAATAATTATTAAGAAATATAAACATTTTATAACACAAAAAACATTCAGTTTATAAATACTTCTATTGCTATATTAAGTATCTTTCTATATAAATTTAATTGAAAACGTATAAATAAATATTACCTCACTATGGACAACTCTTCTTCGTTTTGTTGCCATGCTGACCTTACTCCGTGAAACAATTTGGCGCGAACTAAAAACACTACTGATCCGGACCGTGTCCCGATCGACACTGAGCGCTCTCGAGGTTACGCATACAAAAACAATGTGCATGTGCACGCTTGACAACATTCATAGCCAAACGGACTTCGTGACATATAATCTGTATACAACCACACAGCCAGTTGTATGTATTACTATGAAACTTATGAGTTACATTACCTCTTTGCTGGGTTAATTCTCGTAACTCAGGTACACATCTCCCTTTAGTTACAATTTGAACCTTTTCATTAAACGGTAATTGCGAAAATTTACCATTTTTAACCTTTAACAAACACACATTTTCAACACAAATCTCACAATCGAACATTTTGAATAAAACAAACAAAAAGTAATGGGGATTGTCCTGGCAAGCCGTCGGGTCCTGGGGCGGTATTTTTGGCCTTCAGCCTTCCTACCGCCGCTCTCAGATCTACCCCGGTCACTTCGGGGATGTCGTCATCGTCCATGTGGTCCGCTTCGGGCACCGCAAGTGACGGAGCCATAGGCGGGGGAATGTGCTCCCCCCGTGAAGGGAACAGAGCGCTCACCACCTCTTCCACAAGCTGGGGGCGGAGACTCTGCGTCAGCGGGGGGGCCCAGGTGCGGAGTTTATTCCGCACCATTTTGTAAGGGCGCCCCCATGGATCTCTGTTCAGAGTCTCCACCATCTCCTCGCGGGCCGCATGCTTGGCCCGCTGGACAGCCTCTTGGAGGGCGGTCTTCGCCGCTCTGTACCCCTCGTACAGCTCCGCTTCCGTGGCTTCCGCACCCGGAGGGCGGATGCGGAGCCTGCGGTGCCTGGTGTACAGGTGCCGCGCGTCGACGCACGCCTTGCGTAACGCCTCCACCTCCTGCGACCACCAGTACATCTGACGTCGGGCGCGTCGTGGCCGGACTCGGGGCATTTCCACGTCACATATCTCGGACATGGCCTCCCGGAACCACTCCGCCTCATCATCAATATCGGCAGGCCTGTTCGGTGATGTCACCCAGGCCTGCACGATCGAGGCTTCCAGGAGGAGCTCCCGGTCCAGCTGCTTCAGCGCCCACCGCGGACCACTCGGGGCCTGTTGGACCAGCGCGCTGGAGGTCTGGGTGGAGACGTCGAACCGGATATACCGGTGATCGGAGTAGGTCTCCACCTCCTCCATGACGCGCCAGTCAATAACACGCTGTGACAGAGCGGGGCTTGCGAACGAGATGTCCACCACTGACTCACCCCGCATCCGCACACACGTAGGAACAGAACCCCGATTTTGGACGACCAGGCCTGTTTCCAGAGCCCAGTCTTCCACCATCCTGCCCCGCACATCCGTGTAACGGGAACCCCAGGCCAAATTCTTGGCGTTGAAGTCCCCGAGCACTAGCACGGGGAAGGAATAGTTCCCAGCGACGATGGCACTCAACTCTGTTAGAGAGCTGTGGAACTCGGCGGCGAGAGTTCGGCTCGGAGAGAAGTACACTCCCACTACTACAATCTCTCCAAACCGTGCTGATACGCACCCCTGTCCCTTCGTGACGCTTTCGCGGGACGGGGTGCCGGCGGCGGCCGACGAAATGATGGCCACTGAGCCGCTCAGGTCCTCCACCCAGTCATCCCTGGGCGGGACAAAGTACGGCTCAGCGACCACGGCGATGTTAATCGACCACTGCGCCATGCTCTGGAGCAATAGGTCCTGAGCACAGGCGCAGTGGTTGATGTTCGCCTGGAGGAGGCGTAAGGGAGTCATTACTCCTCCATTTCATTCCCCTCCCGGGCCCCCTGAGAGGGCCCCTCGAAATATACATACATTACATTAAATCTTCAAGTGCGATTACTGCTGCGGTGACTAACATTAGAGAAAGGGATCGTCAACAGTTTTACTTGTAAACACTATTTATACGTAATAAACCTAACGGAACTAAGTGATCTCTTCTCTACGCGCTTCAACCTGAACCACTACCTCAACAACAACAACTCTGCGAGTGTACGAACCGTACAGAGAGGGTTATGTTTAAAACTGATATTCTAGTTAGAATTATGCAAATCGGTCTACGGGGTTTTAGAGATATAAAGAATTTTGTATAATGAAAACATGCCGGATTCCAATTTTAGTAAGATAATGTTCTACAAAGTTTTTATTGTATATAGAAAGGATAAAAATGTTATTATGTAATACGAAAGAGGAGTAAAGTCCTTGCTCACTCTATAATTTGCTTTAAATTCGTATTCATTCATAGAAAATGCTTTGTCCATATAACGCATCATGCGACGCTCATCTCGTCTTTGTTTCAGTTGTTTTATATGGGAATTACGTAAATCACTATATATTACTGCTTATCGTGCTATATTATACTCTTATAACCCACAGAAAACCACTTAAAACGCAAAACAATTTCTAAAAAGTTACACTTTTGCTATTGGAATAATCACAATCAACAAACTATCCCAACGCAATATTGACGCAATACACCGCTGCTGTCAAAATACACTCAAGAGTACCGTTTACCCCACGCCAAGCCTGATCTCAATTTCACTTACTACCCCAAAATAGCCACCCAATTTAAAAACCATTTGGCGCTAGCATCGAAATCAAGAGTACGAAACGTCACAATTCCAATGTCGACCTATCGGAATCAAACTCAAAGAGTAAGCACGCTGGCCTGACACTCGTGAGAATGCGGAGATCGCTCTGAGTTTGGTCATGGATTGGTTAATCTCAAACCTACTCACACTCAACATTGCAAAGACAAAGTTCATCCCCTTCACACCAGGAATTCTTACACAACCACCAAGGTCATTTCAGATCAAAACCCAGATTTGTTCTGTGTGTGGCCACCATATCCTGTAACTGTGCCCAGATAGAGCGCTCCGACAACATTAAATTTCTTGGAGCCCAACGTAGAAAAAAGGTTAGGGGACAACTGGCCTCTGGTCCGCGGCCCACATTACACGGAGTAGGAACATTAGTGGAAAAGTTGGCCGAATGCGTGGGCCAGAATACCATGGGAAAAAGTATCGTAGTTAAATCGACCCATTGGGATTTAATTTCCTTAAAATAAAAATAGGTGCGAAATAAAATGTAAGTATCAGAAAATGTATACTTTATTATGTATATGTTGTATATACATAATAAAGTTTACATTACATTTTCTTCTTTTTTTTCATTAACAGTTTATCAAATTTTCAACACATATTACACTAAGGAGGTTAATTCATTGACTTGTATATTATTTTGGGTTAATTGCATCACACAGTCACATCACGACAATAAATTCGTCATGATGTCATCTGTGACATCTTACTGTTTGTAACTGTTTTCTACGGGACAGTAAAAACCCGCCCTATAGCCCCGACCTCGCACCTTGCGATTTTTATTTATTTCCGAAAATAAAAGAAAAACTTCGAGGAAAACTTTTTATGGATGTCGAGTAAGCAGTGGCTGCGTTTCAAAATGCCGTCCAAGAGACCCCTAAGGACGAGTGGGCAAAGTGCTTTTCTCAGTGGTTCCATCGGATGCAGCGATGTATTGACGTAAATGGACACTATTTTGAAAAGATATAATAAAACTAATAACTTGCTAATTTGTTCAGTTTTGATTTTTCTAAGAACTTTCAGTGTCACCCTCGTAAATCACATTTATGGCATAATTTCAGGTGTCACACTCGATGTGCTCGATCAGCATATGAAGTGAAAGTGAACTAAAAGACCCCACGTTAAAGGATATACTTTTACGATTATTTCTTTACCAACTGCAGAATTTGTTTTTACAATTGTTTGTTCCTCAGTGAACACACTAATATCAAATTATACCGGGTGACTTTTCTGGAGGAAACTAGATGTTTTTTCAGTAGAGGACTTAGAAGGTTGCACAAAAATTGCGACTTCCGAATTTGCTGAAAAATTAAAAGAAATTTGGACCTCCTTAAACTGCCTCTAATGCCCGGTTTCTGAGGTACTTTTGTCAGTGGTTTATCTATCCATTAGCGCTATTGGTTCGACAACTTGTGGAAGTGCGTTTCCGAACACCGCAATGTAAGATAAACTCCGTTTAAACTCAAGTTAACTGACCAATGTTCGCCGTTTATCGGTTCCATAACTATATTTGACGTTTCATTTCATAGAAAACTACATCAAAAACGTGTGTTATGCCCGGTTTCTGAGGTACGAATTTTATGTACGAAGGTATGAAATTAAATTGCGTGTGAAAGATAAAATATTAAAATTATTCAGTAAATAATACAATGAGTGTTAGCATCACGAATACAGAAGTCTCGTCCGTTCTTTTATTGTCGATCATATAGTCAAATTCATTAGCCACTTCGATAGGAAGCATCATTATTCTTTCAGTAAAATGTTGATTCCATGATATTTTGCAAAATAATGAATAAAACACTAACCATTTGGAAAGACAAACAGACTTTTAACTTAAAATGAAACGGCAAAAAAAAATAACACTACACAAAAACAATGAACTGCTGAGTTAAGGTTTCTTTAAAAAAAATGACAATGATGTCGTTCAAACATCCGCCGTAATCTGCTCATAAATAACATTTTTTTTTTACGCGAACCCGTATATAGACCTATTTAGCGGCAACTAAGGAACTAGTTATCGGTTTCATAGTTATTGAATGGTTTGTTGCGTGTCCAGAAACGCAGTGACAGTTAACCGACGTTTATCTTATGCATAATTTTATTGAATCCATAGCTAATGAGAGTTTATCTGAGGACTTCAGAAACCGGGCATAAGTCCACTAACGTGTACCTGAAATCCACTAACGAGTACCTGTCGCATCTAAGTCCACTAACGTGTACCTGTCGCCCATAAGTCCACTAACGTGTGCCTGTCGCATCTAAGTCCACTAACGTGTACCTGTCGCCCCTAAGTCCACTAACGTGTACCTGAAGTCCACTAACGAGTACCTGTCGCAACTAAGTCCACTAACTTGTACCTGTCGCCCCTAAGTCCACTAACGTGTGCCTGTCGCATCTAAGTCCACTAACGTGTACCTGTCGCCCCTAAGTCCACTAACGTGTGCCTGTCGCATCTAAGTCCACTAACGTGTACCTGTCGCCCCTAAGTCCACTAACGTGTACCTGAAGTCCACTAACGAGTACCTGTCGCATCTAAGTCCACTAACGTGTACCTGTCGCCCCTAAGTCCACTAACGTGTACCTGAAGTCCACTAACGATTTCCTGTCGCATCTAAGTCCACTAACGTGTGCCTGTCTCCCGCAGCCGGGCACCCGGCGCGAGCCCCCCCCGCGCCCCCCGCCGCCCGCGCCCGCCGCCGGCTCCACCGCGCCCGCCGCCGCGCTGCCCTACCCGCAGCAACCGCAAGGTGAGTCCGCACGTGAGGATACCGTCTTCACTAGGCCTCGAGTAGAGGAACGAGCGTAATGTGTGTCGTGTGCGCAGGGATGCCGGTGCCGTACGGCGTGAGCGCGCCCTACCCGTACTACGCGGCGCCCATGCCGCAGCTGTACAACCCCTACGCCACGCTGCCCTACCCGCAGCACGCGCCGCGCATGCCGCCCGCGCAGGCCTACCAGCCCTACCAGTACCCGGCCGCGCAGCCGCCCTACGGCGCGCCGCCGCCCGGGTACAACCCCTACCCGCAGTAGCGCGCGCGGCGTCTGGCCACAGTGCTGTCGTCTGCACCCGGCTCAAACTTAGTCAGCACTTCAATCATAAATAATGTGACAGTATAATGCCCAGGAAAATAAATTAAAGGCAAATCTACGAAATAAATCCTAGTGAAGATTGATCACCGGGATTATCTTTATTCGGGCATTAGAAATACCTTGAAACCAGTAGATAACCAAAGACCAGTACGATACTAAAAAAACTTAGAAATCAGCTAAACTCTAGCTGATTTAGGCGAAACAACTAAAAAGTCTGCGGTCAATGAGAAAGTTATGTGGCGTAAAGCTGTAAGAAACGCTTCTAAGATTGACAAAAAAAATTGGTCTACAATGTCGATGACTATATTTTACACTATTTCTAATGCCTTAATAAAGATGGGCTCAGGAAATTTCTTCATTGATTTTTTTTGCAGAAAATAGGATATATTACCTACCCAATCAGCGGACGAGTGACGTCATGCTTCGGGCTGCGGGTGGCCGTACGTAACTGCACTCGTGCTCTGGTTACTTATGTTGAGAGTTGATGCATTTTCTACGTCGGGTGCGTCGGGCTTACTACGCACCGACCATCATATGAATAGCTTTATGACATAATTAATTATTTTTAAAAGATTTTATTAAAACAATGCATTATAAGTTATAATAAAAATTATAACAAATTTGAGAAAAAGTGAATTTGATGTTTAATTAAATGAAATAAATTATCAAACATTTATTATGATAATAATCTCTGTCGACGTAATAGTTTACAATAAGAAAGACAGTACGGATGTTGGCGATGAAGTAATTCTATTGAAAAGGAGTACAGGAGAATAGATAATATTTATAAGAATATTATGCTCCGCCGTTGCAAAGGTGATATTTGTTGATATTTAATATTATTGAAGGTGAAGTGGATACAGCTGAGTGCGCCTGTGATGGTCACGCCAGCCCGCCAGGCGGGCGGGCGAACGCGCTGGTGCTTTTTAAGTATAAATCTCACTGCATACATTACAGAAACCTCATTTGTAACTATGTAAAAAAGTATATTTGTTATTATTTTCATGAAATAAAAAGTAGACATAATTTTCTAAATAAATTATTGGTTTTTTTTTTACCTTTGTCACTCGCTCACACCGTATCCGATACAAGACCCTGACCAGGGTCCTCTATCATAATTGTACCTAGTACTACATAATGGTGCATCTTTTTAGGGTTCCGTAGTCAACTAGGAACCCTTATAGTATCGCCATGTCTGTCTGTCAGTCTGTCCGTCCTCGCTTAATCTCTGTGACCGTTAGCACTAGAAAGCTGAAATTTGGTACCAATATGTATATCAATCACGCCGACAAAGTGGTAAAATAAAAATTGGAAAAAAATGTTTTATTAGGGTTAAAAAAAAACACTTCGCACTTTACATATAGGGGGGCTCCCCTATATGTAAAGTGGGAAGTGATTTTTTTTTTAATTTCAACCCTAACGTGTGATATATTGTTGGAAAGGTATTTAAAAATGAATAGGGGTTTTCTAAAATCATTTTTTGATAATGTCAATAATTTCGGAAATAATCGCTCCAAAAGTAAAAAACAATGTGTGTCCCCCCTCTAACTTTTGAACCATAAGTTTAAAAAATATGAAAAAAATCTGCAAAGTAGAACTTTATAAGGACTTTCTAGGAAAATTATTTTGAACTTGATGGAAACAACAGTTTTTGTACAAAAAAGACAATAAGTTGTACAAAATAATTTCTGGACTAAGTTTGTAGTATAATCGTATATGCAAGCATTTTTTAACTTCGTTTACATATTTTATTATCCTGAACGTATCCCTTTGTGTTCGCGCTAAAAACCGTCACGAGTTGGAGCGCCTGCCGCGGAGCGTGCAATGTTGCACGCTCCGTGTTCGCGCACGTACCCACTACCGGGAGCAGTTGCAGGAGCGCGAACATAATGGATACCCACTTTTAAACTTATAAGTGGGAACACTTATTGTGACGGACGGGAAACTACGGAACCCTACACTGAGCGTGGCCCGACACGCTCTTGGCCGGTTTTGTTTTTCCCTTTTGGCAATTAAGCTGACACGTTTAGACGGCAGCGCAGAGGCGGGCCGTCTAAACGACTTGGCACTTTGGTGTAGATCTACAGATGTTAGTCGCTGAAAAGACGAGGGCAGCGATTATAAAATAGGGAGGCTAAATGATAACAGCCGCACAGGTCGATCGATCAGGTTAAGCTACGCTTGCTGCGGTTGGTCTGTGGATGGGTGACCATCTTTACATACCGAGACCCCCTCCGTGCCTTTGAAAGCAAGTTAAGACATTGATCCCGGTTGTCATTCATGGGTCTTTCACAGTCGTTACGGGTAGCCAGAAGCCCGAAAGTCTGACAACCAGTCTTACTAAGGGGTATCGTATTACAGTATACCCAGTTACTGGGTGTAACTGGGTTGTAGAAGACAGATAGGCAGTCGCTCCATATAAAATACTGGTATTCAGCTGCATTCAGTTAGGCTGGAAGCCGACCCCTACATAGTTGGGAAAAGGCTAGGCTATAAAATAGGGTGATAAACAGCACAAAGACATACTATTTACATAATTATTACGGACCAACAATAAAACCGTTTTTCCCCCGAAGGGAATAAAAACGGATATTTTGTGAATATCAGGTGGGTGTACGTCAAACAACAGTGATTATATACATGAAAGCAATGTGAGGAATGTGCGTAAAATTTGAAGCAATGTACTTTTATAAAACGTGTTATTTAAAAATTTTGTGAGCCGCCAGCCTGATATCAGAATGACGGGTGTATTTTTAATCTGAGCAAATTACTTGTACCTACGTTACCCCAGCAAGAAAGTGTCTCCTAGAGTTATAGGAGTAGAACGTATAATTGGTGCCTTATCTGCTGTAAATGCCACATAAAAAATGTGTGCCCCCTGTCGTTATGGAAAAAACGGAAAAAACGATTCTTGCTGGGGTAACGTTTTTCTAGCAGGAAAATTCTAAACGAATGATCGGAGAGAAAAATTGTGCATGGCCAGAGAGCTTATGTGTGCCAAAATGTGCCCCCAAAAATAAAATCTGTGCCCCTTCAGGTTTTCGAGATATTGCATTTCCTGCTGGAGTAACGTTTTGATGAATCGTATATCTCTACAACCATTGCATGTGCCCCTGTAGAATAAACATACACGAGTAGCTCTTAATGTGTGCCCCTTATTGCCCTAATTAGATTTAAGAAAATATTTATAGTTTTCAAGTTCTAGCGGTTTTATGAAAACCCGAAAAAACATCGCAACGCCTAAATTAGACAAGGCACAAGTTCGCTGAAAACTGTATTCGGTTCTTCTTGACGCTAATAATAACCATACAAAGTTTCAAAACTGTTCATGCATGCGTTTTTTAATAATCTTGCTAAAAGTCAAAACGATGGTGTCATAACTTTGACATTTTTTTATGTGGGGGCACATTTACAGCAGATAAGGCACCAATTATACGTTCTACTCCTATAACTCTGGGAGACACTTTCTTGCTGGGGTAACGTACACGCAAATTACTTACTATCTAAGTATGTAAACTTTAGCATAGTAATCTTCCGGCAATGTGCTCGAACGTACCAAAAGCAGAACCTGATGCGCAAAAGGTTATGAGGTAATATAAAAAATATTCTAAATTTGAACGCCTGTTATTTTATACTAGCAATCACGATGATAGGGCTTGACCCTCTGAGATTACACTTTATATTTATATCTTTTGTCAATGAACAGCACGCCTTATGGTTTTTGAGGGTGCTGAAGCTAATAATGAGGTCAAAATGAAAATCCAAGATGGCGGCTGTAATTTTTTAATTTTTCATCATGGGTGTCGTTTTTACGGTTTTCAAGGGCGCTAAAGTCGATAGTGAGGTCAAAACGAAAATCCAAGATGGCGGCTGCGAACATTTTCAAGTTTTTCGTTATGGTGTCGTTTTCATGGTTTTTGAGGTTGCTGGAGCCGAAAATAAAGTCAAAATGAAAATCCAAGATGGCGGCTGTAAAACTTTTTTTTGTTGTTAATAGATACTTTTATGTTTCTGATTAGTGACCGCGTCTGCCTAGACTAGACCCAGCCTAGTGCCTGCCTACCTATTCTGAAAACCAATGCACGCCACTGGTAGTAGGGTTGGCAACCATAGCTGCAAGTGTCTAAATGATAACTAATAATTATAATTCCGTGGTTTAGTGGTCGCAAGCGCTGCTGCTGTCCTGGGTTTGAGTAGGTGGGGCCAAGTGTTATTATGATTTTTTTTTCATCAGATATATCTATAAGAACCCAGAGTTAAGATTTGTGCCTGGTTGCTGGCAAATGGATCTCCCTGTTGCATGGGACTTGGACTGGCAGAATGTATATTTATTACTAGGCTCCACCCCCTAAAAAGCTAGTTTTCGAAAATTCATTACGATCTTAATCACTTATTTGCTTCGATCAATAATTGTACTAGATGCCCGATAAGCGCTTCAAAAACGGCCCGAAAAATAAGAGCACAAATACTTTTGTGCTCTTATTTCAAATTAGTATGGTCCAATCATAGCCAACGTTAAGACGTCAAAATGCCTCAGTGCGCGTTCAAAAATTGTGTAAATAACCACCGTAACACCAAGATTTTGGAAGGAATATCTTTTTTCGGTAAGTTTCTATCATTTAATGTTTTTCATAAAATAATAACACAATTAAATAGTAAATATAAATAAATGAGCAAATATTATTATTGTTTGGCCAATGTTTGCGACAACGCGCCAACTATTTTAGCAAACATCGACTATTGTGGAACAGGGGCATGGGAGTGGTGTTATTTTAAATGTTATTTCTGTTTGTAGATTTCCTAGCGACCCATTTCGATGTGCAGAATGGGTATCTATTGTCGCGAAAGAAAGGGGAGAACAAATATACAAACCTTTTAAAAATTCGACAATATGTTCGATTCATTTTGACAGATTGGACATAACAGGAAACACGCAAAGGCGTAGATTACTAAAAACAAAATTACCAAATTGCAGGTAATTATCATAAAGTATTAAAATAGTTGGAGTAAAATAACGTTTTGAAAAAGAAACCGCTCAAATAAAAATTGATTCCAAAAGACAACTTTATAACAAGCTGAATCTGTTTAAAGGAAATTAAACATACATTACGTTTAAATACACCGATTAACACAATGGTACTATTTTAGTCCTCCTACTTTTTTAAATCGGTTAAAAATATTTGCCACCGTACAAAACGAACCTTCGCCTAAAAATATTATATTCTGCAACTCCAATACTTACTGTGTTCTAAGCATTGAAATGCAATACCAAGAACTACGTCTAGTTCCAAAATACAGTAAGCACGAAATTGTCAACAAAATGTTTTTAACCTTATTGCTTAGAAATTAAGTTTCATTTTAGAATAAATATTTTTGTAGTTATTATAAAAATGACTTTTTATTTTCAAGTGACATTTTAAATTTATTGCTTTTAACCTATCTCCGATGACAGAAGGACTTAAATATTTATCATTTGCATTCGTAATACAACTTTATGTTACGAGTGTTAAGGTTTATAATAATTTGAAGTTGTTAATATTATTAAACGTTTTTCTACAGTTCGTAGTAAGAAATATAAATGTTTATGTGTGTGCAAACGTGGCCACTTTAGCGACTTACTTTTGTTCCTGATCATTCATCTAGTACTATTATTGATCGAAGCTTATTTGGGTCAAATTGTTGATATTCGTTGATGTAACGTGTCATACGACGGTACTCGTTCGTTAGGTGGAAACAGGTGTAAGCTAAATAACAAGATTGCTTATATATTACAATTAGTTTATTGTAGTTAACGGGACCTTGATGAATTAACAGTCTATATACATAATGTATCAACGCTACAGAAGTGTACAGTTAGAGCATGCAGATGCTGTGCTACAGATAAACTAATAGAAATAAATTAAACAAACATTGATATCACATAATGTTGCTATTTATTAAATTATACAATCTATAGTTTGCAAATTACACTTGATTATGTTAGCACTAGTCTAGTACTTGGGCGCGGGGGACTCCTCCTTCGAGTAGTCTCTGATGGGCGAGTAGAACTGAAACAACACAAACACCACTACATGTCTCATTATAGTCCAACATACACATATGTATTTGCGATAGGTGTTTAAATGGAAGATAAAAAATGGTGTGTGGCTGTGTCATGGACTCGGCCGTGTGTTATACGTGAATACGTTTACGTAACGGGGTTGATCCGCTCGGCCGCATTCAATCTTTTACGTTCCCGGCACTGCTTGCCATATGGTGTTTTTTTGATACTATTCGATTGCTCATGGGAAACCCTTTCCAACCGTATACGATCTCTGTATTTCGATTTGGCTTTTTGACGCATATAGGCCGACATTATATATTTTTGATATTATTTTTCTTTTTATTTTAACACATTATTTTACACTAATGTTTTGTATACAATCAATAGATTTTGGCGGCGGCGCTTCCCCCTCCAACAGCGCGCGATGCGTCACAATCCTCACTTGGCGTAATGAATTCTTTGATCATTTAGCTTTCCAATGGTGCAAATGCACTTAAATTGGAATTTTTTGCAAGAACTGCATTTAATTGTTAATTGTAATTTGTTTTTGCATACCGTTAAAACGTTGAAACATGTAGCACTATGCAATATTATGAACACCTTTGTAAACACCATCTTTCTGGCTAATAAATATTCTATTCTATATTGAATTTAGTATGGAGATGATAGATATGAAGCTGCAACACAAAACTGTATGGTTTTTTGATTTGCCTCCCACTGTGGCAGAAATTCAATTCACATTCATTTAAATATAAAGAGGTATTCACGTCAAAAAAAAAACAGGTGGTGGCTCGCCCTCTTTGTAATGGGACTTAAAAATAAATGGCAAAATGTGGGTGTTCATTGTAATAGGTACAGGTACCTTGCCTAACCCTTCAGGGACTACAGGTGTACAGTACCCGGCGATAAATATTGCACATCAACCTTTGGAAAGAGACAATCGGCTAATTTCGGCTTCTTAGAGCGTTATCTCTGTCGCACGAAATACAAACCGGTATCTGTTCGGTAGTAAGTCCGGTATCTGTTAGGAGCTGTTAAAACAATTATGATTTGCTTCTTTTGATAATTATTTTTATTCTTTGTATTAAATCGATAGGATCGAATAGGTTGATGTGCAATATTTATCGCCGGGTACTGTAATGTTATGGTGGTTGTGAACTCATTGCTTTGGTTGCTTGTGAGCTGTCCCATCAAACAGAATATTTTCCTTGGTATTGCCGATTTGCCACTAGACTAGACTTATTTGTTAGCAATGACAGTTTATATAACAATATAATAGATTTTTAGGTTAGCCAACTAATCTTTACTTAATTATATGATTGCAGGAATGCTGCAGTGGCACCATATGTTATTAGGAAATCCACACTAATAGAGCTTATTTGCACTATATGACTGCAGTAATAGAAACAATATCTGCACACTGAACTTTTTCAAGGGAATGGGGTTGAACCAGCATTTTATATACCTTGTACTGCTTGGCCCTGTACTCCTCCCAGGGCTCAGGGTTAGACTTCTTGTTCCAGGAGACATCGGGGTTGCGGGTGGCCAGTCTGCCCAGGTAAAACACTGCACCCGCGCAGCCAATACCCACACACACGTACAGCGGGATCAACTGAACACACACATTATCATATTCATTCTTTATTTGTAAAATATTATACTTGTGGCATATTCTCCAACAACATGCAGTATTGTGGACACATTTCCTGGTTATTAGTATATTGTGCATAACATTATAGACAGTAACACTGCTACTATACCAATACTTCAATGCATGTTGAATATAACTCCTTAACTATGCAAATATTAGACATATCTAAGAATATAAATGTTTAGTAAACTTTCCATACTCCACCATCAATTACTTTCAGTTTCTTTTTTTTAAATCTTATACCTGTATACTAGAGACTGACATTCAGATAGGCACTTACTGCCAGGATAATAACACTTATTACAAGATATTAAAAAGTGTTGAACTGGCACAGGTGGCCAGTTTGTAGTCAGGAATCAGAATTAAATTTTGTAATAATTTGGTTGGAAGAATTAGAATTCCAAGCTGATCTGAGTGCACAATCATGTTGTTGGATAAGTAATTTCAATTGCTTGGAAATACATATATGAATGAATGATTACAATCATTCGTAATGATTCAAAGATAAACAAATAGGACAACCAATGCACAACAGTTTTCAATCAATACTAATAGTTACCTACTATAAATATTATGACAATGTATCTCATTATTTCAAATTCGCTGACTTTGTTCGTGTGGTTGCGATTAAAATATAAACGAGGATAAAATAGGTAATTATTTAGATTGTTTTTTAGTCCTGTAACTTGCAATAGACTATACAAATGGCAGCCCTATGACGAGCCGATAAACTTGCTTTTCGCAACCTAACTTATTTGTATAACAATAGGTAACGAATTGCGCTATACCTCTATTCATTTACAAATAAATGAAAGCTTTAACAAACATTTAGAACAAAAATATACATTATTATAGGTTAATTATGTAAGAAGTGTTCACCTGAGACCTGAGACATAGTGAGCGTTAATCAACAAATAAGAAGTGTTACTCACAGCTTTGTGCTTTTTCAAGCTTTCAAGTGATAAACCTTGCATTTTGATGACTTTTGGAATATTCAAAAATTCACAAGTATTTGCCTAGGCGGCAGAAACAAGCAATCGATACAGTGTAGCCTTTGTAAGTTCGTAAATTGCTGAAAAAATTTGACAGATTATCTTACAGCAGTTTTAATGTTACCATCCCAAAATTAAAAAATGTATTTAAATATTTTTACATTAAGAGTACGACGCCGACGACGACGACGGCGACGTGGCCAATATTGAATACGTTAATTTTATTGAGATGTGGGTGGTATTGTTCATGACATGACTTTAGACTAAGCGCTAACCGTAGTGGCGGTTTTTTCGGTTTTAGCACTTTGAATAACGCATAAAACTGTGTTGACTACATTAGTGCTGTCTCATTTTATACGCTCACACCACACGCAAGGCAAGGAAGGACGACAAAGTACCGCAGTAGTTTGTACCAGTTCTATCTACCTCCATTGTGAATGCGATTGTAGCAATAACTTTGGGTAGCCTCTAAAGTAGCTCGTCTAGGAATATTTAGTGTTTGGCCAGACTGGGAAGCGGGCGCGGGGCGGGTGCGGCGCGGCGAACTCAAACATATGAGCTTCCTTTGAGTGTCCATAGTGGGTACGCGGGCGCGGGGAGCGCGCGGGCAACTCACGCCCATAGCTCGTTCATACAAATTAGTGATGTAACGAATGTTGGATTTTTCACATTCGCGAATGCGAATGCGAATGCGAATATTTAACTTCAACATTCGCGAATGCGAATGCGAATGCGAATATCTGTTACATCACTAATTCATTATAAATATATTTAATTCCTCAGATATATAAAGTGGTATGAAAAATATACATTTAAAGCCAAAGGTTATAAACAAAATTATTAAACTTTAAATATCTAATGTATTAAGATATTTAAAGTTTAATAATTTTGTTTCAAGTAATTTTTTAGTTTTTTAGTAAATAGAAACCGTAAACTTTATTTAAAAATGGTAGTAAAGTATTTATTTTTTTTTTTTATTTATTTATTTATTAGTAATAATATACTACTAAATAAATGCAAACCTTACATAGTTGTAACAAGGCTGATTAATGTTAGATTTGATCAGATCTCTGAAGTTCTTTTTTCTTAAATGAGACTTTTTTTTTTGAGGATGGGAAATCATCAAATGACTCCTCCCGCTCTGGGTGGAGCGGAAGGGAGTGTCAGACTCTTACTGACTAAAACCCACCCGTGTTCCTTCCTTCGCCCTTTATGTTCCGGGCCAGCGGTAACCCTTTCGGACAATCCCGCTGATCCAGCAGGCTTCGGCCCTTAAGGGCCCCTTCGTTTAATGCTGACATCTCTTTGAGGCGCGCGTGGAACACGTACGCGCCGTCCGGCACGGGCCTGGTCCTGATCGGACGGTGAGTTACCCATTACTCTCCGCCCGCAGGCCCGCGCCTACGGTGGCCGGGAGTCGTCGCGCGGCTCCCGACGCCCGGAGCGTCTCCCGCGGCGGCTGGGACGGGAGGCTCTCTAACCTCAGCCGTCCCGCCGCCTCCTTCGTTAGCATGACTGCTTCGCAGAAGGAGGCGACTGCCCCCCACTCCCTCTCGCCCCGGACCATGGCTTGAACCAGGCCCGGACGCGAGAGGTCGCCGCTGCTGCCGATCGCCTCTACGAGGACACGGCGGTGCTCCGCCCAAGCGGGGCAGACCTCCACCGTGTGCTCCACCGTGTCCTCTGGGCGATCCTGGCAATGGTGACACCCGGGCGTTTCCTCCCGCCTGATTATGTGCAGGAACCTCCCGAAACTTCCGTGTCCGGTGAGGACCTGCGTCAGGTGGTAGGTGAGGGCGCCATGACGCCTCTCTAGCCACTCCTCAAAGAGGGGTCTTACCGCCGCTATCGTGGCGTGCCCTTCATAAATGAGACTTTAATTTAGAATGTAGAAGTATGATTTAATAAAAATATCTAAGTGTTATCTATTGTATTATTATTTCACATGCATGCATATAATAATTTCCTTTTTGATTATTAAAAACATTCGCTAAATATTCGCATAATTTTTGCGAATGCGAATGCGAATGCGAATATTGAAAAATATGCGGATATTCGCGAATGCGAATGCGAATGCGAATATCCGTTACATCACTAATACAAATGGCCGCAGTGGGTGCGCGGCGCGGGGGCGGGGAGCGCGCGAGGACCGGGGTACTCAAACTTATCAAGTTCAAAGTTCAAGCTTTTTCTAGTAAAAATAAGTCTACTTCATCCTTATTATATTTTGACAAACACTGGGTACGACAACACGCAGAACGCAGCCGCGCTCCAATGCGGAGAGGCAGCCCGCGCGCGTTAACGCACCCGCGCCCGCCCCGCGCTACTGTCTGGACGAACACTTTGTCCATTTACAAAACTGGCAGCGTTCTGCGTTCATGCCTTTATGGGTTTTTTTTTTCTCTCTTGGCAAGTCGCTATTTGCGCATTTGCCACTAACAAAAACGGGGGAACTTATGTATAATAATTAAGGTGAATGGGTAGTGGTAGACCGCGAAATTCAAATTTTCTTACGTTTTTTGCAATTTGCAGGTCAGTGTCAGATTGTATCTTGATCAAAATATGATTCGCGACAATAACAGGTACATATTTAAGGAATTATAATCATTAGAATCATTAATATATCTTTCTAAGTTAGATTTCTACCACCAACCACCAATCTCTTATGGAAAAGTGTTAGTGGTAGAAATCTAACTTAGAAAGATGGATTATTGATTCTAATGATTATACTTCTCTAAATATGTACCTGCTATTGTCGCGAATCATATTTTGATCAAGATACAACCTGACACTGACCTGCAAATTGCAAAAAACGTAAGAAAATTTGAATTTCGCGGTCTCAACTACCCATTCACCTTAAAGAATGGTATCTGAACGGAATTTGGAAATATAAATTGGTCAGGATCGGAAAAGGAATAAATTTTCAAATAATATATATATAGTAAACTAAATACGGATTGAGTTAGAATTAATGAAAATAGATAAACAGTTGTATATTATAGGATCATTAGATGCTAAAAGAGTAAGAATGGAAGTAGGAAGAGGAACTTCATGACGATTTAAGGAGTCCATAAAAGGAGAATGATTATAAAGAGAACACGAGAAGAAAATGTGGTTCAGATCCCCCACACTTTCACCACACTCACAAATATCGTTATCTATGATATGAAGCCGTGCAAGGTGAACTGGAGTACAAACATGTCCCAGTCTCATACGGATAATACAACTGGTGGAAGTTTTATTTAACTTTAATTTAAAAAACCAAGGTTTTTTTGGAATACACGTTTGTATGGTGGCATAAAATTTACCTTTTAATACTGAACTGTCTGACCATAAGTCTCCCCAAGACTCCCGAAGGAACGTCATGGGGAGACCTGCAAGATCATGACAGTAATTAATGAACGGAAAACGATCTCCACAATCAACAGCCTCATTGGCAAGCTGGTCAGCCCTGGTGTTGCCCAAAATGTTGCTATGTCCCGGAATCCATGCAAAGCTGATTACAAGCCCTTGCTGATAACATTTGTACAATAGATTTCTTATAGATATTACCAAGGGATAAACTGTTTTACATTTTAATGGAAATTTGCTAAGAGCTTGCAAAACACTCAAAGCGTCTGAAAATATGACCGTCTTTTTTAATTTCATAATGTGTATATATTCTACAGCTTTGAATAAACCAAAGCATTCTCCTGTAAACACTGATGATTCAGGCGGATGTTTAACCTTTTGGACTATATTGTATTGAGAATGAAAAACTCCGACTCCTACACAACCAGAATTATCGTGTTTGGACGCATCAGTGTAAATATGATGCCAATCTTTCCAATAATTATATTTGATTGAATTAAATAAGAAATTCGTAAAATCATCCCCTTTATTTAAACCCAAGGAAAAATGTATGTCAGGAATAGAAACTCATAATTACTACTGCAAAAAAGAGGATATTTTGAGCTGTAGCTTGACATGGTGGATTTTCATGAGACCAATAATTAGAAGAATTTATTTGATTTAAAAGTAATGGAAGTTTTGTATGTAGAGGATGGTTAGAAAATTGCAATGAACGAAATAAAAATTTATCGCAAAGGAACTGACGGCGAAGTGAAAGAGGAGGATCCACACATTCAAGTTGAAGGGCATTAATTGGACTAGATTTCATAGCTCCTGTGATTATTCTTAGTGCTTTTGACTGTATATTGTTAAGTTTTTTAAAAGCAACAATACTCCCTGGTTCTAACAAAAAAGACCCATAATCTAATACGCTTCTAACTATAGCATTATATAGCAGTTTTAAACAATAAGGATGGGCACCCCACCATACTCCAGCCAGGCATCTTAACATAGGTATTTAACCTTTTTTCTCATTTAGAAAAAATATATTCACAGTGGGGAATACCAGTAAGCCTGGAGTCTAAAATAACTCCTAAAAATTTGACCGAAGATTTTTCTGGAATCGGTTGACCATCAAAATATATAGAAAAAGGAGGAGGAAGCCGCTTTCGTGAAAATAAAACAGCAGAGCTTTTCAAAGATGATAATTCTAGTCCATTACGATCAAGCTATGTTTTTAAAAGATTAAGAGAAGAAGACAGTGAAGAGCAAGCCGTTTCGATAGAGCGATGAGAACAGTATAAAACCAGGTCATCAGCATATTGGAGAACTTTTACTTTACTGTCCAGGGAAGATTCGAGGTCATATGTATATATATTATACAATATAGGACTTAAAACAGACCCTTGAGGAAGCCCTTTCCACACTAATCTAGATTCATAAGTAGAATCCTCTAATAAAACATTAATACGTCGCTCAGATAAAATATTCATAATGAAATTAAAAAGAATTGTAGGCACATTTAACTTTTGTAATTTATTTCTTAAAATCGGAATAACTACATTGTCATAGGCGGAAGTAATATCTAAAAACGAAGCTATAAGGTGACTATTTACAGAAAAACTTAACCTAATATCCGTGACAAAAATACTTAAGCTATCGCCCCGCCTAAAACCGAACTGACTGTCGCTCAATAAATCATTGCTCTCAATAAACCATTCTAAACGGTTCTTTACCAAATGCTCTGTAACTTTTAATAAAACTGAAGAAAGAGCAATGGGACGATAGGCATTACTATCTGACGGGCTTTTGTCAGGTTTCAAAATTGGTAAAACTACACACATCAAAAGTGTCTAGGGATCAACATATATTTTTGCAATAACTTTTCTCCTGATTGATATTAATTAAAATTTTCTTTAAGGATTCATCAAATAAAGTGTTTTCGTTTGTCACAGTAACGATAAACCAAGTCACCTTTGCATTAATAAAGAAATTCGCCATTTTCCTAATAAAGGGATTTTTGACATTTGAACCACTAACATTAAAGTTCGAAAAAAAGACTGAAATAACAGTTTTCTTTAAAATTTTATTGGGTAACTTAAACAATTAATAATCCGTGTTTCTACCGCGAACACTAACAACACAAGAATATCGGTTTGGCATACTCAAAATGAGTTCATCCAAATCACGCTGTGGAATGGCCGCCCATGTTCGTTGCAACAACAAAAAAAGGTCTTCTTGCGACTGGATACCCTCCATATTCGGCAGAGCTCTTCTCTGTAGCATATCCCATGCATGCTCAATCGGGTTCAAGTCTGGCGACTGAGCAGGCCAGAGCAGGATATTGATGTTAGCTGCGGCGAGAGTCTGTCTTACAACTCTTGCGGTGTGCGGTCGTGCATTATCATGCATTAACTGAAATAAGGGACCGATTTGCACTTGTAGAGGAACGATGACGTCAGATACAATCGTCTCAGCATAAATTTAAGCGTTGAGGTTGCCTCTGATCCAAATCAACTCAGTTCTTCCGCCGATCCAAATACCCGCCCATACCATGATGGTTCCACCACTATAAGGATGAACTTCCTGGCAGGATTTTAATCGCTGTTGGCGTCCAAGGGTTCTCCAGTGTCGTATACGTCTTGTATCCGGTCTCATACCAAAACGAGACTCATCAGAAAAGCACACGAAACGCCATTGTTCTTCTGCCCAATTTCTGTGTTCAAGAGCCCATTGATATCGAATCCTACGATTGTGCATTGCTATAGGTGGTACCCGTAGCGGTCTTCGGGAATGAAGGTTCACTTCATGCAAGCGGTTTCTGACTGTTTGGTCGCTAATTAAGTTCCCTGAAGAGTGATGAAGCCTCACGGCTAACATCATGGCGGTTATTGTTGGAGCTCTTCGAGTTAAGATTTGAATGTATCGGTCTTGTCTCCGTGTGGTGCAGCGATACCGTCCTCCATGGCGCTCAGCCACGGTACCAGTGCTTCGGTAACGTGTCCAAAGTCGACTGATAACACTCTGACTTGTATTCAGAGCTAAAGCCACAGTACGTTGCCGGGAACCAGCTTCTATCATTCCCACGGCTCTGAGCATTTCTTCCCTGCTTAAATGACGTCGCCGCTCCATAATAACGTTGGTTTTAATCAGTAGTAGGGAAACAGTAGCACTAATAATGTCTTCAATGCGTTGTATGTTTTTATAGGGAAAATATTGACAGCTGATTTTCATCTTTTACTCGAATTTGATTAACAGTTCCTGTTTCAAATTATGAAATGCACCAAAAAGGATCCATATAAATTTATAAAATCATAAATTTATTACAAAGCCACATCTCAATCTCAAGAAATCCGCATAAAAATGCTTGATCCCTAGACACTTTTGATGTGTGTATTTGGGATTTCCAAGATGTGGGAATGTTGCCAGTGACCATAATAGAGTTTATAAGATTTAAAAAATAGTCAAGTGACGTTTCGCTTAAATTAATAAATTTGACATAAAGGAATATGGAATACCATCATCTCCAGGAGCAGAATCTTTTAGGTGGGACAAAATACCTTTGAGCACAGAGTACACTATCCTTTGAGTTCAGCAAGAGAAAATGGACTATTGAGTTCTGCAAGATTGACATAATCGGAAAGATGTATAGAATAAGTAGTTATTTCCTCAGGGACATACGAAGGTGCAAGCTTATCTAAAAATTGGTCTTTCATTGAAGAAGGAAGCAAAGATGAGGGAGACTCCTTAAATGCAGATCTAAACCTACGAATGTTTCGCCACACAACTTGTTAAAGTATTAAAAAACAGCATAAAGAAACCGGTAACTTAGTCTTTTGCACGAGTCACCACATCCCTATTCCTTCTCGTCCTTGTTTCCGTTTCCTGCGCGAACCTCACTAGCGCGCACACACACATAGATACTTTTCGTTCAAACACCAAATCAAAAGGGCGGCACGCAAGCCGGCTCCGTATAAAACAGAGAAAACTCCAGAAACCCTCAAGATAATTGTGAGATATATCATCAAGGGACGTCCCAGACTATTTTACATATAAACATAGTGCACTGTGGAAGATAATCGGGTGTGAAGTGATTTAAGTGAGCAGCACTCCAAGGCCATGTGAGTACCCACAACATTTCCTTCATTCCCCTTGTAGCAAAGCTATTTTACCGGTGGTTTATACAGTCAGTTTATCGAAGGGATAGAACTACAACATTTATTTGGCCCTTTGAGCCGGATTTCATACATGTACCTATCAAAATAGTTTAAGTTTCCTTGGTTGTACTACGACTGGCGTCCCATCTTTTCTCTATCAAATTACACAAAATATATATTTCAACTTATTTTATTGTCTGATCATATCTATATAACATATACTTAACATACAACAAGTGTTTTCGGAGTATTCTCATTTCAAACTTCGAGTTTGAAAATCATATAACCAGTTTCGACTAGTTCAGTCCGCGTCATTTTCGTGCCGCGGATTCATACTTAGTCTGTGTTCGAACGAGTTGTCAATGCTATTTCAATGTAACATGCAACATTTGGATAGCTAAATTATCATAAAAGCAACTTATACGTAACATACAACGTTTTAGGTTCTTATTCTAGGCAATCTAAACGTAACATATAGCGTTTAGGTTCTTAATCATATAGTGTTAAACGTAACATACAGCGTTTTTTAACTATTATAATATCATTATTTTAACATTCCTAAAAATACTTTTACGTGTAGTTCGTATTTTCATCATATCAAAGGTCCTTCGACATTCAAACTTCACAGAGTAGGTTTCCTTTTGTACCTACACACCCGTTGACCGAACGCTGTGCGTCAGATCAGACGTTCACTCGTTCTATTCGTTCTGTTATAGTGATACCAGCTCTAAAAGTAGAATACCATTATTTAAAGTTTTAGGAAAAATATTTTCCACTGTTTGTAAACTCATTGTATTATTACTTTTGAAGTCACTCACAAATTGATACTGGTTCTAAAATAGTAGTTTAGAACTATATTCAAATAATATAGCAAGTAAATATTTAAATTAATTTTACTGAATTTCAAATTCAATCATGAGTGAAGCAATGGCGGCTCACTATGAGTCTAAACGCAACATAGCCTTTAAAAGATTATCAGATGCTGTTACCTGTGCTCGCAATTGTCTAAGCGACTCCAGTTTACTACCACGTTTTGAAACATGGTGTTCACGGTTAGAATCACTTATGGATGTGTTTAATGACTCTCACATCAAGCTCATAAGTGAGTATAGGGGCCTTGGAAATGAGGATTGCATTCAGAAACAAACCACTTATCAGGAGCAGGCAGATGATATGTATTTTGAAATTCTTGAAGCTAAACGCACACTTTTTCCTGAAAACTTAATTGAGGGTAAAGCATCAACATCATCGTGTGACCATAAAACTGAACACAAAAACCAGGCTAAATTGCCATCAATAAAGCTGCCTACTTTCTCTGGTCAATTTAAAGATTTTCCAGGTTACATTGACTTATTCAATACTCTAGTCCATAGTCGGACAGATTTAACAAATGTTGAAAAGTTTCAATATCTCATAACTTCCCTTTCTGGGGAACCAATAAATTTAATTAGAGCATATCCTATTTCAGATGTTAATTATACAAGTGCTTATGAAGCACTGCGCAAGCGATATACCAACAAGAGGGTTTTGGCTTTCTTATGTTGGGAACAAATTTGTAATTTGAAATCTATTAGTACAGCATCAGTGCAGAGTTTACGTACTCTCTTAGATAGTTATGCTGAGAATCTTTCAATGTTAGAGTCGTTAGGGTTGTCCACTTCTAAATGGGATTTTGTTTTATTTCATTCTCTTTTAACTAAAATTGATAAAAAATCTCGTGAAGCCTTTGAGCTTTCTTGTACGGGCAGTGATATCCCACAATTTAGTCAGCTTCAAACATTTTTAGGAGATAGATGCAGTGCATTGGAGCGTTCATCTCTAACAAATGTACCAACGGTATCATCAGCTCCCAATAGTCAAAGAAGTAATAATCAAACCAAATCAGATTCTACAAATAAAACATCTTCACTGTTAGCTCAAACGCCTAACACGTTAGAATGTATAATTTGTAAAGAAAAACATACTCTTATTAATTGTGATAATTTCATGTCTAAAACGCCTCAAGAAAGGGCTAAACTTGCTAGACAACATAATCTTTGTTTGAATTGTTTACGTTCCAATCATAGCACTTCAAAATGCTTTTCAACCCGTTCATGCAAGAGTTGTAATCGACGTCATAATAGTTTACTGCATTTTCCTAAGGAACCATCGACTAATCCTAATCAACAATCTTCATCACAAGTCCATACGACTACAACAAATCAGGCTAATGCAAATAGCGTTGAAAAGCAGGTTATTACCCCTGTTACTACATTATCCAATGTATCACGAGGCTTGACTCCCACCTTTGTTTTACTTGCCACAGCTCAAGTCAAGGTCAAGGATTGTAACAACACTTATCAGAAGGTTCGTGTTTTGCTAGATCCTGGTAGTCAGAGTCATATCATGAGCAGTGCTTGCGCTCGTCGCCTTGGTCTGACTCGTTTTAAATGTAACACACCGATGTCAGGTATTGGTGATGTTCCTACTGATTCAAGTAGTCGAGTTTTCCTTGAACTCCGCCCATTAGGCAATTCAGGAATATCCTTTAGTATGGATGCAGTAGTCTTAGATAAAATTTGTGGTAATATGCCTACACATCCAATCAATCTCAATGATTTTCAACATATAGGAAATCTTAAGCTGGCAGATCCAGAGTTTCATCAGTCTCGCCCCATCGACCTTTTGATCGGTGGAGAGATATTTCCGCAGATATTGTTACCAGGCAAAATTGATGGCGGCAGTCATTTGGCAACAGCCATTAACACAGTGTTTGGATTTATTCTCATGGGTAGGACCAAAGCAGCTGATCCCAGTGTTGAATCTTCTCCAGCATCTGTCAATCATGTATCACTGGATGCTAACTTGGACATTGCTATCCAGAAGTTTTGGGACATAGATCATGTACCTACAGAATCACAAATTAATCAAGCAGCCTCCGCAGACGATGTTCGTTGTGAGGACATTTATAAGTCAACGCATAAACGTGATGCTGACGGTCGTTATATCGTTCAGTTGCCATTTCGCGATCAATCGCTTCCAGTTTTTAGCGATTCATATAATATAGCGCTTCGGCGTTTTAAGCAGCTCGAAAAGCGCCTGCTTCAAAACCCTTCATTTGGGGACGAATATAAAGCACATATCATGGAATATTTAACAAGTAATCAGATGGAATGCGTTTCATCTGACGAGTGTCAGTCTCCTATCGCGTACTATATTCCACATCATGCGGTAGTAAAGCCTAGCAGTGTTTCCACTCGGTTAAGAGTGGTATACGATGCCTCGGCCAAGGATAAACTTGGAAAATCACTCAATGACACTCTTTTAACTGGTTGTAAGTTGCAAGCAGATATCACAAATATCATTTTACGGTTTCGTCTCCACGCTATCGTCTTATCAGCGGATGTACGTCAAATGTACCGCCGAATTATAGTAACCCAAGAGCATAGGGATTATCAGCGTATTCTCTTCAGGTTCTCACCTGAAGAACCTATTCAAGAATTTAGGATCAATCGCGTGACCTTCGGAGTCTCGTCGGCACCATTTCTGGCCATTCGCACTATGCATCAACTGGCTCAAGACGAACAAGAGTCTTATCCGACCGCAGCTAAGGTTCTGCAAGAAGATCTCTACGTGGATGATGTAGTCACTGGCTGTGAAACCGTAGAGCAGGCAATTCAGCTACAGCAGGAATTGACTGAAATTATGGCTGCTGGTGGTTTTGAGCTCAGAAAGTGGTCCAGCAATCATGTGGCTGTACTGCAAAATTTACCAGAAGAACATAAATTGGTTCCAGTTTTGACGTTCGATAGTGACTCTCACTTCGTCAAGGTTCTCGGGCTTGCCTGGAATGCTCATAAAGACGTTTTTAATTATCAAGTTAATCAAATTCCACGCGGTTGTACCAAACGAACAATGCTATCAGAGCTTGCTCGCATCTATGACCCAATTGGTCTTCTCACACCATTAACCTTTTTAGCTAAATTTCTTATTCAACGTTTGTGGTTACTAGGAACGTCATGGGATGAACCAGTACCCGATGATATTCATCAAACTTGGACCTAGTCATAGTATTTTATCTTCAGTCTCAATAAATTTCGCCAGCGGGGGGGAATAATGTTAAAGTATTAAAAAACAGCATAAAGAAACCGGTAACTTAGTCTTTTGCACGAGTCACCACATCCCTATTCCTTCTCGTCCTTGTTTCCGTTTCCTGCGCGAACCTCACTAGCGCGCACACACACATAGATACTTTTCGTTCAAACACCAAATCAAAAGGGCGGCACGCAAGCCGGCTCCGTATAAAACAGAGAAAACTCCAGAAACCCTCAAGATAATTGTGAGATATATCATCAAGGGACGTCCCAGACTATTTTACATATAAACATAGTGCACTGTGGAAGATAATCGGGTGTGAAGTGATTTAAGTGAGCAGCACTCCAAGGCCATGTGAGTACCCACAACATTTCCTTCATTCCCCTTGTAGCAAAGCTATTTTACCGGTGGTTTATACAGTCAGTTTATCGAAGGGATAGAACTACAACACAACTGATGGATGAATATTGGGTGATATGTTCTGACAAAAACGTCTCCAACTTTCGAACTTCTTTTGTTTGAATAATTTACGATTACGAGTACCTATCAGTAATGGCAGAACATACAACATCAAAGTTTTCATCTGTAGTGTTGGCATAATATTGAATCTCTGCTTGTTTCCTCTTTTTAACTGCAATTGAACAATCCCTATCCCACCATGGAGGGGATGGGATATAACCTAGAGCTGTATTTTTTATAGGAAACAGACTATCAGCAGTTCTTATTATTAATTTTGCTAAAGCTTCAGCACATAAGTGTTCATCACCAAATTTAATTTCAGGAAGTTCCGAAATGTTGAAATCCAACTGCTCCTTAAACAATGACCAATTGGCATCTGCAAGTCTATACTTTAACCGTGGAGGAGGTTTAGAATAATGCTTATTATAAAAAGGAAATGAAAGTAATATTGGAAAATGGTCACTACCATGAGTAGAAGTTAAGACTTCCCAAGATAAATAAGGTGTAAGACTGGGAGAGCATATTGACAAGTCAGGAGCACTTATTTCCTCATTGGGAGCAGTGCGTCGTGTTGGAGAACCATTATTAAGAATGCAAAGATTACGAGTGTCAATCAGATCCAAAAGATTGACCCCATAGCTATTGGTCAAGGAACTACCCCCAACATTGATGCTGAGAATTAAAATCACCTAATAGTATAAAAGGTTTTGGAAGAATAGAAAGAATATTTACAATTTCATCGAAAATCAGAGTAGATGGACGAGGAATATATGTATACAGAAACATAACAAACTTTATTTACAACTGCTGCAATGATAGAAACATCACTATTATGAGCAGGAATGGAAAAATGAGTAAAAGATTGAGGATGTTTGATGAGTAAGGCTACTCCACCATACTTATCAAATCGATCCTCTCTGAGACATGCATAACCCGGAATCCTAAACAAAGAGTCCGGACTAAGCCATGTCTCCTGTAAAGAAAAAATAAATGGATTATATTTATTGTAACGAGTCTTTTAAGCCCGTTACATGATAGCGCCTTCTTTGCTTTAATTTGTAGGCAACATGGTGTTGCCATGTAAAAATTCATTTTTGGTTGAATCGGAATTGTGTAGTGGTCACACAGATTTTTTCTTTTTGGATGCTGTCAGTTGATTTTGACAGGTCACTTTCCGACTCAAGCTTTGCATAAGATGGAGTAATTTCAGGGCTCCGAATTAAATCTTGAAGTATTAACTTCAGATGGACGGCATCTAGTCCCCATATGTGGTAGCCGATTTGCCGTTGCCGGCATCCTGATCGGATAGCCCATATTTTTTATAAAGGATCTTTTGACCTTATATTTTTTCTTTGGATTAATTCATCTACTGATGACAGCATTTTTAGGGTTCCGTAGTCAACTAGGAACCCTTATAGTTTCGCCATGTCTGTCTGTCCGTCTGTCCGTCCTCGCTTAATCTCTGTGACCGTTAGCACTAGAAAGCTGAAATTTGGTACCAATATGTATATCAATCACGCCGACAAAGTGCTAAAATAAAACTTGGAAAAAAATGTTTTATTAGGGTAGCCCCCCTATATGTAAAGTGGGAAGTGATTTTTTTTTAATTTCAATCCTAACGTGTGATATATTGTTGGAAAGGTATTTAAAAATGAATAGGGGTTTACTAAAATCATTTTTTGATAATGTCAATAATTTCGGAAATAATCGCTCCAAAAGTAAAAAACAATGTATCCCCCCCCCTCTAACTTTTGAACCATAAGTTTAGAAAATATGAAAAAAATCTGAAAAGTAGAACTTTATAAGGACTTTCTAGGAAAATTATTTTGAACTTGATGGAAACAACAGTTTTTGTACAAAAAAGACAAAAAGTTGTACAAAATAATTTCTGAACTAAGTTTGTAGTATAATCGTATATGCAAGCATTTTTTTCACTTCGTTTACATAATTATCTTATTGTGACGGACGGGAAACTACGGAACCCTACACTGAGCGTGGCCCGACACGCTCTTGGCCGGTTTTTTTGGAAAAGGAACGCCGCATGGCGTTTCTTTTAAGACTTTAATCTTGAACGCTAGCCCCTAACAAAAACATATCATGGACCGCCTTTGACGTCCCCGCAGAGATCCAAATCACCAAAATGGACGTGGTTTGCTCTTTCGGTTGTTAGTTTATTCGACGGAATGTGGTATGGTTTATAATACATAACTTATATTGACAAAAGTGCAATAACGACAGGACAAAAATTAATTTCTATTCCATCTTAGTTTTTGCTCAAGGTTTGTTTTTGGTCTTAGCTCAAGGTACCGACCTGCCGCGGTGAAGCTAGATCACGAATCAATTTATAACTTGATTCCGAGCAGTTGCTCAGCAGAATAGCTCGACGTTTACAACCGGCTTTATCCACATCTACCCCAATTTCGTTTGCAAGAAACCACTGTTCGAGTCGTTCTTTATACAATTGCCATTCTTGATGTTCATGGTTAAACACTGTTAATGTGCCGACCGAAACTGTAGCGGATACTTTTGCCATTTTAGGATTATATACACGTAACTGATAGTTTGTCCTCGTCGCCAACTGTTATGAACGAAGGTGGGTGTTTTAAGAAATAATGCAACCGGTAACGACAAGCTCATATATTCGACTGGCGCAGCAGTCCTTGATCTCCAGTGGTTCTTAATTCTACCGTACTTATCTATTTATAACGAGTTAATAGGTACCCACATAACAGTTTTACACCTTAGAACTGTTAATATTAGAAAGGAATTTTCTTGTATATTGAAAAAAGCAGCCTACGGGCAATAAAATCGTTCAATAACTTTTATGTCGATTTTTATTGATACTCCCCGCTTGAAGATTAAAGGTTTCCAGTTCCCGCAGCTTAGTCTATCCTTGGCATAGTTTTGTGTACTCCTGGCGCCCGAATTATCACTTCTACTTATTGTTTATTTATTTGGAGTACCACACACATTCATAATAAACATCCATTCATTCATAATAATTTTTTTTAATTTTATTAGGTATTACATTATTTATAAGATAAATTATTTAAATTTTTTTAGAAATTGCACTTCGGCAATTCCATTGGATTACCTTGGCTGGACTGTCCATTATTATTATTAGAAGTGCAAGTAACTGCTTCGAGTGCAGAGGCAACGTGAGACGGTGAAATTAAGTTAGACTGTGACAAAGACTTAATTAATGCTATGATTAAATCTCTTGTAGTTTCAGATAGATTGTCCTTAGGAATCAGAGCAGTGCCATTATTTAGTGAAGAAGTGTTATTATAGTCCTTAATAAGTGCAGTGAGAGAGAAAGGATATTTAGGGCCCAAAAACGGTGCCTCCGATCAATGACAGGTCTTAAAACTACAGAAAGCTGTCGACCTGTTTTTAAATCTTTAAGAATACTTACGTTGCCATCATTGTACATACTAGAAGTAGCCCTTTTCGTTAGAACTAACAAGCACCTGTTTACGTCAGTAGTTGATAAAAGACAACGATTAGGACCAATAAGGTCTCGAATATAAGAATCAACTTTATACAGGTGGTTACCAAACGGCTTTACTTAAAAACAACATCTTAACTATGGGACCTATTATATATAACAAACTGCCATTACATTTAAAAGAATTACCCATCAAAGTTTTTTAAAAAAAGTTAACAAAACTGCTACTGGACAAGTGTTATTATACAATTAAAGATTTTGTCACTGACAAAACATTTTAGCGTAATTTCAATGTTCCAATCCTAATGTTATTTTTTTTTTTTTTTGTGCATTTGTAATTGAATTTTCTGACATCTTAAAATTAATTTGTTGACATTTTGTAGTATAATTAATTTATAATTATTTTATTTTATTTTTTTGTGCAATTCTATTGACATTTGTAATTGAATTTTCTGACATCTTAAAATTAATTTTGTAGTTTAATTAACTGAGATTGAGATTTCGTTTTTATTTTTGTTTTTTATTTTATTTTAAATTTAATTTATTGACATTGTAATTTAATTTTATGCTATTTTTTTAATTCAATTTGTTGACATTCATTTGGAGTTTAAGTTATTGACATTAATTCATATTTGTATTAATATGAGTTGTTTTAATAATGTGAGTAGGTAATGCTGCTTAGTGAATGGAATGCTTTTTGTTTTATGTTTATTTTGTTTTGTTGTTTACTGAATGTCTTACGTTAAATAATTTTGCATGCCGTACGGTAAAATGTATCGGGACTCTCATGGAAATTACCATCATGTCTGTATACCTACATTATGGGCAAATAAATGATTTCTATTTCTATTTCTAAGGTCATGATGAGATTGACGATCATAACCTATAGAGGATTTTGTAGGTGAACGAGGTTTAGTATAAACGGTTTTTTTATATGAATATGACTGATTAGATGTAGGATTAACCCGTGGAGCTGAAGGTGTAAAGCTATCTGACACATGAGTGGTAGTTAAGGCGTCAATATATGACTTCTTAGAAACAAAAGGATGTAGTTTTGATGCTTCTGCATAAGAAATGCAACTTTTGGACATTGTTTCTTTTATCGATTTCTGTCTCTCAAATTCAAGGCACTTCTTACTAGTAGCTTCATGAGACCCCCTGCACAAACAGCAAGAGACATCATCATCTTGAACTGAACAGGACTCGCCTGAATGTCCATCACCACACTTAAAACATCTAGGCTTAGACCTACAAAGACTTTTTACATGACCATACCTACAACAATTATAACACTGAATAGTTGGGTAAATGTATAATTCATCACTCAAGGCTGTGTAACACATAAACACCCGCTTTGGTAGAACTTGCCCATCAAATGTAATTATAATTGTTTCCGTGTTCTTGAATACATTATTACCATCAACTATTACTTTCCTTCTAATCCTCCTAATTTTTAAAATTTCTCCACAGCCTATGGGAACAGAAATAGCCTCCTTAACCTCCTCATCGGACCAATCGGCAGGAACGCCTCTTACAACACCCATACGGGTGATGGAGAAAGCAGGGATAAAAACTTTATAATTTTCTTCAGCTAATTTAGAATTATTTAAAAACAGATTCGCATCTTCATAGTGAGAAAATGCCAATGAAATTCGATTTCTGCCGATTTTTTTCAGACTACCATTTATCACATTTTAAAAATTATTTCTTTTCAAAAAACGGCCAAAAGAAATGGGATGTAAAAATGTTTTTTCAGTGACTTGTTCACGTTGCACATGAACAACATATGGAGAAGCATCTGATGACTTAAAAGTCAACCTAGCCAACTGAGTTGCAGACTGTGGAGATGTTTTATTTTGTACAATGATTGATTCATTAGATGCCTGAGTAGTAATTTTTTGTGAGGGGTCTGAACCATTCTCGAAATAAGAAATTTCCATCTCCTGATTTTCTAATTCACAATTGCAATCCTTTTTGCCGCCATTTTTACGCCTTTTTTTGTTGCAATGTTTGCAAATTTTGGGCCGAGCTGAAACCCTCTTCCTTTTACTATTATTTACTGTTGATACTGAACAATCAGTATCAACACTGGTTTCATTATTAGAAATTGTCACGTAGTGAGCTATGACCGGAGATATCGACCCCCCAGGATCCCCTGGAGGGTCCATAATAGAAGATTAAATAAAACTTACCAACTATTAATATACACTAAAAGAAACTAACTACTAGAAATATATAAACAAAAAACTAATTATTTACACAAAAAGATCCCAACAAACTTATTTTAGGAAATTACAATTCACTTGGAAAGAAAAAACACGACCGCCGTATTCAAGGTTTCCCGCGCTTTTTTTCTACCTTCTTGGGTTGATTGTTTCTAAAGTGACGTCTCTGGGTGCGTTCCGAGTTGGGATGTAAGCGATTTGAGCGTGGTTAAACCCGTACCGAATTAGCATGAGCGTGATAACGATGTCGCGTGTGTAGTGTAGGTATTAAGTACATATGTGTAGAGTAAGTAGAGTAAGCATTTTTAATACTGTATTAGTTCTAAGCCTTAGTCGGAATAAACCACTCGTAACGTTTACACGTGTTTTGCTTGTCTTCCCGCAACCCACACACTTCACGTGAATCGTCATAGATGACGTCATGACATGCGCCATCTTGAGATAACGCCGACCATGCCTTTTAGGTGCAGCGCAGACGACAGACTATCCGTGACGCACTTTTTAGTCTGTGAAAATAGAACCTATGCAATTATATGCAGTAACGCACACGACGCGCAAAAAGTCCGGCGCACAAAAAATCCGTGGAATTCGGGCAGACCGCACCGCGCCGCGCCGCGCCGCTCGGCACAAAAAGTGTGTGAAAAAATTGAACGTTTGCTTCAACGCGCGCTAACGCAGACGGCGCTTTAGTCGGCAATCTGCATTTGCTAGGGGTGGACGTAACGCACGCGATCTATTATCATGGCGCCAGAGGTCGATGTAACGATGTTAATTCAAGAAATACAAAACAGACCAGCACTTTATGATACTTCTAAGGCAGAATATCATGATAGACATTTTAAAATAAAAATTTGGGATGAAGAAAGATGTGCGTCGTGTGCGTTGAGTCTGAAAAATCCGCGACCGACTTTTTGTGCGCCGCAGACTCGATCGCACAAAAAGTGTGCCGTCTGCGCTGCACCTTAATACCACCGTGAGTGCGGTCAAAAATTACATTATGTGTGTGTGTGTGTGTGTCAATGTGTGTTTTGTTTTTGCATCATATCTAACGTGCCATTTTCGAAATTGTGTTTCTGGCTGACAGTCGCCACCTAAGCAAAGAAGAAGAAGAAATGTGGTGTTTATACAAAGAAATACTGCAATATCGTTTTGATATTAAGTAAGCACTGTGAGCGCGTTCACGAGCGCTCCGAATTGTTGACAGCTCTCTTCTGTCATAATCGTAATATTATCTAAATCGGAACGCATGTGAGATGAGATGATGTGGTCAGCGGGATTGTCCGAAAGGGTTACCGCTGGCTCGGAACATAAAGGGCTAAGGAAGGAACACGGGTGGGTTTTAGTCAGTAACAGTCTGACACTCCCTTCCGCTCCACCCAGAGCGGGAGGGGTCATTTGATGATTTCCAATCCTCAAAAAAAAAAGGAAGGAACACGGGTGGGTTTTAGTCAGTAAGAGTCTGACAAATCGTAATAACATCCTACACGATCAACAGTATGGTTTCACCAAAGGACGTTGTACAACCAACGCCGGTGTCACCTTATTAAAACATATCTTTATCGCATGGGAAGAGGCGCAAGATGCAATAGGCATTTTTTGCGACCTACCCAAGGTGTTTTAGTGCGTGAATTACGAAACACTGCTCTTGAAACTTGAGCATTACGGTCTAGGTAAACTTGCTCTTAGCTTAATAAAATCATATTTAAATGATACATTTCAGCAAGTCCAAATTAACGGCGTGAATTTATCAGGTTTAAAAGTCAAAATGGGAGTACCGCAGGGCTCAATATTGGGGCCATTCCTATTTTTAGTATAATTATATGTATAAATGATTTACCTCATTTACTGAAAAACCGACCACAAATGGTGTTATTTGCTGATGACACATCATTGATTTTTAAAGTAAGCAGACGTGCACAGGAGCTTGACGATGTAAATAACGCTATGCTTGTGGTCCATAATTGGTTTACTGTAAATAATTTTGTATTAAATGAGAAAAAAACTAAATGCATTAGATTCACTTTACCGAACTAGAAGTACTTGAGTGTCATGTTGTATTGAATAAGGAGATACTTGAATTCGTCGAAAATACGCTTTTCCTGGGGATCACGCTTGACTCAAAGCTACAGTGGGGTCCGCACTTAACATCACTTGCAGGGCGGCTAAGTTCAGCCGCTTACGCTGTTTGGAAAATTCGCCAATTAACAGACGTGGATACCGCGAGACTGGTCTATTTTAGTTACTTCCATAGCATCATGTCTTACGGTATTTTGCTGTGGGGACGGGCTGCAGATATTGATTCTATCTTCATTCTGCAAAAGCAGGCTGTCAGAGGCGTCTACAAGCTCAGTAGACGCGAATCTCTACGGAAACTGTTTAAAAAAATTAACATCATGACGGTTCCTTGTCAATATATATATGAAAACATTATGTACGTTCGAAAAAATCTACATCATTTTAGATAAGTGACAGGCATAATTTTAACACTAGAAATAGGGACAAATTAGATCAACCGCGTTTCAGATTGTCTAAAGTAAAAACTTCTTTTATGGGTTACTGTGTAAAATGTTATAATAAAATACCACTCGATATTCTTCAACTAAATGAGAAGAAACATGTATTAAATAAAACATGTATTAAACGCAGACTATGTACACAAGCATATTATAAGTTGGATGATTTTATCGTTGGTAAAAATGCTTGGCTTAATGCTGGTCCTGCTCCACAGGCACTTGGGCTCACTAGTTAAATTTCAATAATTGGAAGAGGTGCTTCCCTTTTTCTTTTTTTTTAGTGTTTCTGACATTACTAACATAATTTATTTTTTGTTTTATACAATCAAGTTTTAATTATTGAATACTTCATTATTAAATATCTCTTCCTATTTGGTAGTAAAATGCTATTAATCTCTTAAATAAATTACAAACTATAGTTTTGTAATAATTTAGAAGCATTTTTAAAATTTTGTAAATGTAAGAACCATGTTTCCGTTTATTATGATTTTCTTGATGTTGACTTGAAAGAGCATGGCAGTTGAGAACGTGTCATGCTCACTTAAATGTCTCATCGATGGTGGCGCGTGTGTTGGATTATTCGGTTCCCTACAAAATGGTTGAGCTAGATGGTGCTGACCAACGCGTCATGTTCGTGAACGGGCGCCGTCGGTTGAGACTGGTCATCTCTTAACTGCCAAGGCTTTTTTTATTCTTATATTTTGAAATGTTTCTACATTTGTGTTTTTTTTTACATTGTTCTCACATATAGAAGCAACAATAATAATTGTACCCATGATTTGTAATATCTTGATTTAAAAGAGTGTCCATGGAGTTTCTTGCCCGTTCTTCTCCATAGAGATCTACGTTTTGGAATGGGCAACTAGCTTCAACTTCCTGACTACCTAACTGACGGACTATTTTAATTTTGACAATTCAAAAGTGCCTGTACAAGGTTTAATTGAAATAAATGCTTTGAGTTTGAGTTTGACACTCCCTTCCGCTCCACCCAGAGCGGGAGGGGTCATTTGATGATATCCCATCCTGAAAAAAAAAATATAGCTAATTCGGAATGCGGCCTCTGCGGTAATTGGTTTTATTTCTGTAGTGGCAATACCATCTAGCATCTACAGCTGTCAAATAAAAAAATGCAATAAACTTTTGACAACTGCATCAAAAGATTTTATTGTATTGATATAACCTAATTTTAATGACTCGGTGCTATTCTAGTGGAAACAACACTTCTTATAATCGAAAGGGAAAAGAACACTTTCAAAATGAGCTTTTTATTGTAAGTACTAGTTGGTCGAGCTAAAGCAGTCGTGTGTCTATTTATAACTAAACGTCTTCTGTTCTGCTGCGTTGACGTCTTGTTTACGTCTGTGGTGAAGTTTTGTGGTATATTATTTAAATGTAAAGTAAAGAGTTGCGCCGCTTCACCAAAGCCTCGTAGTTAGCAGTGGCCCAGATCCTGTGTGGTCATAGTGTACTCTGTGTAGTGTGCCGCCAGTACGGGGTGGAGCACTGAGGGCTGGACGGTTTAATTTAGCTCTGTGGCAGGTCATCGAGAAGTATGTGTAACATATCAATACGTCGTGTTACAGTGGGAGTCGTTCCAACAAGACATTCAAGCCGAAGAAGAACATCCCCGAGGGCACGCACCAGTACGACCTGATGCGGCACGCGGCGGCCACTCTGGGCTCCGGCAACCTGCGCCTCGCTGTCATGCTGCCTGAGGGCGAGGACCTCAACGAGTGGGTCGCTGTCAACAGTGAGCACCTGCTTTGTGTACTATTAGCTGCTGTAACTAAGTACTTAATACTTGCAGTGGACTCAAACTACGTAACTTGTACCAACAAGTTGGATAGTTCCAACCACCAGGTTCTGTGACTATACAGATGTTATGGCAAGTTATAATTAGTTTATTTATTACAAATATAAGATTGCAAGAATCTGTACAAGGCAGTTAAAATAAAAGGCTGAATATGCTTTGCCAACTGAGTACTGAGCAACAGAACTTGACTGAGTCCTATTAATACCCTGTGACAGGCCGCAGTCCACAGCTTTCTACTAACATCTTGTGTGCTAAAAAACTTGAATGATTGAATTCATATCCATACAAATTAAAAATGCCTGAAAAAGTACATAGAAGTAGACACTAAAATAGAACCCTGAAGTGGAGACATGAGGTGTTAAAAATTGATTCTAACAAGGTTTCTCTTGATTTTTATTTTTTTTTTAAATGTTGCCCCACACGAGGAATTACTCCTGTATCGTGGGTGCGTTTACAAACATTTAAATTCACATACACAAACAGCCAGACCCGGAACAACTACCTGTAGGCAATACAAATATTTGTTCCGTGCGGGGATCGAACTCGCGATACGCAGCGCAGCAGTCGATCGCTCAGCCACTGCGCCAACCGTGTCGTCAAATTTGACTAGTGGCTTCTGGCTATGTGACCAGCTGCGTGTATGCATTATCTTCACCTTTGCACCGGTCCCTCTGAGCGATGTGCACAACGTAGCTGACAAGTTGCTGGAATCATTGATAGTCTTGTTTTGGATAACCAACTTTATAGATAGGTTTTCTAAAAGCAAAGTGATACAATGCCGGGTTGTTAACATGACGTAAACTGGAACTTACATTAGCATCTCTCCATAG